>CM060441.1:204674171-205274171 GCA_030545235.1 Helianthus tuberosus
CACTTCGAAGAGAGGAGATGCGAAATCAGTGGTTTCCATTTTTTAGAGAGAAAAAGGAGAATGAAATATGATGGTGAGGATCAGGGGAGATTTGATAAAAAGAGGAGAGAGACAATGAAAGTCTTGAGACTTTTAAATGATCTAACAAGTGACAAGAGGATTAGACATTTTAGTCAAATGACTAAAATGCCCTTTAATGTGATTGTGGAGAGTGGTTCTCACGGTTCTTACAACTGGGGATGGTTTTCATTTTAGCGGCTCCCTTATATATATATATATAACTAAATATAATTTAAGTTAAGTATTATCTTACTTATATAATTATTAAATATTTACATAATAACAATAATAAAAGAAGCCAAATATAATCGGTGTTTAAGGCAGGTCAAGTTAGATTGCGTTCTACAAAAGAACTTCTGTAACACCTCGTAAAATCACGTCCAATGAAGTATTGACACGTGTAATAAACCCTAATGAAGTCAAACATTGAATTCAAGGGACTAATTTTTCGAAAAATCGAAAAACTTTGATTATGAAAGAACTGGAAGTATTATCATACCAAAAATAAGTTTCTAATTAACCTTTTATGGTTTTATATTCACAAATGAGCCACTTGTTAATCAAGTGTAGCCGTTTATGTAAATAATTGAAAGTTTGCGCAGAAAAGGGTTAAAAGCGTCAACATGTAAATTCTTACCTCTGAGTGACCTTTAACAAACCGAGAGCCTCATGATATTTGATTATACTCTCGGGAATGCCAATCATTGGCAATCCAAGGCTTTTATGCCCAAAAGTGAAGTTACGCGCAACTTTGCAAGTATAAGGGACTAGAAGTGTCAATATGTTTAATTATACCTCTGAATGACCTTCTATCGAGCCCGAAGCATTATGATGTTTAATAATACTTTCAAGAATGCCTAATATGAATTAGATGAGGCTTCAATGCTATTAAATGATAAGTTACGCAAGTTTGCGCATTAGAAGGACCTAAAGCGTCAAACTGCTAAAGTATACCGATTCGTATGTTATCGGACCTCCCGGAATATGACCATGAGTTATACATACCTTAATTAGCCTTCTCTTAGCTTAGATATAGGCTTTGAGGTGTTTAGTGCGCAAAAATAAACTTTTAAGTCATGCAGGGACTAAAAGTGTCAAAAAGCGCACAAGTTTGCGTTTACGCGCATATCTTACATTCTGGGTATTCCCGGACACCCAAAAATTTATGTAAGCACTAAAATATTTTATTTTAGTGTTTGGCTTGATAAAATTCCATTCTTCGCGTCGTTTGGATTGTTTTTCGCGTCCGTCCGTGTTTCGTCGTAATTAGCCGAACAACGTGACCGTACCACCAAACGAACCGACATCCGGCATATTTTTGAGCATGTTTCATGTTCTCTATGCTTAGGCATCATTGTAGAGCCTTAAAAATGATTTAACGGGCCTTGGATGTGTCGGAAATGGCAATTGGAGGTACAGGGGCTAAAACTGCCAACATTTGGAAGTTTCTGATTTCTGGCCAAAGCCTTGCGCACCTCAAAACTGTGGTTGTTGCGGTGCGCAAGCAGTCCCCAGATGCAGCAACTCGTTTTTTTGCCTGTTCAGCCTATTCAAACGCCAAGTCTTGTCCTTTAACACTTCCATGAGTTGCCTAAACTGATTTTTAGCACTTAGGGACACTTGTTGAAGAGTTGTGGTCATTGGTAGACTTACATGTCAACAATTTGTGGATCAAAATTCACTATATAAGGCCTTCAATGTTGCAACATTCTTGCATTCATTCCATCTGCAATTGTGGGTCTTTCTGGAGCTCAAGAGCAGACACCAAGCATCCCTAATCGTGATTAGGACTTTGGTAAGCACCCTTGACCTTCCTTGATTAAGTCTTACTTAGTTATTAGTCTAAAAGTCAAACCGTCGTAATTAACGGTTGACTTAACGATTAATCACTAATGGTTCAGTGATTAGTCAAATTGAAAGTAGTTATAAGTTGGTAATTATGTGGGTAATAAACCCTTAAAAGGGTTCCCCTGATTCCCACTCTAACTAGGTCAAATGTCGGGTCAAACTTGCCATTAAAAGGTCAACAGGATGTTTAGTTTACAATTTATGCATGATTAGCAATGTAGAACACATACAACCTGTTTGATCATTAATATAACTTGGTAATTAGTGTAAGAACGTGTCTAAACATGTTCAACCCTACAATTTACTGTTTAGACCCGGTTCGGAACCGAAAGTCGCAAAGCTTTGACTTTTGCTTTGACTTCAGTTCTGACCCGTTTTGGTATGTTTTAAAAATACCATAGAGCTTCATTTGGACCAGGTTACATGCTAGTATAACCCTCTGTGATTATACACCATGGTTCATTAGTTAACCAATTAATACGCATGATTCCGTTAATTGCTCATATGTTGACCATTATGCCCTTTTCACCTTAAAACGTGATTTTTGGAAATGTAAAAGAGTAGAAACTTTAATTACTGATATTTAAACTTGCATCCAAAGTTTGACATCAGTTTGAGGTGTAGACTAAGAGTTATGCTCGTTAGCGTGAAATGAAAGCTTTATGTTAATTAAACGGCGTAATTAGCGTATAGACTAGTTAAGCCTACTTTTTGATATCAAACTTATTACCCACTGATGTAATATATTATTTTGGGATTTTTAAAGATTTTTAATTAATTTTAGGCTGAGCATAACTAATAGTCGTAGGCTTATTCCGGTAATTGTCGGTTTTACCCTTACGGGCCATAAAATGAGTTTTACATATCTAATCAACTCCAAACCTTTTGCTACTGATCACATATGATAAATAAATTATTTTAAGCCTTCTGGAATAATAAAAATATCAGCTTTATGTATCGAACACGGAAAAGGCTTCTAATCGCCTTTTTAAGCGTTTTTAACGCATAGTATGTGCTATAACTATATTAAACATACAAGGGTTGATACCTACTGATATTTGAGGCAAATTATAATATTTTAACAGTAAGCAAAGGTTGTTAAACTCAGACTTCAGTATTGAGCTTTTCGGCTTATGTGAAATTACCAAAATACCCCTACGGGGCATAGTTTGGTTATAATTGATAAATTTCACATATATAATTTACCCTACTGTTATAACTTAGTAAAATAAGTATTTTTGCTGATTACATCAGACCTGTAACTCAGGTAAATACTTAAACTCTTTTATAACCTTTTAAATGACCAAACTACCCCTACGGGGCATAGTTTGTGTTTAAATTCGTTTCGGGCATAATAAAAGACATCTTACTGATGTCACAACATATATGAAGCATATTAACTTAGGGAACCTGTAAATGGCTCATATGTATACCCGTTACGCTTACGCGTTCGGTTCGGTTTATGTAACTAGTTTACATAAATTAGCCTAAACGGGTCAAACCTTATCGGTTTTATCTCAAAATCCAGAATGTGTATGAAATACCCATATTAAGCAAGTCTCCGAACTTGTTGGGTCTAAATCACATTCTATCCGGTCTTCGCTTAATCATGCGTTTGAACCGTATCTTTCAGTAAGACTAACCGGTCTAAGCTTAGGCTTAATTAAAGACCCGTTAGCATTCTAATTGGTTATTTATACCATCTTTCCAGACTAGAGCCTTCCGGTAAATTGTACCTACGCTTACTTAAGTGAATACGGCTGAGTTATTATAATTCTTGTTATTTAAGACAGGAGCTAGCCCAGGTAAATACTCTTAACTTATTTTCCCTATTACGGGCTTGGGATACGGTAATATAAATACCACATGGTCAGGTATGGGATTCAAAGACCAATAAGTCGGGAAATCTAAATAACCTGTTTTAATTCGTATTGCTTGACTGAAACATTGGGGATTAATGCGACCGTGTCCTGGATATCCTTGACTCATTAAATGCAATGGCCACGACTTAAGCACGGGGTGTAGGCATACACCTGACAGATGCTATATGCTAATTAATTAATTTTACCCAATAAGGGATTCCCAATAAGGGAATAGTGGTGTGTCGGTTAATCATGAACCGGCATAGAACCGGGCCCCGTATGTAGAGCAAGTTATGTAAAACTGATAACATGAGATATAGTTTGTCCCCAAGTATAAAAGATTAATTTTGCCTCTGTGCATTTTAATCAAATTATAAAAGATTAATTTTGCCTCTGTGCATTTTAATCAAAGGGTCAAAATATTTTGTGCCTGTTGCATCTAAATCAATTTTCTTAAACTCTTTTCAAATGAGTCAGTTGAGTGTATTTACCAGTGAAAACTGACGTATTTTCAAAAGTCTAAGTGACAGGTACAAGTACGTAATAGGCTGGAAGCTGCTCAGGACGTTAATAAGGAATCTTGCAAGTTCTAGGCGTCTAGAGTCTGTTGAATAGAATTTATGTTTTTAGATCCGCCTGTGGATCCTTTACTTTCCGTTGTAATACTGGATATTACTTTATATTCGGATTGTAATATATTTATCTTTTGCTTCCGCTGTGCATTTATATATTGTGTGTTTGACTATTATGTTGCCAACCACGTCACGATACTCCCCACCGGGCCCACCGGTGACACGTGGAAAGTCGGGGTGTGACAGGTTGGTATCAGAGCCAACGTTCAGTGAATTAAACACTACCCTTTTGTGTTTAATCTCAATGACACAGTAGCACATTCCTTGACCTTCTGAGTCTAGACTTAACATAGGATTATTCTCAATCCTAATCTGGAAATTTTGCTTCCAATTTTTATTGGATACGTCGCCAAGCGAAGAAGCTGTAATAAGAATTCTCCACATCAGGAGCCTTGAAATGCTGAGCTTCGTACCGCGACCCGGATGAAACGTGCAACCAAGGAGAAAGCATTCAGGAGTTGAATGAAGAAGAAACTCCTTTGCTGAAGATCGTTTCCTCAATAGTCCTTATAAGGACATATTTATCTTTTCAGTCCCTTCGAGGACAACATTATTCCTTTCAAGTCCCATTTACGGCAAACCTGATTTTTAAATTTTATAGTGGAATGATTAAATTTAAATTTTCATTCTAAACATGAAATATAAAATAAATGAAAAAGTCTAAGTGACAGGTACAAGTACGTAATAGGCTGGAAGCTGCTCAGGACGTTAATAAGGAATCTTGCAAGTTCTAGGCGTCTAGAGTCTGTTGAATAGAATTTATGTTTTTAGATCCGCCTGTGGATCCTTTACTTTCCGTTGTAATACTGGATATTACTTTATATTCGGATTGTAATATATTTATCTTTTGCTTCCGCTGTGCATTTATATATTGTGTGTTTGACTATTATGTTGCCAACCACGTCACGATACTCCCCACCGGGCCCACCGGTGACACGTGGAAAGTCGGGGTGTGACAACTTCGGTGACACCTGTCGCATCTCACGAGCCAACCCACTCGTGTGTGTGATAAAGTTGTATTTATAAGGTAATAATGATAAAATGAGAACTTTTAAATACGAGGTTAACACAATTAATAATTTATCTTGAACTAGATATACTACCCGCCGTAATGCGGCGGGATGCGGCGTTAATTACATTTGTATTTATACAAAGTAACATCTATTAAATGAAGTCACATCGACTATTTCTTTTGATCGGCAAAAAAAATGCCATAGTTACATTCACATCTAAAACTCCAAATCCCCCTATGAATTATTATATATCAACTAAACTGAGAGACAAGAAGACACTAAGCAACAGTACAAATTATTATATATCAACTAAACTAAGAGGTGAAAACACACTAAGCAACAGCAACATGAGCTTTGGGTATATCGGCCTTGACATTCGTATCAGCAAGCATGCGAATAGGATTACGTGTGACCTGATGTAAGGACTCTCAAAATTTTCCAAAAATAACCCGGAAGTAGAAACCCAGACCCTGAAACCCTACTGTGCATGAAAAACTAAGAAATCAAAATATGTGGGTTTCAGGCGGGCCGCGTAAGAGTTGGCTTAGTCTTACGCGGGCCGCGTCAATATGAAGTTTGACCGGATAAGCATCCGGGCCACGTATAACCCATCTGGCAACCCTAACTCGTGACCCAGCAAACCTATGCGTAGACTAGGTGGCCACGCGGGCCGCGTAAAGGTTGAGCCAAAGCTCACGCGGGCCGCGTGAGACCCAAATTCCAGCTATAAATAGAGCGGGTCATGAGCAGTTCACTGTTGTCGAAGAAACTTTCAAAATCAATCATATTCTGCTCGAAATTCACTTTCAAATTAGTGGGGTGCTGCTACGATACCGGGTATTAACTCGATCGCTGCTACGATTCAATGTCCGATCGATTGAAAACTATTCGATGGATGTTTAAGTGCTGCCCACATTAGGGTTATACTTTGTCATTCGTCGTAAAATCGATGGATGTTTAAGTATCGCACTTTGTTATTCATTGTGATGGTTTTAATCTCGTGAGTTATCATAAATGCTGTATTAGTTACTGACCTAGTTCGTGTGCATTATTATTTAAATTAGGTTACAAGACTAATCAGTAGGCTAAACTCTGCCCGTATAACTCTGCAATGTGAGTCATTCTCTTTTATCAAAAGTGTTTTACAATACTCCAATTATTTTTAAAGGTTATAATTACAGGGACTAAGTCGTGGTTATCTTAAATCACTGGCTAGTGGGGTATTGTGCACATTACTAATTTCTCACGGTTAGGTTCATTGATCTAACAGTGATAATCATCACTACTTGGGGAAGGACCCAATAGTGGTATGACCATCGTCACCATTGTGACACGGCGCCAGATAAAAATAAGATAAAAGCCATTGTAATCGCTCTTATGCTGTAATTAATAACTATGTGTCAATTTATCAAATTGAGTGACTCACCAGTATTTCCCCGCTGACAAAATATTTTTAAAACATGTTTCAGGCAACCTGCTATAAATCAAGGAAAACGTGCTAAGGAGCACTAACTAGCTTGAAGAGGTGGCTCAGTTAAAATAAATAAACATGTTTTATAAATCAGAGAATTTCCTAGTAAAATTCCTCTATTGTAAATTACGGGGCTTTATCTCAAATTATGAAATAAAATAATCGGGCATTTCAAGTTTAAAAGATCCTGTTCAATCTTCCGCTGTCGCGTCAATTAATAAATACCACGGGTTCCTGTCCCGCGGCTTCTGACCGGGTCAAACCGGGGCTGGGGCCGTGACAGGAAAAGGTGGTATCAGAGCCACTGATTTAAGCCTATTAAGTATTTCAAATACTTAATTTTCCTGATTATCGTCTTGTGATTATGTGCTTTTAACTGACTACTTGTTAGTTACAGTATGGGTAAACAATGAATCTCAGATATCTATCTTAAATTAGATAGTTCACCGAAAGATAAGGGAACTTCATCCCAAACAAATTCCTCAAGATACTCAGCAGATACTGAGGAGGGAATATTTGTTCGTAAGGCACAATTTGAGAAACCACTTTCTCCTAATAAAAGAAGTTTGATTATTAGGAAAAGTCGAGAGAAAATAAAGAAGTTACAACCAAAAGAAGTAATGAGTAATAAGGAAGCTCAGGAAATAGACACTAAACCACCATGGGAAGATGAGTTAGATGAAAAATGGGCAGATCTTTACATGTTAGCCACTGTAGCAGTAAATGCTAACTTTTAAACCAGTACCATCACCTATGCTACCTACAAGCCATAAACTTTAATCTATTAAATAAACCACTAGTATCTTTCGAATTTTTGTTGTACTAAAAATAAATATTTTGTTTTAAATAAAATAGTTTATTAAATATTCGTAATTAATATTAAATTTTCTGCTTTCCATTTTGTGATTCTGTAAAAAGTTAATTTATGAAATATTAACCTAAAATTTTGTGTGTTTCTTTATAAATGCTAAACAACATGAATGAATTATCTGAAGCTCTTAAAAATCTCAATCTCTACCCTGTGAAAATAGAAGTTTCCAGAGACTTTACTGGTTACTTGGCTGATGTTAAGGAACTGATGGAATTTCAAGCTCCACCTCCGGAGAAATCAAAGTCTAAGAAAAGAAGAAGATTTGTGGGATGGAGGTGTGTGCGCAGAAGGAAACCAGCAACTAAGAAAATTCCCAAAATAGCGAATCCTATGGATAAAGGAAAAGGGATCGAAATTGGGGAAAGTTCTAGGCAAGCAGGAATAGAAATTGGGGAAAGTTCTAGGCCAGCAGGAATAGAAATTGGGGAAAGTTCTAGGCAAGCCGAGGAATTGCCATTACAGGAAGAATTAGATCGCATACTTGCAAACTGTGATATCCTTAGGCCTATCAATAACGACCTCTTTCCTTATCCTGTTGAAACCCAACTTCCAATAAACTTAGAACCGGCTATTCCAGATCCTTTAATCCACACCCAACCTCTAGGAGAAATGGACGAATGGTGGACCAACGACTGGCAATTTCAGAACCTCCTAAATAACCCTTATACCTTTTTCCCTCAGTTCGACCCAGAACCTGTACCAAACCCACCAATGACCAATGAAAATTTAGCTGAACTCCGCCATTTTGGCGAGGAACTGGTAAATGCAGGGAATAGGATTCGGGAGGTAGGAGAACAGATCTCCTGGAAGTATGACGAGAGGGAACGTCGCTTCTGAGATGCCAGCAGATGATGATGTTCTAGTTGTGGTTGTATAATAATAAAATAACAATAGTAATAAGAATATAAGTATGTGAAATAACTTAAAAATAAAACTTTTGTAAGATAAACAGTTTGTACGGATGCTTAATATATATAAAATATCAAAAGTCGAAAGATCGACAATTTTGGCTATATTTGTTTTCGTGATTATGTGCAATTATTTTGTTGTGTTTAGTTATTAATTATTTTTCTACAAATCACTTATATAAATTAATTACCAGATGGCAAACGCTGGTAATGAACAAGTTAACGAGGGTAACCAATCCGAGCAATACAATGAAGATCAATTCCTGAATAGGCAAGATATTGAGAATATCGTTGCTCAAGGAATAGCCAATGCTATTCCAGCAATTCTTGCTGCTGCTCGGAATCCAGTTGAACCTCAACAAATCATTCCTAGCAAACGTACTTATGAAGATAACTTCAGTAATAGCGTAAACGGAGGCGGCAACAACAATAATAACAATAACAATGATGTACTACAAGCTCCACTCCTTAAGAAAATGAAAGCAGCAACACCTGGTTGCACTTATAAGGAGTTTCTTACCTGTAAACCGGCTGAATTTGCAGGTAATGAAGGGGCGACTGCGGCACTGCGTTGGTTGGAGAAAACCGAAGCAGTAATTATGATAAGTAAATGTGCTGAGGAAGACAAGGTCATGTATGCATCGCATCTTTTTAAAGAAGGGGCGCTAGAATGGTGGAATACGGTACTTCAAGCCAAAGGAAGAAATATGGCCTATGCCATGAGTTGGGAAGAATTTAAGCAGATAATGGAAAGAAAATTATGTCCCGAATATGAAAAGGAACAAATGGCAAATAAGTTCCTGAACCATCGGATGATGGGTGTAGATTGTCGAGGATATACTTCGACATTCTTAGAGTATGCGAGAGTGGTACCAACCATGGCTTCGCCAGAGCCGGGGCTTATTTCCCGCTATATTTGGGGATTGATTGGCGAAATCCGTAATATCGTTAAAGCTGCTAGACCTCGCACTATTGACGATGCTGTGGAATTAGCTAACACCCTAACTGACGAGCTGGTACGAACAAGAGAAGAAAACCAGAAGAAGGAAGTAGCCCAAAAGATTACCCAAGGATTCCGTATGGGTAACCGCAGTAATTTTAAGAGAAGGGGAATTGGGCAATCTTCCACTGTTCCATTTTGCAATGCCTGTAAAAGAAAGCATTTTGGAAGATGCAAAGGATATTGCAATTTCTGCAAAATTCCAGGGCATCAAGAAGAAGATTGCAGGAGGAAGAAGTCATCGATCTGCTACAACTGCGGAGAAGCTGGACATTTGAGGCCAGACTGCCCGAGACTGGTCAAACCAGCTGATAACAAAGCCAAACCTGCAGAAGGAACTACCAAGAAAAATGCAAGAGCCTTCCAGTTGACTACCCAGGAAGCCGAGCTAATTCCTGATGTGATAGCTGGTACGTTCCTAGTTCACGACGTTTATGCAAAAGTATTATTTGACTCTGGTGCAAACCAAAGTTTTATAAATAATTCCTTTTGCCAAGCTCTTAAGCTACCATTAACGAAACTTAGGCAAGTTTTTAAGGTAGAAACGGCTGATGGAAATTCTGTATACGGTTTTGCAAAAAGAAATTATAGAACTATCAGGTCATAAATTTTCTGCAAACCTGTTACCTATGAATTTAGCTGGATTTGATGTTGTGTTAGGAATGGATTGGCTAGTAGCCAATCATGCTCGAATTCTTTGTGATAAGAATTCCATAGAAATTCATACACCCACAGGAGAATTAATAGTAATTACAGGAGATAAGCCACGAAAGCCACTGAAATTCATTTCAGTAATGAAAGTTGCTAGTTATGAAAGAAAACAAGGAATAGTGTATATGATTTCAGTAATCATTAACACAAAAGGTAAAGAACTTAAGGAAATTCCTGTAGTATCAAAATACCCAGATGTATTCCCAGAAGAACTACCGGGACTACCACCAGATAGGGAGGTAGAATTTAGAATTCATCTAATTCCTGGAACTACACCGATAGCTAAGGCACCTTATCGGTTAGCACCCACCGAAATGCTAGAATTGAAAAAGCAGTTAGATGAATTACTAAGCAAAGGATTCATACAACCTAGTTCATCCCCATGGGGAGCTCCAGTGTTGTTTGTGAAGAAGAAAGATGGTTCGATGCGAATGTGTATCGATTATAGAGAATTGAATAAAGTTACAATTAAGAATCGATACCCATTACCTAGAATTGATGATCTTTTTGATCAATTGCAAGGAGCTAGATATTTTTCTAAGATAGATTTACGCTCAGGATACCATCAATTGAAAGTACAAGAAGAAGACATACCTAAAACTGCTTTCAGAACTAGGTATGGTCATTATGAGTTTACAGTCATGCCCTTTGGGTTAACAAATGCTCCTGCAGCATTTATGGACATGATGAATAGGATCTGTAAACCATACCTGGATAAATTCGTAATTGTCTTTATTGACGATATACTTATTTATTCCAAAAGTCAGGAGGAGCATTGTAAACACCTGCATGTACTCTTAACTTTGTTAAGAAAAGAAAAGCTTTATGCCAAATTCTCGAAGTGTGAATTTTGCCTACAAGAAGTCCAATTTTTAGGACACATGGTGAATCACGAAGGTATTCACGTTGATCCTGCTAAGATAGAAGCGATCACTAAATGGAAGGTCCCGCAATCAGCCATGGAAATTAGAAGTTTTCTAGGGTTAGCCGGATACTATAGACGTTTTATTAAGGATTTTTCCAAAATAGTTGTACCTTTAACTAAGCTAACCTGTAAAGCAGTTAAGTTTGAATGGGGACCTAAACAAGAAGAGGCTTTTTAGGATTTTAAAGCAAAGGTTAACAAACACTCCAATCCTAGTCTTGCCAGAAGGAACAGAAGATTTTGAAGTCTATTGTGATGCTTCAAAACTAGGATTAGGATGTGTGCTAATGCAACGCAAAAAGGTAATTGCGTATGCCTCAAGACAATTGAAAAAGCACGAGGAAAACTATACGACTCATGACTTAGAATTAGGAGCCATAATTTTTGCCCTTAAAATTTGGAGACACTATCTGTATGGAAGTAAGTTTACAGTCTATACAGATCATAAGAGTTTAAAATACATATTTGGGCAAAAAGAATTAAACATGAGGCAAAGAAGATGGATGGAGATTCTAAGTGATTACGACTGTGATATCCAATATCACGAAGGAAAGGCAAACGTAGTTGCAGATGCCTTAAGTCGTAAATATCATGAAAAGCAAAAGCGAGTTCGTGCTCTGAGGTTAAATCTACAATTAGATTTAATGGAACAACTGAAGAATGTACAAGAAACAGCAATCAAGGATGATGCTGAAGGTATGAAAGGAAGAATAAAAGAATTAGAACAAGAAGCTGATGGAATTTGGAGATTCCATAAGAAAAGAATATGGGTACCTAAGCAAGGAGACTTAAGAAATAAGATTCTAGAGGAAGCCCATAAATCTAGGTATACCATGCATCCTGGTAACAATAAGATGTACCAAGATTTAAGGAATAATTTCTGGTGGATAGGAATGAAAAAGGACATAGCTAGATATGTTTCTAAGTGTCTTACTTGTTCACAAGTTAAGGCAGAACACCAGAAACCCTCAGGTTTACTTCAACAATTAAAAATGCCTGTATGGAAATGAGAACTTATAACTATGGACTTCGTTACTAAGTTACCCAAAACCAGAAAGGGTAATGATGCGATTTGGGTAATTATAGATCGATTAACCAAATCAGCTCATTTTCTACCCTTGAAAGAAACCTTTAGCATGGAAAAGTTAGCAAAATTATATGTAGATGAAGTAGTATCCTTACATGGAGTCCCACTCTCCATTGTATCGGATAGAGATAGTCGTTTCACTTCTCATTTCTAGACCAGTTTCCAGGAAGCAATGGGAACCCGACTAAATCTCAGTACTGCATATCATCCTCAGACAGACGGACAAAGTGAAAGGACGATCCAAACCCTAGAGGACATGCTTAGGGCATGTGTGATAGATTTTGGTGGAAACTGGGATGACCACCTACCTTTAATAGAATTCTCCTATAACAATAGTTATCATTCAAGCATTGAAGCTGCCCCATTCGAAGCACTGTATGGACGCAACTGTAGAACTCCAGTTTGCTGGGCAGAAATAGGAGAAAGCCAATTATCAGGTCCTGAAATTGTACAAGAAACTATCGACAAAATCACTCAAATCAAGGAAAGACTAAAAACGGCCCGAGATCGCCAGAAGAGTTACGTCGATAATCGACGCAAACCATTAGAGTTTCACGTGGGAGACAAGGTACTCTTGAAAGTTTCTCCTTGGAAAGGAGTAGTTCGATTTGGTAAGAAAGGAAAGCTAAGTCCAAGATACGTAGGACCATTTCCAGTGATCCAACGTATAGGACCAGTTGCTTATCACTTACAACTACCAGAAGAGTTAGCAGGAGTACATGACGTATTTCATATATCCAATCTCAAGAAATGTCTATCTGACGAATCCCTGGTAGTACCTCTTCAAGATGTAGAGGTAAATGAAAAATTAAAATTTATTGAGAAGCCATTACTGATAGAAGACAGAAAGGTCAAGTTTCTCAAACACAAGCGACTAGTGCTAGTCAAAGTCAAGTGGGATTCGAAACGAGGACCCGAATACACTTGGGAGCTGGAATCGGAAATGAAGCGAAAGTATCCTCACTTATTCCAGTAAATCTCGAGGACGAGATTTTAAATAAGGTGGGGAGGATGTAAGGACTCTCAAAATTTTCCAAAAATAACCCAGAAGTAGAAACCCAGACCCTGAAACCCTACTGTGCATGAAAAACTAAGAAATCAAAATATGTGGGTTTCAGGCGGGCCGCGTAAGAGTTGGCTTAGTCTTACGCGGGCCGCGTCAATATGAAGTTTGACCGGATAAGCATCCGGGCCACGTATAACCCATCTGGCAACCCTAACTCGTGACCCAGCAAACCTACGCGTAGATTAGGTGGCCACGCGGGCCGCGTAAAGGTTGAGCCAATGCTCACGCGGGACGCGTGAGACCCAAATTCCAGCTATAAATAGAGCGGTTCATGAGCAGTTCACTGTTGTCGAAGAAACTTTCAAAATCAATCATATTCTGTTCGAAATTCACTTTCAAATTAGTGGGGTGCTGCTACGATACCGGGTATTAACTCGATCGCTGCTACGATTCAATGTCCGATCGATTGAAAACTATCCGATGGATGTTTAAGTGCTGCCCACATTAGGGTTATACTTTGTCATTCGTCGTAAAATCGATGGATGTTTAAGTATCGCACTTTGTCATTCATTGTGGTGGTTTTAATCTCGTGAGTTATTGTAAATGTTGTATTAGTTACTGACCTAGTTCGTGTGCATTATTATTTAAATTAGGTTACAAGGCTAATCAGTAGGCTAAACTCTGCCCGTATAACTGTGCAATGTGAGTCATTCTCTTTTATCAAAAGTGTTTTACAATACTCCAATTATTTTTAAAGGTTATAATTACAGGGACTAAGTCGTGGTTATCTTAAATCACTGGCTAGTGGGGTATTGTGCACATTACTAATTTCTCACGGTTAGGTTCATTGATCTAACAGTGATAATCATCACTACTTGGGGAAGGACCCAATAGTGGTATGACCATCGTCACCATTGTGACACGACGCCAGATAAAAATAAGATAAAAGCCATCGTAATCGCTCTTATGCTGTAATTAATAACTACGTGTCAATTTATCAAATTGAGTGACTCACCAGTATTTCCCCGCTTACAAAATATTTTTAAAACATGTTTCAGGCAACCTGCTATAAATCAAGGAAAACGTGCTAAGGAGCACTAACAAGCTTGAAGAGGTGGCTCAGTTAAAATAAATAAACATGTTTTATAAATCAGGGAATTTCCTAGTAAAATTCCTCTATTGTAAATTACGGGGTTTTATCTCAAATTATGAAATAAAATAATCGGGCATTTCAAGTTTAAAAGATCATGTTCAATCTTCCGTTGTCGCATCAATTAATAAATACCACGGGTTCCTGTCCCGCGGCTTCTGACCGGGTCAAACCGGGCTGGGGCCGTGACACCTGAGCTGAGCCAAAAAGCTGAACTTGTACCCTACAGCAAAACCAAATCCAAACAACCACAAATTGCAAAAAAAAATGTTGAAAATTTTAGTTTATTATAGTTGCTCACAAAATCATAAAGTAAAACACTTTCTAGTCATGTCTTCATATTTTGGTCATCTCTGTTTGTCATCATATCTTATATCATACCCCTATGGAATCGTATTGTCCAACATTTGTACAAACGCCAACAAATGGTATGTCAGCCGATGTACACATACCACCCAAAGCACAGACGTAAAGCAACACAAACCTTCATTTAGTCTACATCACTATCTAACGTATATTAAGATCAACAAATAACCATCAAAACACCAAACTTAAAGTACGTAAACTGAATATTAACCTAATTACTACAAAGAATTATACTTTAGAGACGAAAAAAAGTACGCCTATATATAGCGACGACATGTCGTTGCTAAAGGTTGTGCCGAACAAAATCGAACGTATACTCGGGTCACATCACAGACAGATGATCATCTAATATATACTAAGGCCACGTCATAAATTCTAGCTTCATAAGTAATGCGAACGATCGTGGCTAATAATACAATAACATAACTGAAACACCAGATCATGGAGCTCAAATAGCCTATCAGAAACTCAAAGAGCAAAATGTCGAGGCGAAGATGTTAAAATATATTTCATATGTGGATATATTTTGTACCTTGCATGTCGCTACCAAACAGGTCTTCATAAGGTTTTGCTAGTAGGAAGTTGATCCACTTTTCCGTGATCTATTAATATACATAGAATTATTATTATTATTATTATTAGATTTAACTACAAATCTGTAAGCTTTAATGTGCAACCAAAGAGATAAAGGTTAAATTCAGTTTTCAGCTCACCTCAAATTAATATCCAACAAATACGAACTTAATTAGTTGAATTTACACAAAAGATAATGACACCTAGATAAAATGATGTTTGCCTAGGAAGGAACAGCCTCACAAAAAAAATATTCGAATCTGGTTGATTTATGTAAGATACTTGGTTACTAACAATTCCACCAGTTCAAAGCAAGGATGGTTTTAAAAGTATTCTCAACTATGATATCATGAAGCCTTGATATGATTAAAGCGTTTAACAATAGGATGATTTTAACAGTATTCTCAACTATAATATCTTGAAGTCTAGATATGATTAAAGCGTTTAACAGTTATACGATTATAGCTTCTTTTGAAAGCTTATACGTGCTACTATATGCAATTATATCGGGGGTGTAGCTTGTAGGCTAACCTTGTCGTGTGGTCTCTTAGGATATTTAAGCTCTTGAACAGTTGAACTATGATCGGGTGTCATCAATATCTCTTGGCTACACTGTTGGAAGTGCCCTCAACCTGTTAGGGTCAAGAAGGAAACAAACTACATTAAATTTTAATCACAGATACAAAAGTAATTTGCTTGTTACATTTTATGTATGTCAAGTTGGATACTTTAAGCGAAAACACTTTCGTAGTCAAGACTCCTTAACATAGTATTGAATGGATTCAGGCAGTGTCGTAAACTTAAAAGTCTGAAAGAAGACACCTTTCGTATCAATAAAATGTATGATTGTATTAACACGGCTTGACAACAAATTTCAAAGGAAAAACTTTGAGTACGCTGCAAAATAACATATCTAACACTGCAAAACAATTGTAGTTGATGTTGTCTTGATAGAAACTACATACACTTTGCGGCTGGTTACTTTTTTCGTATATATAATGCTGGAAAACAACTAAGAATAAAAAAAAGTCAACCCACATACAAATATATGGCTCGAAAGTAGCCTATGATCTCAGTGAACCGTTCCAAGTATGTAATCTGAACGACGGAATTAGGGGTGTCGTTTTGGGACACCGGAATAACGTCGGACTATTCAAGCCCCTGGCTTATCGGTTGTGGTTGCCTCTCATGTTTAGAAGAATCCATTCCGCAGACGAATGATGTCCATCGCCATAGAACATTAAAACACCATCATTGTAATAAATAATAATAACAAAGTGTGTGTGTGTAACCTCATAACATATATACCTTGATAGTAAGTTCAGGTGAAAGCAGCTCTCAACAATAGCAGGCTTCATACAAAGTCTCTCAGTAAGTTCCCAAAAAAAACTACATGTAGATCAAATCCATCAGTGCCTTTTAAACAACAGCAATACACAACATATAACATAAACAAATATAAGCATTTCACTATCCAAAACATTCTCCACACACTTATAGCACACAAACAATAAAGATACATCACCGGAAAAAAAGAATGCACAAAAGACACCCAGAAACACATATCTAAACATCCATTGCCAACAATCTGAATCCATAAAACCAATGTAAAAATAAATATGGAAAAATTACCTATGCCAATTACGAGTGACAACAACGTTCAATCCAGAATCGTACAACATGACCCAAAAAGCAAACCTGCTTTAAAAAACAAAAACACCAGACATACAAATAACAATAACATCATAAAATCCAAAATTAAAAGAAAGAATCCAGGTTAAGAAAAAGCAATTGAGCCTAAACCCTAAAGAAGTAGAAGTCCAAAAAACCTAATTGAAGAAAAAAAAATTAGGACCAATAACCTAACATATCAATAGAAATCAAGTAAGGATGGAAAGCCGGAAAAGATGGGACATCCAG
Organism: Helianthus tuberosus; assembly: GCA_030545235.1. Taxonomy (NCBI): domain Eukaryota; kingdom Viridiplantae; phylum Streptophyta; class Magnoliopsida; order Asterales; family Asteraceae; genus Helianthus; species Helianthus tuberosus. The sequence goes on from CM060441.1 coordinate 204,691,575, forward strand.
CGTGGAGAGGTCGTCGGCCGTCTTCCTCCGCCACACACACTCTCTCTCTCTCTCTCTCTTCTTTTTCCGTTCTCCTTCTCGATTCATATCCCTAGGGTTTCAAGGTAAAAACTCAAACCAGGTGGTGAGAGTAAAGGTACACAGCGCGTGGGTTTGAGATTGACCGCTGGAATCAGGCCGGAGAAAGTGCCCGGAATCGCCGGCGTTACCGTTGGAATCCGGCAGTAGAAGGTTGCCGGAATCACCCGGGGTCGTCGCACTGGTTACTGAGGAGACGTTTGCGAGGAGGTGTTGATGATATATGATGATGAAGCAGTGAGAACCACAAAGGGGTTTTTTTTTTTTTTTTTTTGAAAACACTCAAAGCTAAGGGTACAACTAACCCAAGCTCAAAGTAGTTGCTTATTTATAGGTTATAATAGTAGCATTAAATACAACATTTTTATATATTATTCATATATATGGATTAAGTTATCATATTATTTTGATGAATAGTGACATATTTTTGTCTTTTGTGGTTTTGTGTTTTATTTTGTTTTTTTTTAACATTCGTGTTTTCTTTCATTTTTGTTTTACAAATTTATTTTATATTTTATATTTTTATAATTTTGCCGTAGAAAGTTAAATAAGCCTAATTTTTTATTAGTTTTTTTTCGCTTTTTCTAGTATTTGGCCGTCGTTCGGTTGTTACTTAGCACAGTGTTTGGTAGTCACATTTCGTTTCTTAGTTTTTTTTCGTTCTATTGCTATTAAGCACGATGTTTGGTAGTTTTTACGTCACGTGAGTCACTTGATGTTAAAAATTCGTGTTTATGTTTTATGTTTTTTCCAGTTTTGGTCGTAGTTCGGTTACTGCTTAACACGGTTTTACCCCCAGCCCCACAACGCTGGTAACTCAGTTTTACATCCCCGCCCGCAACGCAGCGGACTTAAGACTAGTTAATTATTAATTCTTAACATAAAGAGGAATAGTAAAGATTAGGTGCATACATGCACATATAATTCTTTAGGTTTTATTGTATGCACATATGGCCCTTTAGGGTTTTATCTTGTTTTTTTACCATGTATATATTATAATTATTTATTAACATATTTTGTTTTTTATTTATAACTTTTGAAAATATGATGTTTTATAAATTTCAAGGATTAGTCGTTGCGAGGTGTTTATTTTTATCTGCTTTTAGGTATAAATTTACTCAAGACCAAGTTGTGAATAGTAACGTACAAGTGGTCAGAGCACAAACGTACATCTCATTAAAGATGTCTCACGTTTTTGTTTTCTATATTAAGTAACACCGTTTACCATTTTTGTTATTTTAATAACATAACGTATTGTTTTGTAAAGTTTTGAATGTATCATTGCGACTTACTTATTTTATCTATGTTTCGATCAGAATTTTGTTTAAAATCAAACGGGCCAAATATAATTGATTTTCTTATTCTTTACCATGAGAATCCAAAATAATTCTAACTGAATAACATTGGTACTAAGACCACCCGTAGTGGGGCGTGGTTTTTAAAAATTTTTCAAAAAAAACGCCGGATAACGCCCCTCAAGCCATTACACCCGGCGTTTCCGGGCGTTATTTTCGAAAAAAATTGAATGTGGCGTTTTATTTAAAACGCTGAAATTGTGTTGGGGTGCGAGAATCGACCGTTGCAAACGGTCAAATGTTTATTTATTTTTTTTTAATTCAAAAATTTACCCACTATATATATATCAACCCACTTTCTCCTACTTTTTTATAAAAAAACCTCTTACTTTCTCTCCTACCTTCTCCTCTTTTTTATAAAAAAAACCCACTTTCTCCTATTTTTTATACAATCATGCATCCATACCGACCCCCTTTTGGTGTCCCCGCAAGACCCACGAACCCGAACACAACCCAACCGCACCACCCGTATAACCTTCAAGACATGGACCCGAACTTTTATCCGTACGCGGCTTACTTGAGTGGCGCCACTCCGTTCGTGGCTCCCACCTTCGGCTATGGTCAAGCCTGCGGGTCGCAACCGTCACAACAACAAGCCGAATCCGAACCCGAGGTCGATGTCGTGCCGGAGACGCAACCTGACCCGGTGCAAGAGAAATCGAAACGCGGCAGAAGGTCGCATAAGAAGAAGGAAAATGACGAACCTCGACGTACAAAAACTACCATTAAATGGATGAAGGACGAGGAATTCACGTTGACTCGGGCGTGGCTCGACATTTCGGAGGACGAAGAAACCGGTAACTCTTATATTTTTTTTACTTGTTTTTTACTTTTATTTTTAACATGCAACTTATATTTTTATTTTTTTTAATTTGTAGCAAACTTTCAAACGGGCCCCGTTTTTTGGGATAGGGTTCGTGCACTTTTTTTTAGCACGTGGGATCAAGGCGAACATCGGGACAAAGATTCCATTTCTAGCAAATGGACCGACATCAACAACAAGTCTCACGCGTTCCAAGAAGTTTACCAACGTAACTACGATAATCGCCCGAGCGGTGAAAGTGACGTCGGGGTTTTAACGAGGACTTTGGAGGAGTTCGATAGGACGAAATGCCCTTTCACGTACTATAAGTGTTAGGAGCTACTACGAAAAAATCCAAAGTGGGCGCTAGTTAATCCAATGACGTCTAGTAGTAGACGTCGAGCTAAAAGGTCAAAAACATCATCCTCCGTTGACCCTTCAACTCCGACATCGGATGCCCGCAATGTCGATTTAAATGAGGTGGTGGACGTTGACGAGGAACTTCAAGAAGAGTTGAACCGACCGCCCGGTAGAAGAAAGGATAAGCGAACCGGGAAAAAAACGGTCGAGTCGTCTTCCGATCTCGAGTTAAAGGATGATTTCGAGGAGATGAACCGTCGTCTCCAAGACATTCGCGACCTCGGCCACAAACGTTGGGAGATTATGAAAGAACGAGTGGCCGAAATCAAAAAGTTTAACGAGATGCAAGAGGCGAGGCAAATGGAAAAGGACATTGAGTTTTTGTCCAAACCGATCGACCACCTCCAAGGCGACGCGTTGATCCTTGCGCAAATGCGTCGCCAAAAAATTCGAGAAAAATATGGACTCTAGATCATCTTCTTTTTTTTTAACTTTATTTTTTTTTTCCGGTTTTTTTTTCTGCTTTTTTTTTTTGGTTTTTTTTTCTGTTTTTTTTTTTTTCGGTTTTTTAATTTTCTGTTTTTTTTTTGTTTTTTTTATTTCAAGTAGTGTAATTTTTATTTTAAATTAATGAAGATTTTTATGTTTTAAATTAAAAAAAATTGTCAAATGATTGCATGGGCGTTATTGGAATAATGCCCCACTACACCTCTTTTGCTATAATGCCCAACGCTGACTAGGATGCCACGTGTCGGATAATGCCCCATGGTGGGGGCATTATTTTTGTTCACCACTACGGGTGGTCTAATGTCGGTATTTGTTTTATGATTTTTTATCATTGTAAAACAAGTGCCGATATCCTTTTAGGCATATTTTTTTTTTCGTTGTGACATGCTTATTTTTATCTATTTTCTAATCAAAGTTTTATTTGAAGTCGAGTGGCTCAAATATAATGTGTTTGTTTTTATGATTTTCGATCGATGTACAATAAGTGTTGATATCCTCTTGGAGATATCTTTTTTAGTTGCTATATTGAGGGATGATATCGTACTGTCACTATAATGAAGCGAACCGATATTGATTAAATGCCCGCCGCACCGTGCGGGAAATCCCACTAGTTATATGAATTTATGTGGATGAATTACATGTCTTCATATATTATAAAATTATATATATGTGTGTGTAAGTTTACCATTTACGTATGTATAATTTTTTACCATTTACACACGTGTACAAAACTTTTTAAAAATAATTTAGAGGGCAAAGAAGAATCAATTATTGGAGAGATACATCATTTAATATCTTACATTCATATGTATTTCATAATACATAATAATTTTCATTGGTTTCTCGAAGCTTTTGTAATTCTCCTATATATTAAATTCTGAAGTGAATGAACAGTACTAATCAAAATAGAAATGAATGAATAGTATCGGGTACCGGTATCAAATTTATCAAACTGAGTGTATTTTCGGTATCTGTTCGGCACCGGTATTCATCGGGTTTTACCCTCAAATACCGGTGCCGTACCAGTACCGACCGTATCAAGTCGTACCGTACCAAGTATATTCGGTACCGGTACCCACTTTTGGGGATTTCGGTAACGGTATTTTCGGTACCGGTTGGTACCGAGCTCATCAAATCCTGTAGCAATGCAAGTAATTGCACAGTTTAGATTACTTTTCATACACACAGTAAGTAAACTGTATTTCGTTTGAATGAGGTTTTATATACACAACAACTTATTTTGCTTTATTTTTTGTCTTTTTACGTAATGAATGAATTGTAGCATGTAAAGTTAACTTGGATATTTAGATTATTGATGAGCAAATCGTATCAAATCCTGTAATCAAACCGGTATCGTATCGGTACAAAATTTACTATACCAAATCATTTTCGGTACCAATTTGGTACCCACCTTTTGGCGTTTTCAGAATCGTTACTTTCGGTTCGACACCGGTCTAGCACCATATCTATATTTATTGATTTTTACCTTCAAATACCATACCGTATTGTACCAAGCATTTTCGATGCCGGTACCTAATTTTAATGATTTTCCGGATCGGTACTTTCGGTGCCGTTACCGGTACCGAGCTCATGCATATTTTAACGTGTTAGCACCGTAATAACTGAACTGAAAACAACCGAATTTCCAACGTGTAGGACGTGTAGGTCCTAGTATTATATATTAGGTTATTTAAAATCACTTTTTAGGACGGATTGACTATCCTTTTCACGAGATTTTTATTTATGTTTTGATATTCGGTATCTGCTTGCCGTTACTGACACGCGTTTTGCAGTTATTGGGTCCCCACCGCAACGCGCGGGTGGAAATTTAACTAGTTATCGTAATATTTAGAGTTCTCCTTTCATTCTTCTATATATTTGTATGTATGTATATACAGGGGCGGACCCAAGCCCACTCTAAGGTGGGTGGGTGCACCCCCGGGGAAAAAAATTAGGGCTAAATTCCGTCGAAAATCTCGTCCGCACCCCTTGGAATTTTTCGTCCGCACCCCTTAGAATTTTCGACCGCACCCTTTGAAATTTTTCGTCCGCACCCCTTAGGTAAAAAGTGTTATCAATTTATATTTTAATTTTTTTTTAGTAAACTCTTATTTTTTTTAAAAAATATACTACCTAAATTATATAACTTTTAATACCTAACCAACTAAACCCAAATACCGATACCTTTACCCACTTATAATTCCTAACTAGCTAGCCCACTAAGTCTTAGCCCATTAACCAAACCCAACAATATTTCAAACTATAATAAAATAATTAAAGCCCAAAACCTTTAGAAATTCTATCCCGCTCTCTCTCTCTCTCTCTTGCGTCCCTGCACTGCCAACGAACAACATCACCCAGCGACAACAGTCCAGCAGCCGGCTACCACCGTAATCAGCCACCATACCACCGTCGTTCGACACCAAATCTAACCGGAATCCGAATACGGGTAAGTTTCTTTGTTATTTTGATGATTTTGGTTGATATTATAGGAGAAAAAAAAAGAGTAATAAAGTTGTTAAATAGGTTTGAAATTTTGTGTGTTTTGACGCTGTTTATGGTTGTTTAGATGATTTTTAGGGTGATTATGTTGTTTATATATTTTTAGGGTGATTACAACTTACGTTATGATTTCTAGGGCTTGAATAGTTGAAAATTAAAATTGAAACATTATGTTATAGAGCGATGAACTTATGTTATATAGAGAAATAATTGCTTAAGAAATTAGCTTTAGATGATGTTTTGGATAGATTTCAAAAAATGAAAACCCGTAGGGCGTCGACGTTTTAATTATGTTTGTAACAAGGTTTGACATGTTTTTGATGATTATATAAATTTAGTTTGATGTTCGTTTGTTTTACATGACCCGACCCGATATGAACCGATTTTTTTACTTATATACCTAGGGGCCTAAAATTTTTAAAAATATTCCGCACCCCCATAGAAAAATTCCTGGGTCCGCCACTGTGTATATATAGATGATGGTATTTCTTCATTTACCTTAAGAAAAAAAAAACAAACGAATTGCTCATAGTCCTTCATTTTCATATGTTTTGATCATATAACTAGTTAGATTGAGGTTTATTAGTGAAAATGAACAAAAAAACTTTACTATTTATATTTTATTAGTTTTTGCACAGTTAGCGTTAGGTATGGCTATAACGTTATTTAACATGAGCTATTGCATTCCATTATGACGAAAGCATGCATGGGCCTACGATATAAAGATTGTGATACAAAGATACCAACCTCAAATAAAGCACATGTGACCCAAGTGGAAAGATGTCGGGTTGATACCTAATACAGTTATACTGTAGGCAAAGAATTATCCCCGTTGTTATGGTAGACCCCCTTACTCTTGTTTTATTGTTAGTTTTCTTTATATGCAGGTTAGATTTTGTTATATATATATTGTTTCATGTTAAGTTGGATCATAAAATATTACAATGCATCATCATTATTGGTAACAACTAGACCTTCAAGTGTTGTAAGTTATAGATAAGGTTAGGGGTGTGGTTTAAAGCCTCTAAGGGTTTTATTACGACACATCATATTCACATCAGCGTCATGTCGAATAGGGGGGGCTTTAAAGTACATCCCTCTAACTTGCATGCAATGGTTTAAAGCCTCCATTATCATTACCAAATTATTCTTTTTTATTATATTTTGTATTTTTTAATTTATATGCCAATTTTATTTAAAACAAAATAAAAAACATAATTTCAATAAAATAAATAAAACATTACAAAGTACTTAAAAAATAAAAATAAAAACTACAAAGTTACTTAAAAAAATAACCTACTAGAAAATAAAAAAACTACATATATTTGGCTGTGATTTTTGCCTTATGAGCCTTTAAAATGACTCGGTCCTCCTCCGATAGGTTGGAAATGTCTTTCTCGAGAAACTTCATATCTTTCTGGATTTGTTTCTCCATTCTAAGTTCACGCTCATTTTCCTTGATCGAGAGAAGCCAGTTGAGTCTAGCGTCGAACTCGTGCAACCTTGACGGGCCATCCGATGGCGTTGAAGAAGATGTGTCTCGTGCTCGTGCAGCTGCCTTACTTCTATCCCTACCCTTCGGTCGTGGCAGCTCTTGCGTTTCTTCAAGATTTTCCACCTTTTGAGGAAGTGGGTTGGGTTTCGGGTACGTTTTTGGTTTGGGGTATGTTTTCGGTTTGGGGGAAAATGGCGGTGGATAATAGTATCCAAAAAACGGGAATCAGTGGCGTGGTCGGATGAGGGGGGTTGGGGTGGTAGGTGGCATCCGATAATACCCAACCTCACCCGTTCGCGGGTCTCTTCGGTATTGTTCTTCTTGCTTGTTGTTTGCTAAATTACCCCAAAACGGATTGTTGGGATCCCACGGGTTTTGATTGTTGGGAACATTGTGTGAATATAATAAAGTTTGTAAAGTTTTGAGATGGAGAATGGATGAATATTTGAGTATATTTATAGTGCTAAAATTAAAAATTAAAACTTAATTTTTTTATATAATCGACCGTTGCCAAACGATCATGTTTGACCAAAATCCTCGAACAACGCGCTAAACCCTCGTTACTGGGCTGATAAGGCATGGATAGCGCCCCCGCTTTGGCGGACAAGGGATGGGTGTGGGGCGCCCTAGGGAGCTAACGACGATGATTTGGCCAGTGGCGGTATACCAACCCGTCTGATCTAAAAGAGAAAATCAAACTAGCTAGATTTACGGCGTAAATATATATAACATATGTCAATTAACATTAGTTCACATGTGAATTAGCATTGAGTTGATATCCACATACGAATGTAAAAACCTACCTATACTCATAGTATAAAGTTGCGTGTGAATCAACACTCGTTCGCATGTTAACTTAACTTTTTTTTTCGGTAAATTTGAATCACTGACGGACCACTAGAGAATCATCGTGCCACTAGTGAAACCACCCGATCATATCCATATCCACTAGGCAATAATGCATATACAACAATTCAGAAGGAAACCCAATAAATTTGGGAAAACCCCCTTATGGGAATCGAACCCATGGCCTGATGGTCATAAGTTTTATATCAACACCAAGATGTCACTAGGCTATAATGCTATGGGCGCATGTTAACTTTAACTAATCTTAATAAAAAAATGTAAACTAACATTATAATTTTACACGAGAAGCAAAATGGTAGTTTACATGTGATGAGCTTATTGGGAAAACCCCCTTGTTCTACACCCCCTTGTTCACCGAATAATCGCTGCAAACTTCTATTTCACGCCTGGTACCTAGATGACGGAACGCTTATTGGAGATGCCACCCAAGTGGCTAATGCTTTAGATATCATCAGAGCTGATGGTCCTTCCTTAGGGCTTCAACTTAATATAAAGAAAACTGAAGTTTTCTGGCCAACCTGCAATGGTGTTAAGGTTCAGGAGGGCTTATTCCCTCGGGGGATTGGGAGGCCGGTGCTGGGTGTGAAACTCCTGGGGGGTGCCGTTAGTCGTGATGCAGAGTTTATTAGTAGTATGGCTCTTAAAAGAGCGAACTGTGCAGTCGAGCTGATGAGGTGCCTTAAACGCCTACGGGACCCTCAGAGCGAGCTCCTCTTGCTTCGTTCTTGTATGGGTGCTGCTAAATTACTGTTTGGTCTTCGAACGTGTCAACCTTCTTTGGTCGGGGGAGCTGTCTCTGTTTTTTATGAAGGCCTCCGGGGAGCATTAGAGGATATTGTTGTTTGTGGGGGTGCCTTTTTTGGAGATCTCCAGTGGAGGTTGGCTTCTCTCCCGACCCGGTTCGGAGGCTTAGGGATTTGTACGGCCGAGGATGCCTCTTCATATGCTTTCGTGGCTTCAAGGGCCCAATCTTGGGGTTTACAAGACCACATACTCCGAGAATGTGGTGGGGATGTTTTAGACTCCGAATACAGGAGTGCGTTGGACCTTTTGCATAGTTCTCTTCCCGACCTTGATATTGGCGGTTTCTACATTAAAGACACCGCCACTCTTAAATCCCAGAAAATTCTGGCGAATGTCTTATATGGCGAAATTGTCAAGAGGTTTGAAGAGAAGTTTGTTTTATCCCCTCGGCAAAGAGTTGTGTTTGAATGTCTACGTGCCCCACATGCTCAGGATTTTCTGTGTGTAGCACCTATCGAAGGCTTGGGGCAACACATGTCGGCTGTGGAATACCGTGTTATCCTTAGATACCGACTGATGATTCATTTGTTCCCAGTTGACGAGCCATGTCCGGTATGCCGCAAAGCGTGTTTGGATTCTTTCGGCGAGCACGCGATCCACTGTAAAGAGCTACCAGGGTTTAAATATCAGCATGATTGGGTGAGAGATGTGTTATGTGATGTTCTTAAGCGGGCCGGGATCTCTGCCAAAAAGGAGGCTCCAGTAAATTTTCTGACTGACCCCTTAGAGGGGAGGTCCACTTTACGCCCGGCGGACATCCTTGTGTTTGGATGGGAAGGGGGGAAACACGCTTGTATAGATCTAACTGGAGTCTCCCCCCTTGTCGGGCTCAAGGACAAGGGCTTTGTCGTAGGGCAAGCGGTGCTCAAGGCAGAGGCGAGCAAAGTGGCAAAACATGAGAAAGTCTGCCTGGAGAATCAACATGTGTTTGTCCCGTTTGCGTTTGATACCTTTGGTGGTCTCGCTCCTGACGCTGTGCGACTTTTGAATCGGGTTCAAAAAGTCGTTAATAGTAATTCTTCGTCGCTAAAGGTTTCAAACTTTGTATTTAGTAGAATTGGTTTTTCTATTCAAAAGGGGGTGGCGGCGCAACTTGTTGCCCGACTACCTGTCATTGCTTTGTAATTGCCCTTTTTCGTGTGGAATGATATTGTTTGAAACAGTGTTAAAACGAAAAAAAAAAAAAACACTAGTTTGAGTGGGCTTTAGTCATATGCAAATATAAAAGGATGGCTGGATTTATGGTGTAATTCACTAATTCATATTGAAGTTACACTTCACAAAGTTTAATTATTGAAAAAAATTTAACTAGGTTGAAATATAATGGGTTCTTTGTTGATTTGATCATTGAGTATATTCAAAATATTTTAGTTTTGAAAACAAAATATTATGTTGATTCTCAACAACTTAGACCAGCTTTTTGTTTGGTTATTTGGTTGTTGTTTTTTTATGCGTAACAGGAATGAGAACATAAATGTATGTTTACTAAAAAAATTAGCATAAAAATACAATTCTATATAGAATGGTACAGATGAGTAGAGATGGCCAAATCGGTTTTGGTTCGGTTTCAAACCGAGTTTGGCAGTCGACCATCGGTTTTAGTTCATGTTCCAAACCGGATTGCCCAGTTTTAGGGTCACTTTTTTTTACCCGGTTTCAGTTTCGGTTTCAAACCAGTACAAGTAAGCACATTTTAGAATTGTTTTTTAGTTAAATAAACAATTCAACTTTTATTAATTTTTAGATTTAAGAAACAAGAAAATTGTAAATCAATAAAATAACATAATTTTATTTGTGTGTATATGTATGTATATGCAATACGTGTGTGTATATATATGTATACGAACATGTGTATGTACATGTTAGTGTAAGTATTTGTATGTGATGCGTATGTGTATGCCTATGTATGTATAATATGTGTATGTACATGAATATGTGTATTTATGTGTTAATGTATGTATTTGTATGCATGTATATGTGTATATATATATACTAGGTTGGAACCCCGTGTATTACACGGGTCGAATAAATGTAATTTTATATATTAAATAATAAAAAAAAATATCTTTATAAACCCCGTATATTGTACGGGTTAAATAAATGTAATTTTATATATCAAATAATAAAAAATAGTTATATCTTTAAAAAACCATGTGTATTATACAGATTAAATAAATGTAATTTTGTATACTAAATACTAAAAACGTCGTATCTTTAAAAAAACCGTGTATAATCGAGTTGAATAAATCTACCAAATAATAAAAATATTACATCCAAACGTCGTATCTTTAAAAAACCCACGTATAGTCAGTCGGGTTGAAAAATCTACCAAATAATAAAAAAAATTGTATCTTTAAAAACCCGTGTATTACACGTGTTGAATAAATCTAATTTAACATAGCAAATGATAAAAAGTTATATCTTTAAAAACTTCGTATATTACACGTGTTATATAAATGTAACTTTGTATAGTAAATAATAAAGAAAGTTATATTTTTAAAAACCCTGCATTGAATTAAAGAAAGGAATATTGGATTTTAATAATCCCAATTATTCGTTGTTTCCCGCTAACAGTTCCAATTTCAAAAATAACCACTGGTTGTCCCAATTATTAACATATTGGCTTCCAATGAACCTTGACTAACAGAACCCTAATGTTGTTAGTCTCTGATCACCGGAAAAACAATCATATTCATCTCCAGTAGGCATGATGCCTATATACCAATTCATGAGGATAATATATTAAATTAACAATTTCGATTTGAGGATAATATTTTATTAAAGTATGATAAGATTTAATATTAATTTATTATTTATTTATTTAGTTAATATAAGATAAGTATATATTTGAGGATACCTTCTATGAATGACACGTGTCCAAAACTTGGTTTCTTTTATTATATAGTATAGATATACATATATTTACTTAAATATATACATAGACCGTTTTTTCTGTTTTAAACAGGTTTGGACTTGGTCGGTTTGAAACCGGTTCAGGTCAGTTCAAGGCTCCATGTAGAGGAATCGTGGTGGACCCAAGAATTTTTTTGTAGGGGTGTGAAATTTTTCTAAGGATTTTAGGCCCCTGGTTATATAATATTTTTTTTCGGCGTGTAACAACTCGGATTGGGTCGGGTCATGTTAAAAAAGATAATCAAACTAAGATTCATATAATCATCAGATCAGGTCATGTTCATATCTAACCAACTTAAACAATGTTTCATTTTCAATTTTCAAACCCTAGTTCTCAATCTAAATTCTAATCACATAAGCAAACAATGTTCTAATTCTAGTTCTAATCCCATAAACAATCAAACCAATTCTAAATTTCTAAATCTTCCTAATTATCATTCATCAAATCAAACAACAAATAAAAGTATTGAACATGGGAATGGGGGTGAAAAAAAAATCAAACCTTGGTGGGAATATGGTATTCATTTGTTTTTTATCATTGTAATATACGTGTTATATCTTTTTGAACCTATCACTACTTTATTTTTTAGGTTTTTTCTTTCAGTTGATACAACAAGTGTCGGTGTCATATTGAACCGAGAACGATGCCAACTGAAGTTCCGCTACGTAGTGTGGGAAAATCCCACTAGTTACTATAACTGGAATCCAAAGTTTGTCAAGTGTCTTAACTTTTTTATTGAACGACATGAACCAGGATTGAAAGTTTGACAAGTGTCTAATTTTTTACATTGAACGGTATGAACCATCGGCTAATATAAGTTTTTTAAATATAATCTCTTTTATCGTTAATTCGATTTTTCTTTAATAACACTCTCTAATAACTTGTGTTTGTGAATATTTATCTATCATGAAACGAACTCTTTAATAACTTGCATTCTTTATTTCTTTAAATAAAGTTTAAATACATAGTTATGTAAAGCTTTTTCAACTGATATAAATTCTATAGGAGGCGGAATTGTGTTCAAAACAAAACATTATTTTTGTAGTACCGTAACCGTACTGAAGAAGAGGTACCGACCTAACACAACTATTAATTTAGAGTTTTTTTTAACGAACGCGAGTTATTAAAGAAAAATACAAATTTTACCTATCATTGGTTATATAGTTTAGTTTGAAGACATAAGCAGCTAGTCTACACTACAGATTCAATTTAACCGGGTTTAGAGTTTAGAAGGTGAATTCTTTTTAACCTGTCTTTTATGATTTACTAGCACAACTTTTAAGGCCATGTGTAGTCATAAGGCCCCTTGTGGGGCATTATGCGACAAGTAGCGAAACGCATAAGAGATGGGCTTTATGGGGCTTTTACACTAAGTTCAGAATAAAACTGGTTTTAGTGTTAATCGCATGCCCTAATAAAAAGTTTCTTTTAACATATGGCCATTATATAAGAGCCTAGATAAGGTTGTTCCTATGCTTAAAGTAATAAATAAATACAATGGGTTGGTTAGGTAACGGTGAAAACTATTCTAGTGTTTGAAGAAAAAAAATTTCCGAGAGATGAAAAATACAATGTTACAAATGGAACAAACTGAATCGAGTGAACTCAAAGTCTCAAATACATCCCACTTACACCCAGTATAACTAAAATCATAACACTATAACACTAAAATAATAATATTAGTAATAAATAAATAAAATGGGTTGGTTAGGTTACTGTGAAAACTGATTCATACCCTAAAAACATACAACTTTATGAAATATAAATGTCACTCCAATGGTAACCGGTCCAATCGGGCCGGGCTCAAAACCAATCCTCATCTTAACCAAACTTCAGCCAGAAGAGCCCGTATGCGCTGTGTTAAAAAGAAGGAAGCCCGGCAATCAACCTGAATTTTTCATAAGAAACCCAAAACACAAATTGCCAAGGCCCAAGCCTAGCCCAAGTAGGAAAAAACCCTTTCCACAATGCTCTAAACCCTTCAAATCTAACAGTCTTTATCAAACAATCATAAGAATTTCTATATTTATAACTGCCATCTTCATTAACCACCTGGTTCATCATTCTTGTCTTCACCACATCAGCCGGGCAACTTACGGTTGTAGCAGTAAGGCCCGACATCATAGAGGCTAACGTGTGCGCGTAGATGTTATCGCTAGAAATTTGATTATGAATAACAAAATGTTTTGCATGATCATAGCAGGCTAATTCTCCCATGTTTACTAAAAATGCTCTTTGAATATTGGGAAAAACACCCCTCCAAAGTCCTTTAAATCCTTCGGCGTTGATGATTTTGGTTAGAGCGTCAAGTGACCCGGTGTACCGTGGCTTGAGCCCTTGGCTAACCATACGCCCGTCCGCTTGCATCCTGACTTTAACCAGATCAGCAGGGCTAGCCACTACCTGCACTATAACTTCGGTTTTAGAAACAAAGAAGCGCACAATAGCGACAAGGTCTAAAACCTATGCAGTTAATGCGGTAAAAAATCGGATATCGGTCAAGGACCGATATTTGAGATATAGGTTATCCTGGTGTGATATCGGTAATTTTAATATCATGCAGAATTTATATATACTAGTATTAAGGGCCCCCGAGTTGCGGCGGTGGGCATAGACCGTGCCAAGTAGCACTAATGCTACACAACTACCAGCGACCAACAACACCGGGGAAGCTCGTAAAAACAAAATAAATAAAAAGGTAAAAATAACACCAAACGAAAAGCATACGTAAAATCGTTGAACCACGTATGCCAGTTGCGACATGTTAATGCGAAGAAATTAGAGTGAAATGTAAAAATAGAAAAGAATAACTAAGTCGATCTAAGACCACGCGCGTTGCGACGAACCTGTCAAACAGGGAAAAATAGACGCGTTGTGACGGTCTTGTCAAACAGGAAAAAATAGTCGAAAAAACTTTGAAACCCACACGTACGTTACGGCGTGTTTACTCGCAAAATTAGAACGAAACGTAAAACGAAAAATTTGCAAAAAGATGAAAAATACGTGGATCAAAGTTGAAAATAAAAATGTGTTGGGGTTAAATTGCAAAAGATGAAAAGTTTTGGGTTAAAAGTAAAAAAAAAACAAAAAGGTTAAAATGCAAAAGATGAAAATCTTTGGGTTAGAAGTGAAAATCATTTTTTTTTTTTGAAAGACTCCCTATGCTTGGAGTACATTCCACGAAGCACAAACATATTCCTAATTTATAATATGGTAATAGCAATTTAACACAAACAATTTAGTATACTCTCCTAGCATTAAACAAATTTACCTTTTGCAACTTGCAAATCCTAACAATTGTAGCAAGTAGGAACTCATTAAGACTTAAAACACTAATATTTAACACTAACAATTAATAATTAAGACTTAAAACACTAATATCAGCAATAAGAAGAAAGATGAACGGTAGAACTAAGAAGAAAGCTATTAATATCAGGAAAATCAGTGTATATCAGTCAAATATCGGTCAATATCACCGATAATATTGGTATCGATATTCTGACCGCAATTTGACACCGATATTTTACATGGGGACTGATAACCGATGTATCGGTGATATGTCACCGATATTAACTGCATAGTCTAAAACCAAAATTTAGCTATAAATAAGCTTTATATATGATTTAATATATAAAAGTCAAAATTAGGGTTTTATAATCAGATACCTGAGCAATAACGCCAGAAATTCCTCCAATGAGGGCCTTGCTAGGTAGAGAAAGAGAATGATTATCATGAGAAACGAAAGCGTGACGCAATTGCTCGTAACCAACGGTTCTAATGGGTGTGTAGAAAAGGTGTCTAAGAAGGGCGGGTGACAGGCCCTTGTAGAGACCTGTTACGCCTTGTTTGCGAATAATGTCGGTGGTAACCTGAAATGCGGAGACTGGGCGAGTGGTTGCATGTAACTGAAGCCTGGTTTTGGTGATGTCGATGGGGAAGGTGGTGGTCTCCGCCACCATTGCTGATAGTGATGCTAGAGCGATCTTGTTCATGGCCCTGGATCTCGCCTGGGCTTGTTCTTGAGCCATGGGTCTGATCAATCGCCTACGCGTATCTGTTTTAAATTCAGATGCAAAGTGTTTTAGAGGAAATTAGAAAAATCATAGAGAAAAATTAATTATTATGATTTTGTAAACCGACCGACAAGTCTGTTTAGTCGATTTGAGATCCAAACATGTAACACCTCAACCCGGAAGGGCTGAAATGCATCTATCACAGATATCAAACCAAAACACAATCCATGATAAAATAAATAAAATTAAAAACAATATTCTATCGTTTCAAAACACTATCACAAATATCAAACCAAAATACAATCCATCATAAAAGCAATAGTCCATTGTTCAAAAACACAAGTGATAACAGAACTGAATCACTGATACTGAACAAATCTGTTGAAATCTGATACTGAGCTATACATATAATACTGAAAGCTGATACTGAACTATACATATAATACTGAAATCTGAAATCTTAAACTGATCTGATCTACATGACAATAGTATATCTATAAAATAGGTTGTGTACTATAAGTTAGTACCCAAAGCCAAAGCTAAACTGAATGGGGTACATAGCTAGCTAGGCTGAGATGGTGTGTGTGCCGTGTGGTGAACACACATAATTCCATCCCCATGAATTGAACTAGGATCGATCCATACGACTCCCATTTAAATGGGTCCAATGCACTCCCTGAGGACTAACTACTAACTAGAGACGCTGTGAACTTTTATAAACACTGTCACGATAAGTGTCGCATGACTAACGACACAACTGTGTCTGAAAGGCTGGGGTAACAAAGTACTAAATCTGATTGGTAGCATACGTACCTAGAGATTAACAGAACAGAATAATCAAGTCTAAATTCTTATCATCTACATGGACATGCAGTAACGAGTACGAGTTTATAAAGTCTATTGCATGCTACAAGTTTCATATACTAGTAATCAGAACAAAACATACCCAAAATGTCAGAACTGAAACTGAACAAGCTAACAGATCGGAATTTCCAAATGGTGTATATAAAAGTAAAGATATCCATACTAGTATAGTACATAGAGTAAGTGATGTCTAATCCGTACCTTACTTTAACAAAGCAAAGCAAAAACGTCTAAGTCGTCCTTAACTTGCACGGGAACCTACATTTTATTTACATTTCCAGTTAGAATAACAGAAACTTAATTTACCTATTATATTCGTTGAGTTACATATTTTCCGGCGATGTATACTGTTAAAATTCTTCAATAACTATTTTGACATTTCTCAGTCATAAACTATTAATTGGTTTATTAGTTATCTGTTAGATCTCTTAAGATTCGATGAAGACTGGATAAAATCCGACTGTGACGCCATGGTGAATGCGACGGCCACTGGTGGTGATGCGGTTGCTAAGGGTGATCATGCACTTTCCTTAGACGACCAAAAAATCCCGCAGGTAAGTCTAGAAGGCTTGAATATTTATGATCATAGTGCATTATTTCCTACTTTGGGTTCCACTCCTTTTGTACCGCAACAACAGTATGGATTGGAATCAAAGCCCCGAGATAATGGGTATTTTAACTCCCTCGTTGACTGAAAACACTATAGTGGCTTTAAAGGATATGGTTGGGTATTGGCAGGGGTTCAGTATATGTGGTTCAAATGAAACCGCGGGATTGAACGATAACTATGGGGATGAATTGGTTTCCAAGATCTGTAATATTGAAGGTGATGGCACTACGGTGGTGATAGGTGGTCTGACGGCTAGCGGGGGAGCTAGATCACAGTCAAATGTAATCCCTTCTTTGATGCGGAAAGATAAACTTGGATTGCATGTTGACCCAAAATTTACGATTTTCCAAAAGGAGGATGATTTGATTAACTCTCCTATGTTAGCAGATTTTCATAAGGAGAAAAGATTTCGGTTTCTAAAGATAAAGATCAATTTTCTGATAATCATGTATGCATGACTTCCGTTCATGAAAATTCTACACATGGGCCATATAATCCTAATAAAAATCTAGTAGCATAGCATACATGAGATAATACGTGGAGTTTATGTGGGAACCGAACAAAGGCCACTAATACTCCAAACATTGCTAAAAATTGTGAAGAAGCTGCTGAATTATATTCAAATTGAATACTAGTCCAAAAAAACTATGAAGAAGATGTTAAAATCAAATTGCCATTTAAAGTGAACAAGTCTGGAGTTAGGCAAGACGAAGCGTGACGTTGAACTGTGTTAGTATAGAAGGGCTGTGATGATAAATCGGAATCGGATTGATGTTCCTTTTGATCCAGGAGACAAAACTCGAGGAGGACGAGTTTTCTTCAAAGACAGTGAGCTTTGGTTCGATTTATCGTCTTTAATTAAATAATTGTTCTTGATAGCAATTGAACAATTCAATATAACTTTTAAAGTTGGTTTCTTCTATCTAATTAATATAGTTGTATCAATAATAAAGCAATATTATCATTATCATTCTAACAGCAATCAGATTGTTGTTGTCTAATGGATCTTATTATACTAATAAGTACTCATACAATAATTTATAAGAATCCTCCAGAGATGTTAATAACATAAGCATGTACGGAATCGATGCAATAATATCAGAGGGTGGAGACGCTACCTGTATACAACACAGATTAGAATTTGTGAATAGACTTCTCCGATCACCAGCTCCGTCGTCGTCGTCGTCTGGTGGCTGTGATCCACCGGCGGTGTAATCGTCATGGCATCATCATCCCCAATCCTCAGTTTGTTAAATTAGGTCAAACTAACAAATATGGGTCGGGTCATGGGTTGCTTTACTGGCTCCGTTATGCTTGTTTATTATTATTTTTATTAAATTAAATTATAATTTCAGTATTCATTCTTTTATGTGCTTGTGTATATTGGATTGCTAAACCGGACCCAATGAGGCCTTGTTAGGGCATGTTTGGCTAAGCTTTTTGAGTCAATAGGTTGTTTCAAAAAGCTTAGCCAAACATGCCCTTAATGTTAGTTTATTTAGCATTGAACTTGTTCAGATATGTCATGAATATTATCGAAACAAAATTTTATTTTCATGTCAGTTCATTCTTTAAAGTTTAGCAAGTTTTGACCCAAACCCTTCTTATTTGAATTTTGAACCCATTCAAACATGCAACCCCTAACCCGACCCCTTTTTTGAAAGGTTTAATAAAAAACGAGAATACAAAAGAAGCGTTTGAAAATTTGGTTCAAATCGTAAAACCAAACAATTAAATCGCTAGATCAGTCGCAACGCTCAATCCGACCGTCGTAGTTTTTCGCTCATCAAGACCATATTTAATGGTCAACCTAGAGGTTTCGTCAAACACGACTAAACCGAACACTAAACACAGTCAACATTATTTACTTTAATTATTTAAACAATAATAATACTATACATTCATTGCTATACAAAATATGACGAAGATGTAATGAATAAGATCAAAATTAGGGATGAGCGTGGTACCGGTATCAAAAATACCGATACCAAATTCACCAAAACTGGGTACCGGTACCGTTATCGAAATATTCGGTATGGTATGGTACCGATACCGAACCAATACAAATACCAAAAATACCGATTCCGAAAATGACAAAAGTGGATACCGCTACCGGTACCGAAACGGACCAACTGCACATCCCTAATCAGAAACATAGCAAAGCCGATTTCTCACAAAATGGCGGCAAAATCAGACTGATTTCGAAACTAGGGTTTTTCAAATCACCAAATTCCATTCATTCACTACTCCAAATCAAGCTTCTTCCAACTCCAATCTTCACCCCAATCTATAATCGCCTGCTAATTTTTAACCTAGGGTTCTAATTTCAACAAAACTGCCACAAATGACGGTAGACTCGTTATCATCTGTGTGCAATTTGGGGGCTTTAGATTCTCTCTCGGAAGCTTCGATCTCTGAGATACTAGAAAGCTGGAACAGCTTCTGTTTGATTACAGAAACGATTGTCAAAGGTGATGATGCTAAGTTGAAAACTTCTTATTTGAAGTTTCAAGATGATGTTTGTAGTCTTTGCAAGTATGGTCTTCGATCTTTAGTTGAAGAACACTTTCTTCTGTCTCTACAGGTATAATTTGTTATAAAGTTTGTTTTTTTAATTAGATTTGAAGTTACTGCACCTGTAAAGTACTAGCAATGAAGTTTGTTGAATAGATTTTAGGGAGCATGGTGGCTGCATTTGACCATATGCTTGATGGTCAAACATTTATCGGATCAGTTTATATTGTCGAAGACGTAAGGCGGTCGAAAAACGAGGGCTTTTATAAGCTAGACGCATAGTATAAAAATACAATTTTTAGGGGTTTTAGACATGTTTAGGCTTGATTAGGGCTAGTTTTGGCTGTTTTAGGTTTTCATGTTTGTTTAGGGCTGGTGTAATTATTTTAGACCTGTTCAAACCCGTTTAGACGGTTTTTGGCTAGAACTTGGCCTGAAAGTAGGCTTTTTGAAGCGAAGCTAGAAAGCTGCGCTGGGCCTGAAAAGTGTGCTTAGTCGTGCGCTCGGGTGAGCTTTGACGATAGAGGTTTATACATCCATACATTAGAAAGTTGGTTTTTTATCGTCATTTATAAGAGCATAGACTAGGCAGTTATGCTATACTACGTTATGTTATCCTATACTTTACTGTGTTATGAAACTAGTTCAATGTCACGTATTGTTGGTAAGATTTTGTTAAGAGAAACTTGGAGGGCTACATGGGTATATAACTAGAAACCGTCAAACTAACAAGCATTAACTAAGTCCTTCTAGATAAAGACATTGGTTGAATTATGGAAAATGCATTGTTTTCTTTAAGGTGAAAAAAATATATTGTATAGAAATGGACCTCACAGCACACCTTAAACTTGCTTTTACAAAGCGCGTATGAGGCGTTAGGCGACGTTTTTCAGGGGTTTGAGGCGGCGTCTCATGCACATTTGGATCAAAATTCGTTAAGCCTGGCAAAACGTGCGAGGCGAGTGGGGTTGGGTAACTGGTCAGACTGAGTTAGGGTCAAATCTGGTTCTAAGAAAAATAAATTAGGGTCAAAACGGGCCGTTTTTTAGAAAGTATCAGTTCGGGTTGAAGTTAGTAGTTTTAGAAAAAGAAGTCAAAATCGGTTCACCGCCTATATTTATTTTTTATGTTAGTTAATGACAACGACAACGGCGATGATAGTGGTGTTGGCGTGTTGCGACGGCGGCAGTGCTGATTGTGGCGGCAGCAACAACGAGGTGGTGCCGGCGGTGGAGGCGGTCGATGAGGAAGCAGGCCGAGCAGCTGGGTGTCTTGGCTGCTGAACTTTTTTTGTTGTTTTTTCATCTGCTGCTGGACTTTTTTTCACCTGCCGCTGCATACATAAGTCCCACAAATATTTATAAATGACTTCTAGTGTTGTGCAGAGAATTGTAGCTAATTAATATTTAAATAATATTTTTTTTCCATAAATATTTATAAATGACTTTTAGGGGCTGTTTGGCAACATCTGAATGGTTAAGTGCTGAACCAGTAAGAGATCTGAACCATTTAGTGTTGAACCAGTAAGAGGTCTGAACCATTAAGAGCCTGTATAATGCTTAACCATTCAAAGGCAAATGTCTGATCAATTCAGATTACAGGTCTTAACCATTCAGACTCTGTATAAATCTTAACCATTCAGATGCAAATGTCTGAACCATTCAGACATCTACTCGTGAAACAAACAGTCTGAACCATTAAGTGTTGAACCAATAAGAGGTCTGAACCATTAAGAGCCTCGTTAAGAGGTAAACAAACAGCCCCTTACTGTTGTACAGAGATTTGTATTTAATTAATATTTAAATAATAATTTTTTTAATTGTATCTATATGTAATTTAATTTGGATGCTTTCTAGGTACCTGGTAGTCCAAGTAAGTTATAAATTGTATAATATTAAGTGTTTTTCTAATATTAAGCAAATATGTGTTCACGTATGATCTATCACTGAGCTTTTCATTGTTGCTGCTGTTTCTTTAATATGTTTAAGCGTGTGTTTGTCGGTTATATTGATGAGACGTGTATTGGATGTTACACTTTTTCTGAATCATTAACGTTGTTTGATGTAATCATGTAAGCAGGACATGTTAGAGAAACATGGTGCACCAAAGTTTTGGAAGAATTTTGATGCGTATAACAATGTCCCAGACCCTGAAGTTGATGACAAAAATGTATGTACAGTTGCTATTGTTTAAAAACTTTACAAAGTAATTATATTTACACGTAACTTAAAAATTATCTATCCGGTGTACATTCAAACAGATGCAAGAGGATGAGGTCGAGTTATTACTGTGTAAAGCATTGGAAGAAATATCATCGGGAAAACAATATCAAGAGAAGTGTTTATTGACGTTAGTTAACGCTTTACAGCTATGCGAAGCGAGTGACACATCAACTGAAGGGCATGCGGTAGATACGGAAAAAATCTTCGTTTCTAAATATCGGCTAATTGTCTCTTCCGTTCTTATGACCACCATGCCACGGCATTTTACCGGTACGCGTTTATGGAGATTTCGTTACGCACTCTCTTGCTCTCTTTAACATAACTTACAGAGAGAATTACATACATACCCCTACAAACTTGAGAAATATCATCTATGCCTAGTCCAAACCAAACTTAATATATCATATAAACTAGGTTTAAAGAAGTTCGCCGCGTTGCGGCGAATTTCTTTTGTCATTTAGTCTATGTTTACATGTGTTTTGAAATCACTACGAGCGTGTTGCGAACGAAACTGCTGACAAGAATAAAAAAAATGTAGAAAAAAACACTAACAGATAACCGAAATAAAATCAACAAAAAAAAGTTGTATGGTAACGATGTTGTTCGTATGAAACTCGTGGTCAGAGATGAGCAAATTGTTCTGGGTAACGGTACCAAATTTGCCAAACCGAAAGATCTTAAGTACCAATTCGGTACCGACTTTTGGCGTTCTTGGTACCGGTTCACTACCGTTTTTTACCTTCATATACCGGTACCGTAACCGGTATTTTCGGTATCAGTACTGATTCTGTATCGGTTGACACCGAGCTCATCTCTACCTCTGAAACTAAAAAAAGAAAAAAAATAAAAGTTGAAGAAAATCAACAAAAAAGTTGTACGATACCGTTGTTCGTACGGTAACTGTGATCATGGATGAGCAAATGGTACCGGGTAGCAGCACTGAATTTCCCGAACCAAAAGATTTCCAATATCAATTCGGCACCAACTTTTGGCGTTTTCTGTATTAGTGCCGGTTTTTACCTTCATGTACTGATACCAAACAGGACCGTATCGGTATTTTCGATACCAGTACTGGTTCGATACTGATTGACACC
Source organism: Helianthus tuberosus (assembly GCA_030545235.1). Taxonomy (NCBI): domain Eukaryota; kingdom Viridiplantae; phylum Streptophyta; class Magnoliopsida; order Asterales; family Asteraceae; genus Helianthus; species Helianthus tuberosus. The sequence goes on from CM060441.1 coordinate 204,714,576, forward strand.
AAGCTTATCCCAACCACCGATATTAAAAAAAGGATTAAAGTTAAAAAGTAAACAAAATAACTATTATAGTAATATAAAAATAATAAAGTATTAAAAAAACTATATATTATTATAATATTAAAATCACTATTCATTTCAATTCATTTATTAATATATAGTAATAATTGGGCATATATGGTATTTAAGTTTAGATTGGATATGTACGGTACTAGGTTACTATCCCGTGTATTACACAGGTTGATAAATGTAATGTTATATAATTAGTATTAGTAATAAAAAGTTGTGTTTTAAAAAAACATATGCATTGCACGGTTGAATAAACCCATGTATTATACTAATAGAATAAAATATAGTGTTATTTTTTAACATATACAGTCCTTAAGATATGTATTTAAAAAAATAAACATTGACGTGACAGTTATAAATTTTGTTAACGTAATTATTAAAACATTATTTCTTTCAACTGGGTATTAACTTTGATATTTTAATACCACCTATTTATTATTATTATTATTATTTAGCATATTGTATTTTACCATCCAACCACATTAAATATTTGAAATTTTTTGAAATCACTCATAAAAACAACTATCATCAATATTCTTCCTCGTTTTTTAATATTTTAACGAAGCATAATTTTGAATTCTAAATATTTGGCATGTCTATAGAGATACTCCACTGGTACTTCAAAGGAAGATTAGAGGAGTTGAGTACAATCATGGCGGGAGATTACGAAGACGATAATGAATCACAAGACGATAATCAACCGAGAACCATGGATATTGATGGAAGCTATGATCAGAAGAAAATTATGGAGAACAAGTTAGTGAGGAACATAGGAATGGTTGTTCATAATCTCCGAAATCTTGGATTTACATCTATGACCGAAGATGCATATGCGTCCGCAATATTCTTGCTTTTAAAGGTGCACATTATGTATTAAACTTAATAAAGTATCTTCCATTCTTAACTTTTTGAGTAAAGTACACATATGGTCCCTGTAGTTTACCAAAATTTTGGATTTGGTCCCTAGCTTTCTAATAGTACACAGATGGTCCCTGTGGTCTGCACTTTGTAATGCATTTAGTCCCCAACATTTTTCCAAAAGTACATGGATGGTTCCCGTGGTTTGCACTTTGTAACGCATTTAGTCCCTAACTTGGACATGTTAAAACCTTTAGATTTGTTGGCCGGGGACTGAATGCGCAACAAAATGCAAACCACAGGGACCATCTGTGTACTTTTGGAAACCTAGGGACCAAATCCAAAATTTTGGTAAACCACAAGGACTATCCGTGGACCTTAACGTTTTTTTTTGTTGCAAGTTTTATCTTACATCACGTTTTTCTGAATCATGGGCCTCATGGCAGGCTAAAGTTTTTGATCTAGCTGGTGATGATTACAGGACGTCTGTTTTGGAGTCTATCAAGGAATGGATACAGGTTGATTCTTGTGAATTATAAATAATTAAATTTATCATTTTTAATACAACACCAAAGTTGCTTTCTGCAGGCTGTACCTCTACAGTTTTTACGAGCACTTCTTGATTATCTCGGTGATTCAATGAGCTATCTTAGCCCTAAAAGTACTAAATCACCATTAGCATCAACCCCGTCATCATGCTATCAAAAATCTGGTAAACCCTCTGAAGGAATTGTTAGATGGCAGTTACGATTGGAGTATTTTGCTTACGAAACTTTACAAGACTTGAGAATCGCTAAACTTTTTGAGATCATTGTGGATTATCCCGACAGGTTTGTTTTCCAAATATTGTTATGAGTAAAGTATAAGGATGGTCCCTGTGGTTTACAAAAAATTTGGATTTGGTCCCTGGCTTTCCAAAAGTACACGGATGGTCCCTGTGGTTTGCACTTTGTAACACATTTAGTCCCCAACCAACAAATCTAAAGGTTTTAGCATGTCCAGGTTAGGGACTAAATGCATTATAAAGTGCAAACCACAGGGACCATCCGTGTACTTTTGGAAAAAGCTTGGGAGTTGGGACTAAATGCGTTACAAAGTGCAACTCACAGGGACCATCTATGTACTTTTGGAAAACCAGGGACCAAATCTAAAATTTTGGTAAACCACAGGGACCATCCGTGTACTTTACTCTATTGTTATTAAAAATACAGTGAATTTAACATTATTTAACAACTGTTTATATAATTATTTGCAGTGCTCCCGCGATCGAAGATTTGAAACAATGTCTTGAATACACTGGACAACACACAAAGCTAGTCGATTCATTCATCTCGGCTCTGAGATACAGATTACTGACAGCTGGCGCGTCAACAAATGATATCTTGCATCAATATGTTTCAACTATAAAAGCACTTAGAACAATTGACCCCGTAGGAGTGTTTCTAGAAGCTGTAGGTGAACCGATTAGGGAGTATTTAAGAGGACGGAAAGATACCATTAAATGTATCGTGACTATGCTTACTGACGGTACTGGCGGAAATAATAGCGGCCCGGGAAACGGAGACAGTCTCCTTGAAGAATTAAATAGAGATGAAGAAAATCAAGAAAGCAACAGTCTTGATGATGATATTAATACTGATGACAAGCAAACATGGATAGATATCCAACGGTATGTTTGATATCTTTGCATGACTACTAAAATGCCGTTTTCGTCCCTGAGGTTTGGCCAGTTTTGCGACTTTTGTCTAAAGGTTTGTTTTTTCCGGATCTGGATCCAAAAGGTTTGAAATATTGCCATTTTCATCTGTCTTGTTAACCCCATCCATTTTCTCCATTAAGTCAGGGGTATTTCCGTATTTTTTGTTAACTTAAAGGGCAATTCCATTTTCATCTGGCTTGTTAACCCCATCCATTTTCTCCATTAAGTCAGGGGTATTTCCGTATTTTTTGTTAAGTTAAAGGGCAATTCGGTGAAAAAGACCAAATTGCCCTTTAAGTTAACAAAAAAGACGGAAATACCCCTGACTTAACGAAGAAAAATAGATGGGGTTAACGAGCCGCATAAAAATGACAATATTTCAAACCTTTCGGATTCAGATGCGGAAAAACAAACTTTTGGACGAAAGTCGCAAAACTAACCAAACCTTAGGGACGAAAATGGCATTTTACTCCTCTCATTATATAATTATCGGATGATAATCTTTTCCCGACTACGAAATATTTAATTTAAATTTACAAACACTTTTTCAGGTGGGAACCGGACCCTGTTGAGGCTGATCCATTAAAGGGGAGTCGCTACAGAAGGAAAGTAGATATACTCGGGATGATTGTCGGTATAATTGGTTCAAAAGATCAATTAATTAACGAATATCGTGTTATGTTAGCTGAAAAGCTTCTTAACAAAACTGATTACGACATTGACACTGAAATACGGACATTAGAGCTTCTCAAGGTAGGCAGTTTGCAAATAAATATTTTGACTTTTGGTTATTGGCGTCTAATTGTTATAACCTGTATCATTATACGCAGATACATTTTGGTGAAAGCAGCATGCAGAAATGCGAGATCATGCTCAATGATCTGATTGATTCGAAAAGAACAAACACAAATGTGAAAGCCACAATAAATCAATTATCTCAAACAGGTAGATAATACAATATTACAAACTGTAACAAACACCGTCTTTAATTATTAATATGTTTCTTTTACTTTTTTTAATCATCGTTTTCGATTTATTCATAGGTGGTGACTCGCGGGAGCACGAGGCTTCGTTTGATATACTTGATGCTTCGGTTATATCTTCAAATTTCTGGCCACCTATCCAAGTATAACTTTTAAATAATGATATTTATTTTTTGAGTTATTTCAAAAATTTTAATTACGAGATGGAATTACAGGATGAGGATGTGAAATTACCGGAGGCGGTTGACCGGCTTTTAAGTGACTATGCTAAGAGGTTTCATGAAATTAAAACTCCCCGCAAGCTTCTATGGAAGAAAAACCTTGGTACAGTGAAGGTTAGTCACATATAGGGCTGCAAACGAACTGAATGTTCAGTGAACAGTTCGTGAATCGTTCGGCGGGAAGTTCGTTTGTTTAATAAATGAACGAACATGGCGTTTAGTTAAATGAACGAACATGAACAGAGGCCACGTTCGTTCATTTATGTTCGTGAACGTTCGGTACCGGGTTCGTTTATGTTTGTTTGTGTTCGATAGTTTGTTAGTGCTTTTAATTTTATATAAATACTTCAAAATTCTGACAAATAAAATATTTAATAGGTATCAGTGTATTATATATTATGTTCATGAATGCTTGTTTGTGTTCATGAACGTTCGTTACCTAAAATTAACAAACAAACCCTAACAAACATGAACACGTTCATTTCCTTAACAAACGAACACGGACAAAAAATCACGTTCGGCAAGTTTTCATGAACACATATTTCCTTAACAAACAAACACAAACAAGGCTCTGTTCGTGTTCGTTCAGTTCGTTTGCAGCCCTAGTCACTCACATATATAAAAAAATTCTTTTCCCCTTATTTATCTATAGTTATCACTTATTAAACCGAAAGTTTAACGCACATCTTTCAGTTGGAGTTGGAATTCGAAGATAAAACTTTGCAGTTCACAGTTACGCCTGTACATGCTTCAATCATTATGCAATTTCAGGATCAAAAAAGGTAAAAAAAATCCTGAACTTTAGCCCCCGTTTAACATAAACAATTAAGTACTACTTTCGTGTTTTATTTCAGTTGGACCTCGAAGAATCTTGCAGCTGCTATTGGGGTCCCTGTAGACACACTTCAAAAGAGGATAAACTTCTGGATAAACAAGGGGATTGTTGTTGAGTCGTCAGGTGCTGACTCAAACGACCACTTGTATACGCTGGTGGATGACATGGCTGATGGTGGCAAATCCGTAACTAATAATGAGGCGTTGGGGGCAGATGATGAAGCCGAAACATCAGTGGCTTCAGTTGAAGATCAGTTAAGAAAAGAAATGACCGTGTATGAGGTATATTTCAATTATATTAAGAGTAAAATGCACGGATAGTCCCTGTGGTTTTGCAAAGTTTCAGCTATAGTCCCCAGATTTTGGAAATTACACTCATAGTCCCTGTGGTTTGACAGTTTGTTACGCGGATAGTCCCTGGAGTGGATGGGGGTTAGTTTTCTCAGTTAAGTTGGTGTGAAATGACTAAAATACCCTTAATATAAAATAAAATAAAATAAAGGATATATATACATCTCTTATTCCCCTCTCTGTACCGCCATTAACACCAACACCCCACCTGATTAGTGATTACTTCCACCAGCCACCACCTCCACATCCCTGTGACCACGCCACCACCTCAACCTGACCACCTTCACCAGAAACCACCTACACATCCCTTCAAATCCCCAATTCTTCAAACCCTAATTTACCCTCAAATCCCCAAAGTTTCACATATCTCTGATTCAAATCATGGCAGCCAGCAGGAGCAAAATCACAGGTAGGTTGATGGCGGAATGGTGGCGACAAGGAAGAAGGGTTGTAGTGGATGGATCTGATTTGTTCATAGGGTTTCCACCACCACCACCACCTTCAACCTTCACAACAACAATCGACAAACAAAAATCAAAATCAAGCAAATCATCACTACTTATACACACCATCAACACCCACCAACAAGAACCACCATTACCCAACCGCTATTCATCACCACCAACACCCACTAACAGGAACCACCAGATCTAGATCTCCGCCCAAAATAGGTCCGATTAAACCCAGTTGCAGCTTTAACGAGGAACATGAAATCAAAGCCGCACCGACCAAACTTTTACAGGTCCGCCGGAAAATGAGACGGGCAGAGTTAGGGTTTAACAGCTTTAACAATGTCCGATTAAACCCAGTTGTGGCGTTAGGATTTCAGAGGTGGGGCGGAGTTGGTGATGGTGTTGTCGGCGGAGTTTGTGAAGGTGGTGGAGCGGTGGTGATAGTGGTCGTGTGGAGGTGTGGTTGAAAGAGAGAGATAGGGAAGAGAGAGAGAAAGAGATGGGGAAGAGACAGATCATGCGGTGGGGATGGTGGTGGTTGTGCGGTGGTATAGTATGGTGATGGTGATGGTGGTGCTAGGTGGTGAAGCTGGAGAGACAGAAAAACACAACAGGTGTTTGTTTGCTTTGTGTGTTTAGTGTGTATATATGTAATAATAAAAGGAGTAACAAGGGTAATTTTGTAATTTCACATGGACTTAACTGAGAAAACTAACCCACATCCACTCCAGGGACTATCAGCGTAACAAACTGTCAAACCACAGGGACTATGAGTGTAATTTCCAAAATCTGGGGACTATAGCTGAAACTTTGCAAAACCACAGGGACTATCCGTGCATTTTACTCTTATATTAATTATGAAAGGAGTAAAATGCCATTTTCGTCCCTGAGGTTTGGCTAGTTTTGTGACTTTCGTCCAAAGGTTTGTTTTTCCATATCTAGATCCAAAAGGTTTGGAATCTTGTCATTTTCATCTGGCTCGTTCACTTATCCATTTTTCTTCGTTAAGTCAGGGGTATTTTCGTCTCTTTTGTTAACTTAAAGGGGAATTTAGTCTTTTGAATTCTTGTAAATTATGTTAAATGCTTGTACATAAAGTGAAAACGGCCGAATTGTCCTTTAAGTTAACAAAAAAGACTGAAATACCCCTGACTTAATAGAGAAAAATGGATGGAGTTAACGAGCCAGATGAAAATGGTAAGATTTCAAACCTTTTGGATTCAGATGCGGATAAACAAACCTTTGGACGAAAGTCGCAAAACTAACCAAACCTCAGGGACGAAAATGATATTTTACTCTATTAATTATTAAAGACTTTTGACTAATAGTCACGTTTTGTACTGGTGCAGAAATTCATCATTGGAATGCTTAGAAATGTCGGTAACATGGGATTGGAACGGATTCATAACAGTCTCAAGGTGACAGACAGTCTTTGTTATGATAATTAAACAAATATTATGCAACTAAGATGATATACGAGCGAAATAACGAAAACTATGTTATGTTATTGCTGCAGATATTTTGTGCAACTCCTCCTATTTATGACAAATCAATTCAACAACTGCAAAGCTTCTTGTCAGGTCTGGTTGCAGAAGAGAAGTTAGAACTCAGAGACGGTACGTATCATATAAAGAAGTAAATAGCAAACTTTAGGAAATGCTTTGCCATAGAAAGTGAAAGATACAGTATCGACTTACTTACGGCAGCTATTTTAGTCAATATTTGTAACTTTATGTTGTTAAAAATTAGAAACATGCAATCTTTCATGCTTTTCAGATGACTTTGGTTTATGAAACTTAGGTTGTGGCTGAAGTGAGTAAATGTTTAGATTCTTTTCGTATATTCTGTGGTGATTTCTGTTTGTATTTTCTATCATTTTTTTGTTTGAATTTTTTTTTCGTGTAACTTTACCTATTATAAGTCATATTTATAATTTAATCATTTACTACTATTTATTATTTATATATACACACACACATAGAGGGGTGTTCATATGAGAACCAATCATTTTACCTATTATAAGTCCCCCGACCCGACCCAAAGCTTCAAAAGCCCCTCTATGTAGCCTTCTCTAACCGAGCCAAAGCAAGGTTGAAAACCTGTGATTTCGATGTAACGCTGAAAGATTGTGAAGCATTCAGAACACCCATTTTAAAACCATAATGTGTAAAGGTAAACAAAAACACGAAGATCTAACACCAAGTGACTTACATGACATAAAAAGTACACAGAGTCGATTTATATTGACATGATTAGAAAGTCGAGGGGGTCAAACTGATATTGTATATAGTTTTTAGAAAGGTTGCGTCGCGACACAAATTCAGTTTGTACTGGTTCTTGACATAATTGGTCCTGTTTTCTTTGACATATTAGGCTTATTTGAACAATTTCTTTGTGTTTAATTTTGATCATGGCGCTCACTTGTCTTTCTTGTTTGGAGCATGAAAACGTCATATATTTGCAGCCGAAAACATCATATATTTGCAGCCCATTCAAACGACAACAACAAATAGATTCTAGATTCTGATTGCCAACATGTTTTTATGTGAGTTTTGAATGGATGTAAAAGGAGAATAATACTATACGAAAATTATGTGAAAAGGGAGAATACAGTTGAGTCACTAATTTTGTTCAAAAATGTACAAATTTGCTTTTCTTACAAAATATCTACCTCTTTCTGTATTTACAAATATTTTGCTTTTCTTACAAAATATCTACCTCTTTCTGTATTTACAAACATTTCAAAATCATACAAAACAGGAAATGAAACCCAAATTTTTTATATAATTACAAAATTATACAGATGTGCAAAGATCAACATAAATACAATTCTACTAATCAGTTACTCTCATGCAGATTATTTTTTATAAACCTGATGGGTTTCATTCTTTCGTTCATTTTCCTTTGAATCATCACCACCTAACCTCTAACTACAATGCCGCTGCTCGTGGAACATTGAACCAAACAATTCGCTTTCTACTGAAGCCATACGTCAACAACAATGACAAGTCCACGCCATAGAGTTTCTCCGCTTGATGAATGAGAAACCATTGCATTGTAAATGTATCCATTGGATCGATGTCATATAAGGTCGTAAACAATGCTTTTCAAATATGTTAGTCATAAGAGTTCAACATCCATCCCAAAAGGGGTCTGTTTAAAATATGTGAGTTAAAAGGGATGTTGAAAACGTCTAATGTGTCCAATCATCTAGCTATCCAACGAGTGACATCCAAACAACGTATTTTTTGGTGTTGTACACAAAAAGTGAAGTCGCTATTTCAACAGTGACATCCACTTTTCGCATTTTCAAACTTTAAAGTCACTATCAAATTCATATAGAAAAAATCGTACGGTTTTAAAACAACACATTTAAAAAAAAAAAGAAATCGATAACCATGTGTGTGGTGATTCTCCATAGAGAGAGAATAAGCTAACAAAGCTCACATACATGTATAATATTTCTAGGACATACAGTGATTATTAAATACTAAATATTTCTAGGAAGTTTAAGAATGTTGAAATATCAAGATTTATTCCTTTTGGAAGACGTATAAGTGAAATACACGAGTTATAATTTATAAAAACAGAAACTCGTACTACAATCAAGTAGAGGGATATGTGATGTAAAACCATATATTCGAATTTGTAAAATGCTCTAACGCCCTCTTTGTTGACTGTGACAACCTGGTAAGTTCATTCGAGACTAGCGTTGTGCATTGTATCATCTTTGGCCCCTCTTCATTCTCTACAGGGTTCCAAACCTTTCCTCAACATAGGTGCGAGGCCGCGATGGAAGAGATCAAGCATAAAACATGTTTTCGGATCTTCAAGTTGTTGTTTGGAGAATAACTCATTTAGATTGTTGTAAGATTACCATGAGACAAAATTTCAAAGTGTTATTTTTACATGACTGGATTTTAGTAGATACACAGATGATATAAAAGATCATTGGTACATGGTACAAAATTTTAGTAGATACACAGATGATATATGAGAAATAAGTCGTAAAATCTAAAGTCAACAAAGTCGTTGTAGTATAGTGGTAAGTATTCCCGCCTGTCACGCGGGTGACCCGGGTTCGATCCCCGGCAACGGCGATTTTTAAAAACACTTTTTATTTCGCACCATAATATCTATCATATGTTTAGGACCCTTCAGATCCGCTCACTTAAACATTTCAGCCCTTAGTACTACCCAAACATAATCATTTTATTAAGGATATTAGACACAAAATTAATCGATCTAAAAAGCCGGTTATATTAATCGATCTAAACAGCGGAATGGGGGTGAGAGATCAGTGGCGGATCTAGAAAATCCGCCAAGCCGTAACGTTTTATAAATAAGCCGTAACGAAATCGAAAAAACGTCAAATTTTTCCAAAATTTACACTAATTTTACACTATCGCCGGAGCGCCAAGCCGTAGCGGAGGTTGCCCCTACTTACACTGTATGTCCGCCACTGTGAGAGATAAAGGCAATGAAGTTAGGGAGGGGTAATGGGTAGGTAATGAAGAAGCAATACAGTTAGAAGCACACTTTGTTGATTATATTGGGGATAATGTAATGGGCATTTGTTCATCTTTAGGGATGCTTTTAGAGTAAGTGCTCTATATCTTAGGCTTTTAATTTGGTCACTTTTGATTCTCTTGATATTCAGTATGTTTTTCTTGTTTGTTTCCAAATTAAGTTGGAATGGAAGAAAATTATTATAGCTCGCGTGAAGAAATGGTAAATGAAACTTCAAAGGTGGCGTAGTGGTAATCGTTAATTCATTCTAGTAAGGTCTTACGCTTGAATATAGCTATGGTTTCTATCTTAACGCCTTAGAAAGTCGCTTATTGAGGTTAACTCACTTGGTAGAATTTTAGCTATGTGGGAGTCAAGTTATCGTTAGTTTTACTTTTAAAGTTCACATATATTTAAACTTCAAGTCTATTTCTCTCATCTTTATTGGAATGAGTTGTAAGGAAATAATTTGTTTTTTATGTTATTATTAATTAAAAAAGAAATAATATCTTATGCTAATTCAGCAGACAATAATCATGATTTAGTGTAGATTTAAGAAAAGGTACATGACTTGTATATATCATGATTTTAAAGTAGATTCAAGTAAAGGTATATGACTTGCAGTGGCGCAGCATGTAAGGGGCGGGGGGGGGGGGGGGGGGGACGTCCGCCCCCCGGGATTTTTCGCTCAGTAGTGTTATATATGTAGTTTTCGTATAGAAATTTGTGGGTATATACGTTTTCACCCCCCCGGTTCTATAGAAATTTTTGGGTATTCTATAGAAATTTTTGGGTATATATGTTTTCACCCCCCGGCCGAAAAATCCAAGTTTCGCCACTGATGACTTGGATATATTTTCTTTCTCTTGATGTATACGTAAAAGAGGTTAATGCATTTATCCTCCCCCACACCTCTATTATTTCTATTCAATCATTTATATGTATGTTCATTTATAGACTCAGGGTGGGTGCAGTAAAGGCAGCGGTGAACCCCTTTGTCGTGCGGGGAACACCATCCCCAGTCACCTTTGTCGCATGTGTTTGTACCAATTCGGTGTATAGTCACCGCGTGAGGGGAGGGAATTTTTTGAATGTTGGCTGCACATGAAACCAATCACGCCATGACCCTTTGGTGGAGTGGTGGAAAGGACTTGGGCCATGTGTGTGGTCTCAGGTTCGATCCCCACCTCCATCAAAGGTGAGGCATTTGGGTTATTCCCAACCCAAGGATGGCAATGAACTCCGGTTCGAGCCTGAGGGAACCCGAGTTTTCTAATACGGCGCATTTACTCCAACGGGTCGCTCTGTCACAACAGGCGGTCGATTCGTGTGGAGGGTGCAACTCCTGTCAAGTGGCAGGGGGTCGGAAATTTTCTCGGGGAAAGCTATGTCCCATTTCTACCGAGGCTTGGACCCCGTTAAGACAACATAGTGCTTGGGACAGAAGTGGGGCGGGCCTGCGTCTTGCGGGTGTGTATTAACCGTCTGTTGTGATTTACACCTTTCAAAAAAAAAACATGAAACCAATCACAATTTTTTTTTATTTTTTATATTTAAGAAAAACAATTTATCTATCCCCAAGAGAGGTGACCACGCCTTATGTTTTAGTGCAAGAGGGGACTTAGAGAGGGGAATTGACATGACAAGATGTGATTGGATGGGTGAAGAGTTTACCCTTTTTTTTGAACGAAAAGGAACGACGTGCCAATCAATGTGACACCGGGCACTGTTGCCAAGGTCGACTACTCGACCGCCGCCAGCCCCTTGGCTCTCCTAGATGCGCGGAAACCCGACCTTTGCCCGGGCCGAAGGCACGACAGTGGAATAATCGGTAAAACCTCGCCTCCCATCCAAGACAAACCTGCACCACCCGTATTCACCATTCGCTTGGATGCAGCAGAAAATAATGGGGAGAGTTGGAGTCGAACATGGGTCACAAGCAATGTTGTAGAAGGCGCTAGTCGGGCGGTGGGGTACCACCTAGGGATTAATCGGATTGGGTTTTTTATGTATAATTTTATAAATATATATATAAAAAACATTAATTTTATACTTTTTATCTACAAAATTGAAAATCTAGGGACCAAGTGTAAACTAGTGAAAATATAGAGGGGTTAAATGTTAAAAACACCCAAACATTATTAAACCTAATCCCACCATCGTTCTTATACGCTGTCTCCCATGTCCATTGTTTATCAGACCTCCCAAAATTCTCCTTCATTAATCATAGCTTTCGAAATTCTTGACTCGAAATTCTTGGTTGATGTTAATTTCGCACAGTGGAAACTCGTCTTGACTCGAAATTGGTCCGCATTTGGTTCGAATTCTGGTAAGAACACCTTTCCCTTGAGCGATTAGGTCTAATCTTGACCCATTCTGATCCAATTGCTACCAGTTTTGACCTAATTTTGACCGACTAGGTCCGATTTTCAGCGGATTTCCACCGATTTTTCCCGACTTTGACCGATGTTGACTTTTACTGCCTAATTTGACCGATTTCAGAAAATCCAAGCGGCAGGCCTCCGAAGAGCGACTAATCGCCGCCTAGGCACCACCGAGAACCAATTTCTACAACATTGGTCACAAGGAACACCAATTTTTTCTCCAACCACTCTACCACTACCTCATTGGAAGGTAGAGAGTTTACCTCTCCTTAAGAGGTGACCAACCCTCTCACCCTCAAGCACTCATGCCAATTTATTTGAAACAATTCCACTTTTCTATTTTGGGATTTTTTTTTTCTAAAAATTAATTAATATACAAACATTTACATATTTGGTTCATTTATAAACCATAAATAACTTATGTTTCAAATACGAGAAAAATGCTTGGATAATCCCTGTGGTTTGCTTAATTTTCATCTTTAGTCTCTAACTTTCTAAAATTACAGTTATAATCCTCAACTTTTGAAATATCTTTCCCGGATAGTCCTTGAAGCGGATGGAGGTTAGTTTTTGGTGTTAAGTGGGTGTGAAATGACCAAAATATCCTTTATATTAAGATTAAGAAAATGATAAATAAAACACAACGACTATTCAAGCATTTAAACAAATCTCTTTGTACTCTCACCCTCCTCTCTCTCCCCCTTTCTCCACACTCTCTCTCCCTATTTCTCTGTAAATAAACATCCACTATCTCCATCCAAACAATGTCACACCATCACCTCCACCAACACCATCAAACCACTGCCTACACCACTTCTTCATCTTGCTCACTCATACACACCTGTAAAATAGAGAAACAGGGATAAACGAGAGAAATAGGAGATGGAGGGTGGCCGGCCAGCCGACCACGACGGCGGCACAACGGATCTCCACCGCCAGTGTTGATAAATCGACGGTGCATAGTTGCAGGCTGTAATGGTGGTTCAGCGAAGAGTGGTACCAGGTCTCGTGGTGTATGAACATTGAGAGTATGAGTATGGTATTTGTGGGAAAAGGTCTAGGGAGGGATAAAGGTTTGGTTAAATACAGAACTTCGATGGTATTTGTTAACCGACCAGAATTTCGGGTGCAATTGCTATTAATGGGTCAAGGTCGGTGTGATTTAGGAAAAGTTTGTAAACCACCGCCATCGTAAGAGGTTTGTGATTCCGGCGGCAATGGTGAAGGGTGATGGTGGCAGTGGTGGATGATGATGGTAGGAAGGTGAGGTGGTGGCGTTTTCCAACGGGTGAGGTGGTGGGTCCCACATAATTTTTAAGTATTAATTATATTTCTTTTTAATTATTAATTTAACAAGTAAGGGTATTTAGGTCATTTCGCACTCACTTAACACAAAAAACTAACATCCATCCGCTTCATGGACTATCCGAGAACGAATTTGCAAAACTTGATAACTATAGCTGTAATTTTAGAAAGTTAGGGACTAAAGGTGAAAATAGAGCAAACCATATGGACTATCCAGGCACTTTTCTCTTCAAATACATATTCTCGTGTCCAATGTTAGAATCGGATCATATACATTAGTGCAACCACATACATATTTGGTTCGGTTGAGTGTTCTCGAACCGTTTTCATTTTGGGTGGTTGGTTATGAGTTATGACACTAACCAGTTACTATGCGAATTGCATCATTTGTTGGACTGGGTTTCTAAACTTTTTTTTTCCGTTCTATAATTTTATGCAATGGTTTTTTTTTACTATAGACTTTATCTTTTGTTTTAATTTTAAACATTGTACTTTGTTAACATTGTAAATCATACCTAAAGATAAAATAGTACCATATTAATTTGTTTTAATTTAACTAGGTTTATTATCCCTAGTCATTACGTTTTAATACATATATACATATATATATATATATATACATACATATTTATATGATTTGATATTTTTTGGGTGTTACATTGCATCTATTTGTGAACATGATCGGTGATAGAAATTCTTAGAGACGTAAGATAATGGTCAGATTTTTTAAGAAGTTATATAGATTTGCTTTAGTGTCTTCGCTTGTTCTATCATTTTGTTCACCTTTTTTCCTGTGCCAAGTAATATCTAGTTGCTTCGTGACCCTTTTCCATGTCCTCTTTCTTATCTCTTCTACTACTCATGTACACTTTATAAAAAAGTTTGTTGAGCCTCGTTATAAGAAATCTATCTATCTCTTAGGTAGAGGTAAACTTTGTCTTATCTTATCCTCACATGCCCTACTTTACAAGTGAGATATTACTGGATATGTACGCTTATTTTATATATACACACGTTTAATTATTTATACTGTCTATTTTTAAAACAGTCCAACAAATAGACCAATAATACGGTCGGTTTGACAACCGATACAATTAAAAACATTGATGATGTCTATTCATATATGGTGGGCAATTAGTTTGATATATATGTTTTTCAAGGGTATTCATAGAAGAAGAAAAAAACATAAAAAACAAAAACATCACTTTTAAAAACTTTTATAGTTTGTCATCTTTGAATATTATAGATAAAATGATCACTCAATAGTTGAGAGCATTTGCATTGATCGCATACGATAAAAGTGGTACTAGTTCATTGAATATGGCTTCACATCTCTTTTTCTCATGTTATCTAATCTTTTTTAGAATTAGGACCCGGAAAATATCTCTCGTGTCAATCATAAATTACTATGGTATCTATATTATACGATTTAAAAAAAAAACTTTTAAATTTGATAAGGTACTTTAAACAAATCATATCATGCGTAATTAAAGGATAGAGTAAACTGTCATTTTGGTCCCTGAGGTTTGTTTAGTTTTACCACTTTAGTCCAAAACTCAAAACTTTTGCATCTGGGTCCCTGTGGTTTCAGTTTTATTGTCATTTTGGTCCAAAAGTGAAATCTGGTCATATTTGTCTTATAAAATCCTGCTATTTTGTCCTTTTCCTCATGGGCAAGATGGTCATTTTAACCATTAATATATATATATATATATATATATAGAGAGAGAGAGAGAGAGAAGTTAACATACTTCACGGCTTATCATACTTCACGTAGGAGACAATGGTAACCGTTGGATCAGGGGTATAATCACGCATGGAACATATAATCACGCATGGGATCACATAATCACGCATGGGATCCAAAATCACGCACGTTATTTTGGTCAAAAAAATAATTACGCATGTTATATATTTCGTGAAGTACGTTAATGTACGTTAAGGCGTGAAGTACATTATACTTTCTCTCTCTCTCTCTATATATATATATGGGGACCGCTAAAATGAGAACCACCTCGAGTTGTAAGAACCGTGAGAACTACACCGTACGGGGCGAGGTGGACCAATTTTTTTTTTCATAAACGTAGTTGTGTGTATTATAAACACATTTGTAAAAAAAATTCAAAAAAAATGTCGTGTGTGTAGTTTTGAGCACCACAAGTTTGTGTTTACGGGTACCGTAAATCTTACCGGAAAATTTACGGTACCCGTAAACACAAACTTGTGGTGCTCAAAACTACACACACGACATTTTTTTTTTGAATTTTTTTTTACAAATGTGTTTATAATACACGCATCTACGTTTATGAAAAAAAATTTGGTCCACCTCGCCCCGGATCAAAAAGTTCTCACGGTTCTTACAACTCGAGGTGGTTCTTATTTTAGCGCAATTCTATATATATATATATATATATAAAATAAAAAACTCAAAACAACTAATCATCTTAGCTCCTTTCTCTACTTTTTTCACCAGCAGCCAACAACCACCACCACCACCCAACCTCCGGCAGCTAGGAGCATCACCACCATCGCGGTTGTGGAAACGTCGTCAACTGCCGTCTAAGTAACCATCGTCTTCAACTAAAACAACAGCAGCAGCTCCGCCATTAACCATCAACTTCAACTCAAACTACAAACCACCACCACCACTACACACCTCTGCAACCACAAGCCTGGTGTTCACACGAAGGTTTATTTATGGGAAAATTACCAAAATGTTGGTTGACCAAGGGTGTTTTCAAAATTTTCACCCTCCTGCGTCCTTGGAAGGACTACTCAGCCTCGGAAGCGTCCGTCTTTTCACGTGAAGCGTCCGCCTGTCACGCTGAAGCGTCCGTTTCCTTTCAAGCGACACGTGTCCGCCACGTTGAAGCGTCCGTTCCGTTATGAAATTGCGGCAGTCACTGACGCTTCATAACCATAATTTTTTTAATGCGTCCCTGTGTACGTTTCCGAGGCCTGGCCGACGCTTCCGAGGCTTGACCCGACGCTTCCCTAGGCTTGACCGACGCTCCCGAGGTTTGGCCGACGTTTCCAAGGCTTGACCGACGCTCCCCCGAGGCTTGACCGACGCTTCCCGACGCTTACGAAAAAAAAATTGGAAACTCAAAAGCCGTTTAACTTTTACCGTTGCGACAATTTACCCCACTATATAACTGTTCACCTATCAGTTATCAAACACTCGCCGTTTTCGAAAATTTTGCAACACAAAAAATCAGCATTTCACTATAACTCCGACGCCGTCAACAACCCCGACAATGGCCACCTCCTGGACTGACGTTGAAGACATTGCTCTGTGCAAAGCATGGGAGCAGGCCATGATCGATCCTCCACGTCGAGGACACGGTGGGCTCTAGGGCCGTGTTCAACAGAATTTCGCCCAACTACGTGGTCCGGACCACAACCGGACCGTTGACGCACTATCCTCAAGGTTCCGTGTCCGGCGGTTGGAATGTGAGAGATTTGATCGATATTTCAAGAAAGTGGAGACAGAAATGCCGGACCTTGGTGAGGACGATCAAAAGGAGGTGGCCCTCATCAACTACCGTCATGAAGAGAGACATGATTTCAAACATATCTCGGAGTGGGAGGCTATTAGGATATGGTTTTAGATATAATATTATGTGTTGTTTGTTTTTTTTATTATGTTATGTTTTGATGTTTAATATAAAATTTTTTGACTAAAAATAACATGTTTTATATCGTTTAAAAATTGCTCCGTTAACATACATCTTAACCGGATCCCATTTTAGAATGTTTATAAGTTAAAAAAAAATTGGACAAAGATACAAAACTGCGTCTTTGGCCGACGCTTCCGAAGCTTCACGGACGCGTTAGCAACTGAGGCGGACGCTTCAACATCGGACACGTGTCGCTTGAAAGGAAACGGACGCTTCAACGTGACAGGCGGACGCTTCACGTGAAAAGACGGACGCTTCCGAGACTGAGTAGTCCTTCCAAGGACGCAGGAGGGTGACAAATTTGAAAACACTCTTGGTCAACCAACATTTTGGTAATTTTCCCTTTATTTATTTATGTAGGGTGCCCTTTCACTCTATTTCTCTCTCTATATATAAAGAGAAATAAAGTAGAAAAAAAGTATATAAATAAAATTTAGGGGTGTATGAATAAGATGACTCGGGGGCGGAGCTAATGTGTTAGCAGGGATAGCATGGGCTACGGCTCAACCCCGTCTTCGTTAGGGGAGGCTTAGATGGTGTGCGGGGAGGATTTCGCACACGGCTCGTGATTTCGCAAGGCATATGGTTTTAAAAAAAATCTGATATATATATGTTAATTTTTTTTAAATAGTAAACCCATACCAATTTCAAGTAAGGCTCATTTACAAATCATTTTTATGGTTTATACTTTAGAATTTAGCCCACTAGGTTAATTGGGCCCATTACTAATTGAAAACGAATTCTTAGATAATATAAATTGTGAAGAGTTGATCCACCAATTTGCTATCAAGAATGAAATGAGGGTTGCACAAATCATTGTTTAGCTATAGTTTATTAGTTATCATGGTATGTAATGTAACTCATTTGGATAATATAATTTTCTCATTTTTCGTAATTGCATTGTTTATCGAATACTACGATTTTGTCATTTTCGTAATTGCATTGTTTATCGTTAAGACATAAGGGCACATTTTTCGAGTTCGAACAGGGTATATGAATTCTCAGAGACGCCACTGGTCTTAGTAGTGTAAAAATACCCTTCAACACCATCTCCGTAGTGAAAAAAAATATCCCTCAACTTCGTCTTCGTTATACAAAGGATACCCCTAATCTCTAATTTTTTTTAAATACCCCTAATTTTTTGTGATAGTTCCGGTACTAGATAACCCTTTATCTATTACCAGTAACTTATATATTCGCCCAGGGGTTTGTTTATCGATGAAGTTTTCTGGTTGTTTATGTCTTTTCCATAAAGATGGATATTAATTATATGGGGAAAAGATCAAATAGGAAGTTTATTTTGGCTATGAAGTGTAGGAAGCAATAGGATTAGGACATGTGGCAACATTTAAAATAAAGAAAAAGGGTATTTTAGTCAATCCAACTCTTTCTTCTTCCTTTTCAAAACCAAGTAACTTCAAAACCCACCATCTTCAACCATTTCTTCACTTTCTATCTCAATAATCACTACATTATAGTGCGATTTTCATCACCAATCAAGATTCAAACACCCAATCAACATGTTCTTCAGCTTTTTTGAAGAAAAACCCAGTTTAATTTCATACAAAATCTCGTTTTTTCCAGTGATTTTGAAGATAATCACTCGATCCGTTCGATTCGAGCGCTGATAAGTGTTTCAATCATTCAAAATTCGTCAATTGTTGAAGAAATCACTTCGATCCATGTAAGAAATTCTTTAATTTCATTTTTACGATCTGGGTTTTTGATTTAGTCATTGCGTTTTACGATCTTGGCAGGGGTCTGGGGGCACCGCCCCTGGTAGCGGGGTCCAAGGGGCAGAGCCCCTGGCTGGAAACTGCATTCGTAAACTGCATTGGTTCAGACAGTTCACAGCACAGACAATTCACAGCACAGACAAAACTATTGTCATGGTTCAATGCGTTTTAGAGAGAACACTTTCTTTGGTGTTTTTAGGCAATTGCGTTTTAGAACTAAAACATTTTTATGTGTTTTTTGGCCATTGCGTTTTAGAAAAACACATTCTTGAAGTGTTTTTGGTGCATTGCGTTTTAGGTAAAACACCTTTTTAAGTGTTTTCAGTCAATTGCGTTTTACAGAGAACACTTTCTTTTGTTTTTTAGGCAATTGCGTTTTAGAATGAGTCATTTTTAAGTGTTTTCTGGTCATTGCGTTTTACAAATAAGACATTTTTTTGTGTTTTTTGTGCATTGCGTTTTAGGTAAAACATTTTTTATGTGTTTTCAGTCCATTTCGTTTTAGAAAATAGACATTTTAAGTGTTTTCTGGTCATTGCGTTTTAGAAATAAGACATTTGTATGTGTTTTTGGTGAATTGCGTTTTAGGTAAAACACATTTTTATGTGTTTTTAGTCCATTGCGTTTTAGAAATAAGACATTTCTTTGTGTTTTCTGGCCATTACGTTTTACAAATAATACATTTCTTTGTGTTTTTGGTGCATTGCGTTTTAGAAAAATGTCATTTTTTAGGTTTTTTTATTGCGTTTTACGTAACTGGGGTTTTTCTATTGCGTTTTACGCAACTGGGTTTTTAAATTTTTTTTTTTGAAAATATAGCAATAGTATACTCGTTTTAAAGATAAAAAAACGCTCGTTTTTTTTTGTGCAATTTTTATAAAAAAATAATGTCGTATGAAAGAGTTATTAACGTTTAAAAAATGGGGGAGGTAATTGGAGGAGAGAGAAACTATTGGCTTGGATTGACTAGAATGTCCCTAAACAAACTCACGCGCCTCTTTTCTTCCCTTCAATTTCAACCATTTAATCTTAGCCCTTGATTAACGAAATGGATGGTCAAGATCACTTCCTAGCCAAATAAACTTCCTATTATATCTCCACCCAATGGTCCGACATGAAGAAGATTTTTAATACCTTTAGACCGTGGGGTATGGGGCGGGGGTTTGGGCGTGGGTTCGGGGAAAACGCCCAAGCCACCACCCCGGGTGGGCTTGGGTTTGGGCGTGGCCCTTGGGGCTTGGGTTTCAAGCCGGGCGTGGGGCGGTATGGCCATGCTAGTTGGCTGAATCTCATTGGCTCACCCGACACGTGAGGCGGTGTTTTTAAATTTCGAAATTTAAAATTCAAACGGTCCCCCCATCTTCTCGAATCGTCACCCGGGTCCCCCAAAGGCCTCTATATATTGTAACTCCAACCCACTGGTCCCCCCATCCCACGAACCCAACAACCCCACCGGCTACCACTTCTCTCGAACCCGCTACCCCACTGGTCCACCCCATCCCACGAACCCAACCCCGCTATGGCATCCTGGACCCATGAAGAGGAAATTGCTCTCGTCACAAGCGTCGTTGACGCTATGATGGGTCGGCCACCGGGCCAAACAAAATATTGGGTGGAAGCATTCGGAGCCTACCGACATAACGTCGGTAACGACCGCCACAACCTTAACGCGTGCCAACATAAATGGCGCGAGCTACGACACAAGCTCGAGCGTTTCAAGGCTTATTACGAAGTCGTTCCCGGTGGCGAGTTAAGCCACGAGGACGTGGTGGCGGTGGCTAACATAGAGTTTCGAGGCAAGGAAAAAAAGGCGTTCGACAAGATCGACCTTTTTGAAATTTATTTAACGCTTTAGGTTTGTTATTTTGTAAATTTTAGAAATTATGTAATTTTTAGTATTATGTAATTTTTAAAATTTTAATGAAGTTGTAGGTTTTTTTATAAATGTTGTGTGATTTTTTATAATTTTTTTGTGTTTTTTTAATTATTCAGCCACGCGGTGCACCAAACCCAAGCCCAACCCACGCCCCGCCATACCTGCGGCCACGTAACCAGGCGGTGAGGGGGCTCCCATTCCACGTGTCAGCATATGCCCCAACCCAAGTCCAACCCAAGCCCCACCATACCCCACGGCCTTAATTGTTTACTATATAAAGATAAGTTTCCATTTTTATATAAATACATTTTTTTACTAGATTACCCACACAACCGGAGACTATAAACTATTTATTTAGATCCTTCTACAAGATTGAATTCAAAGTAGAAACCATTTGTTTAATTATTAAGCTAATCATGTGTTAACTAGTGGCTAAATTAAGGTTTTATTGTCTTAATCAACTTGCCATGCAATATCCACACCCATTGTGGATAGTTACAACGATAATTATCTTTATTCTTTTAACAGTAAATGTTAAAAAAGTAAGAGAAGTAGAAAAACATAACTTAATAAAACTAAGGTGGTGTTTGTTTTTTGGGTAAAAGCTCTTCTGAGCACTTATGTCTGCGTCGCGCAGACGCGCGCAGACATAAGGGTCCTGCAGCTTGTTTGTTTTCTTGAAGATCTGCAGACCTTTTACCTCTGCCTCACCTCTTCACCCAGCAGACTTATACCCATGTCTTCAAACCTCTTCTCTCCTCTTCAACCTCCACCACCCAGATCCACCACATCACGGTCACCGTCAATCGTCACCACCACCGTCACCATCAATCCTCACCACCACCACCACCACCGTCACCGTCAATAGAACAAAACCCAGAAAATAGAACCACCACCACCGCCACCTGATACATCACCACCACCACCATCATTGGAGCTACACAGTCCACCATCATCATCATCATCGGTGGAGAGAGGGAAAGACCGTAGAGAGAGAGAGAGGGAGAGAGAGAGAGACCGTAGAGAGAGAGAGAAAGAAGAGAGAGATCAATGAGAGAGAGAGACCGTAGAGAGAGAGAGAGGGAGCGGCGGTAAGGATGGTGGTGGGTTTTGATGGCGGTGGTGTGATGGCGGTGGTGCTATGTCGGAGGTGGTGCGGTGGTGGTGGGTTTGCGGTGGTGGGTGACGTTGTTGTTGACGAAAAAAGATGGAGAATGTTTTACTGATTGAGATTTGGGCAGATTGTAGTGATTTTGTGGTGAGAATTTGGGGGTAGATGAAGGCAGAGAGAGAGAGGAGTGTTGTGTGTGTGTGTGTTATTAGAAGAGGTTTTTGTATAAGTAAAAAAACAAACATTCTTCTTCTTGCAGACTGCAGACCTTTGGTCCACCTCTTCTCTTGCAGATGTCTGCAGATGTGGTCCGCAGACTGCAGACATTTTACCTCTTCAAAAACAAACAGCACCTAAGAGTGTAAACGAGTTAAGCCACTCGTGATCTACTCAATAATGGATTGATAAAATCTTGAATCAAACAAAGCATTTGTCCGAGCTTAAGTTAAACCTCATTTAACAAACAAGTCTGACTCCTAACTTCATATTTGGATCTTGACTACCCTCTAAAACTTACCTTAGCTATTTATAGAGTTAATTACACAAATGGGTCCTGTGGTTTATAGCTAGTTTCGCCTTTAGGTACTAACTTTTTTTTGTAACAGGTTTCAGTTCTATGGTTTCAATTTTGTAACACCTTTGGGTATTAACACCAAAAAATGACTAAAATACCCCTGCATTTTTTTAAGTTTATCAATGTAACACATTTGGGTACTAACACCTAATTTTATTTAAGTTTAAATCAATTTTACAAAATCTATTTTTTTTTATTTTCATCTTTTTATTATATCTCTTAATTAACATAAAATCTATTTATTTTTTTTATTTTCATATTTTTATTAAATTTCTTATTTAACATAAAATCTACTAGTTACACCAGTATTTTTTTTAAATAGATTTTTTAAATAAAATCTACTAGCTATATAGTTTTATTTAAATTAAATTTCTTACCCGTTTTAATGCAATGACGTACCAATGTTTCGTGTGATGATGTCGAATTAGTATTTGGTATGGAATAAGATTTCAATGATATCAAATTATTTCACAATTATGGTTGGGTATGTCGCTACATCGAATTATATATATTATTAATTCACAACTACTTTTAACATAAAAAAATAAAATCCATCATACACCGCACTGCACATACAAAATTCCGTCATTCAAATAAATTAAAAAAAAATACCGATAAATTACTATCAAGGCAAGATGCCCTAATTGATCCAAAAATCAAACGTAACCTGGTTCGATACCATATACTAATTCGATGCATTGAAAAAAGAGATACCATATAATAAAAACCATTGCATATACTAAAAATCGATACCATAGACTAAAAATTGTTGAATTAAAAAAATCAGAAATGTAAATTTGCATAATAATTGAAATAGAATTCGATATCATTGAAATCGAATTCGATATCATTGAAATCTTATTCCATACCAAATACTAATTCGACATCATCGCACGTAACATTGGTACGTCATTGCATTAAAACGAGTAAGAAATTTAATTTACATAAAACTATATAGCTAGTAGATTTTAGAGTTAATTACATAGTTAGTCCATGTGGTTTGCAAAAAATAACAACCTTAGGTACTAATAGTTTAGAATCACATTCTAGGGTATTAACTTTTCATTTTGTAACGTTTGAGGGTATTAGCACTGTTTAAAGGCTTAAAATCACATTTTATTAGTACCCTCAAACGTTACAAAATGAAAAATTAATACCCTCAAACGTTACAAAATGAAAAGTTAATACCCTCAAACGTTACAAAATGAAAAGTTAATACCCTAGAATGTGATTTTAAACTATTAGTACCTAATGTTGTTATTTTGTGCAAACCACAGGGACTAACTATGTAATTAACTCTAGATTTTATTTAAAAAATCTATTTAAAAAAAATACTGGTGTAACTAGTAGATTTTATGTTAAATAAGAAATTTAATAAAAATATGAAAATAAAAAAAATAAATAGAATTTATGTTAATTAAGAGATAATAAAAAGATGAAAATAAAAAAAATAGATTTTGTAAAATTGATTTAAACTTAAATAAAATTAGGTGTTAGTACCCAAATGTGTTACATTGATAAACTTAAAAAAATGCAGGGGTATTTTAGTCATATTTTGGTGTTAATACCCAAAGGTGTTACAAAATTGAAACAATAGAACCTAAACCTGTTACAAAAAAAAGTTAGTACCTAAAGGCGAAACTAGCTATAAACCACAGGACCCATTTGTGTAATTAACTCCTATTTATATAAACATAATAAAAGATAATAATAATAATAATAATAATAATAATAATAATAATAATAAACAATAAACGAACAAAGCATGTGATGACAAACTCAAAGTCAAAATATATATTTTTTTTTTACGGCTAACGAATCATCCAAATGAGCTACTAACGAAATTCACCACATCGGGATACACTCGCCTCCGAACCAAGGAAAACCCTCATCTAGGGCGAAGCCTGTGAACAGTCGCCCGAAGGCAGGACAGTGCGGTGAGGTAAAATCCGCTCAGTTCAAGGATCGAACTAGTGATCTCCACATATTCGCCTAGTCTCCCATCATCAACAGGTTGCCGCAAAAAATAATTGAGAGGGCATGAATTGAATTTGGTTCCTTTATAATACCTAGTCTCTTCTTACCACTCCACCACCACCTCATTAGCAAAATATCTCTTATGAGCCAAACTCAAACCAGAAATATAAAAATTAAAATAAACTTGTATCGACCCACCTTTATCTTCACACAGAAACAATTACATGAAACGTTTAATCTATCTTAAAAGACAAAGTTGGTGGGGTTTACCACCTGTTTTGTCTCCACCCTAAACTTTTACAACATTGCCTTTTAAACCCCTCAGTTTTGCTAGCCTACGGCCCCTTCACTTTTGGAGTAAAATTTTAGTCCCTTATCTAACTTTACTATTATTTTACTTTAACAATTGACATTTTTAGCCCATAGCTTTTTACTAATTTAAATTTTCTTCGACAACATTCGTTCGTTAATTTCTTTTGTTTACCCATATCATTTTTTTACTTAAAAAACTATTTTCCCGTGCATATTTTTATGTACGTATCCGTATAAATTTAAGGGGGTCTACGTTTCGACAAAAGCTTTTTCGGGAAACGAGTTAGGTAAAATATAACACGTTTTCGTTTAAAAAACCATTCTTACGTGCATATTTTTATGTATGCGTCTGTATCAGTTCGAGTTGGTTTACATTTGGATATATGTTTTTTTTAATATAATACGTTTTCTTACTTCTTTTATGTACGCTTTTGTAAATTTTGTTCTGAACAAAGTTGAGTCAAATTGTGCTTTCTTTTTTTTTTCTTTCTTTTTTTTCCAAAACTTTAATTAATCCTATAGAATAAGTTATGATTATACGATATAGATTCAATTTATTTTATGTTACGATCCAATCGCAATACTTATATAGGTTACACTGAGTTCAATCAGATATGTCGAAACACACGTTTTCGTATGATTAACGCATCACCCAATACTTGAATAAATCCATTCGATGTTTGCGGTGTACTCGCGCCGTAAAGCGCGCGGGCCTTATTACTAGTTTTTCTCTTAAATCTCAAATAAATTCAACATTTTTTTTTAATGAAGATCAATATCATTCCAAATTATACTATAACAATTACAAAACACAA
The DNA here is from genome assembly GCA_030545235.1 of Helianthus tuberosus. Taxonomy (NCBI): domain Eukaryota; kingdom Viridiplantae; phylum Streptophyta; class Magnoliopsida; order Asterales; family Asteraceae; genus Helianthus; species Helianthus tuberosus. The sequence goes on from CM060441.1 coordinate 204,740,319, forward strand.
ACTCGCCCCCAATTTTGGAAAAATCCTCCTATCTCATTGGTGGTAAAACTTAAAACTTTTAAGAATATTATAATATAAACATCATTATTAAATTGTATTTTTTTATTTAGTTATTCTTTTATTCTCCGTACCTTTACACCTAACTATCGGATATGGTCAATAATACCAAGCACACACAAAGCCACAAAGGTGAGCTGAAAATTTGGGCCATCCTAAACCAATGTTCTTATTTGGGTAAGGTGGGGGTGGGGTGGGGGCGTGATGCGACACGTGGACTATGCGACATCCAAGAACAAAAGCCAATTTCAAAGGAGTATGGTGGGGAGTGGGTTGGGTGGCGTTGAAAAAAAAAACAAATTTCAAAGGGCTAGTGCTCTTGGCCAATGAGGTTCCGCCATGTCATTTGGTAGCCACGCCCCACGCCCGGCCTTAAACTCCCGCCCAAGAGGCCACTCCCAAACCCAAGCCCACCCAGGATGATGACTTAGGCGTTTCTCTCCGATCCACGCCCCAACCCCGCCCATACCCCGTAGTGTTATCTCATATACAATCAGCTGAAAATTCAGGAGCAACATGTGGCACTGCATCATGTGATGTAATTATGACGTGGCAAGATAACAGCTACGAACATATTATATGTACTCTTTACCACAATGTTTATCCACTTGAGAGTAAAGAAAATATGGCACATATGCCATCAAACATGTTTCGTAATTCGTAGAAAAACTTTTTTTTTTTACACAAATCACTTTGCTGGTGTTTTATCACTTTATTTTACTATTTATCTATCATTAGATGTAAAACGCGTGTACAAACACGGATTTTAAGGTTTAATTATGGATACCACATATTTAGATGCATATCACATTTTATGAAACGACGAATGACTATGCATTTTTTAAAGTTTAATTAAAAATAGATTATAAAAAACGAAACATTTTTTAAATAACAAATAAAATGGAACATCTTTCAAATAACAATTGAGCACACATTGTTCTATATTCCATGATCGTAATTCTTGAAACATCTCTTGATGCAAGATCCTTCATTGTTGGGGTATAGCGTTTCATAAATCTTTCATCTTCATTTCTTAAGATACATCCTTCACCACATGATCCTACACAAGCAATAAGATACAATGTTTTAAAATCCGGTTTTTAAACTGTACCGGATTTGACTCAAAAACGGTTTAACCGGGTGTATCGGACGGTTCAACCAGGTGTACCGGGCGGTATAACCGGTTTTACCGGATGGTTCAACCGGTACAACCGACCAGATTGAACGGGTTTTTAAAACATTGATAAGATGAACCTTATATACGTTAAAACAACATTTAAGGAATATATAGTGTTCCATAAATCTTTCAAATTAGTTACCAACTATTAGACTTTAATGATGTTATGAAGGTTAAATAAGACTGTGGGGTATGGGGCGTGGGTTGGCTGAAAACGCCCAAGCCACCATCCCGGGTGGGCTTGGGCGTGGCCCAAGGGGCGGGAATTTAAAGCCGGGCGTGGGGAGGGTCTATCAATATTACATGGCGGGCTCTCAATGGCCAAACCAAACTAGCCGTTGGCCAACGGCTATGTGTAAAAATAAAAATTTATTTTATCATTATAAAACTCACACTTCTATTCTTTTTTTACCACATCCAACTACAATACACTCCACCTCTTCTATAATCATCTTTATTCTCATTCTACATTACGAAAAATGAATCCTCATAATCGTGCTTTTAACCCTAACAACCCGTGGGCATTCCAAGAAAATCCTAGCCCACCACCCAATCATCCAATGCCTCGTCCATTTTTAATACTGTAACAACCCCCAAATAAACCGACACCCTCATAATATTTCTAACACCCTAGTATGTTTTAAAATATCCCAATATGTCTTTAAACACACCCCGTATGTGAAAACCGAGCCCGAAATACAATATAGCATTTAAAAATAAATTAAAAATCTGAAACTTAAGCTGAGGCGGGCCACGTAGCCCCACCTCAACCTTCACGCGGGCCGCATGAGACCAAGATGTGGCGCAGCCCGGTGTGGCCACGTGGCCTAACACCCGGCGGACCTACATGCTGACCTAGCTAAGCTACTCGTTGACCCAGGGTTGACGCGGGCCGCGTAAGGCTTTGCCTTATCTTAAGCGGGCCGCGAGAGAGTTAGGATCAGCACCTATAAATAGAACGCATTAGATTTCAATTCAGTTCGTCCCGTTTTCATTTCTCAATCACAATTTCTGAATATAGGCTTTAGAAAGCTGGTATTATACCCCCTAATTAGCGAGGTTTTGCTCCGTTGTAAGTATTATAACCCCAGTTTCGTATTAGATACACTGCCCGATTGATTTAGGGTTCCGTAACAACTGTCGTGGTTCTGCCCGACGTAGTTGTTGGAATGCCGTCTCGGGGAGGGTATCATTAATATTTTCAAAGGGTTATGATACTAACCTATGTACATTTGTATAAATTATAGATTATATCCAGGAAACCCTTACGCGAAGTCTAAGATAGCAATGTGAGTTTATCCAATTTTTGTTAACCTTTTTGTAATATTTTACAAAACCTTAATGCTTTACAATGTGATTAAGCGGTGATTGAGTCTTTGTAGTTCTTCAATTACTGCCGGTATGTTGGGGTTTTGTATACAAAATTTACTACACTGTGAGTAGTAAGTCGGGACGACAATACGTTACCATTGGACAACGAGTTAGCCAATGTGTAATATGACCCACCAGTCAGGATTGACAGTACTGAATGAGTAATTGTGTAGAAATAAACAATGTGATCGCTCTCAATACTGTTTTAATTGATAAAATATTTCTTGATTAATGTCACACCCCGATATTTCCACGTATTACCGGTGGGCCCGGTGGGGAGTATCGTGACGTAGTTGATATCATCATAGTCAAACAACACAATTTTAAATGCACAACGGAAGCAAAAGATAGATTTATTTCAACCGAATAAAATTGTAATATTAAGTATCACAATGTAGTTGAAACGGATCCACAGGCGGATCAAAATAAAAAAAAAACATAGTTCATCAGATTTAAATGCATCCAAGCTTGCGAGACTCTTAACGATGCTAAGGAGAGGCCAACCTATTACGCGTAGTACCTGCACTTAACCTTTTTGGGAAAATACGTCAGTTTACACTGGTAAATACAATTAACTGACTCATTTTTGAAAGGTTTAGAAAATTGATTTAAATGCACAAGGCACAAAACATTTTATAACTTGGGATAATTATTTATATATAAACTTGTAAAAGAATTATATGTTTGTTATACGTTCAGTAGTCCGGATTGACACTGGGTTAAAGATTAATTGACACACAACATGATATAGTCCCGCGGCAGGTTATTCCCAAAACTGGCGGTTATACCTTATTATTTATATATGCACTAACGGGTGTACGCCTACACCCGCGTGCTTAGGTCGTGGCCATTTCTTAAAATGATGCCAAGGATATCCGGGACATGGTCATTAACCCCCCAAAGGCTTTAATCAAACAAAACAATTTAAACGAGACATTTCAATAAATTAATCTTCATACAATTAAAAATTCAATGCCCGACCAAGCGGTATTTTATATACCGTACCCCAAGCCCGTATAGGGAAAATAAGTTAAAAGTATTTACCTTTGCAAGTATTAATCACAAATAGCAAGTGCGTGTAGCTTTTACCGGGTCTCCTATTCTGAAACAAAGGTTTTTAATAACCTATTAGATTCCTAACGGGTTTTTAATTAAGCCTAAACTTAGACCGGTTAGTTTTAAAGGAAGATAAGGTTCAAACGCACGATTAAGCGAAGACCGGAATAGAATGTGATTTAGACCCGACAAGTTTGAAGACTTGTATAATATAGGTAAACTAAACACATTCTGGATTTTGAGACAAAATGATAAGGTTTGACCCGTTTCGGTCAATTTATGCAAACTAGTTACATAAACCGAACGCGTAAGATGCGTAACGGGTAACCATATGAGTCATATACAGGTTTCCTAAGTTAATATGCCTTAAATATGTTGTGACATCAGTAAGATATCTTCTATTATGCCCGAAATGGATTTAAACTCAAATTATGCCCCGTAGGGGCATTTTGGTCATTTTAAAGGTTATAAAAGAGTTTACATAATAATCTGAGTTACAGATCTTATATAATCAGTAAAAATACTTAATTTAATAAGTTATAACAGTGGGGTATTACATATATGTGAAATTTACCATTTATAACTAAACTAGGCACCGAAGGGCATTTTGGTAATTTCACTTAAGCCTAAAAGGTCAAAACTGGAAACCTGAGTTTAAAACTTTTGCTTACTGTTAATATATAAAAATTTACTGAAAATATCAGTAGGCATCAAACCTTATATGCTTAAAATAGTTTTAATACATACTATGCGTTAAAAACGCTTAAAAAGGCGATTTTGAGCTATTTCCGGGTTTTTAAAGGAAAGCTGATATTTTTATTATTCCAGAAGGCTCAAAATGTTTTATTTATCATATTAGATCAGTAGAAAAAGGTTTGGTATCAAAATAATTTGTAAAACTCATTTTATAGCCCAAAAGGGCAAAACCGGCAATTACCGAAATATGCATAGAACTCTTTGTTGTGCTCAGTCTAAAATTAAATAAAAATCTTCAAAAATACCAAAATATTATATTACATCAGTGGGTAAAAATTTTGGTATTAAAAATTGGGTTTAGATAGGCTATATGCTAATTACGCCGTTTATTTAATAAAAAGCTTTCTAATTACGCTAATGAGCATAACTCCTAATCTAGACCTCAAACTGATGTCAAATTTTAGGGACAACTTTATAAATAAGTAACTAAGGTTTCTATTCTTTTATGTTTTCAAAAATCACATTTTAAAGTCAAAAGGGCATAATAGTCAACATTTAAGCATTTAACGGAAACATGCATATGAATCGGATAACTAATGAACCAAGTTGTACAACCTAAGAAGGTTACACTAACATGTAACCTGGTCCAAATAAGGCTCTAAGGCACTTCTAAAACATGCTACATTGGGTCAGAACTGAAAGTCAAAGCAAAAGTCAATTTATGCAACTTTCGGTTCCGAACCGAGCCTAAACTGAAAATTGTCGGGTTGAACATGTTTAGACATGTTCTTACATTAATTACCAAGTTATATTAATGATAAAACAGGTTGCATGGCTCCTACATTGCTAATTATGCATTAATTTGAAAATAAGCTTTCTGTTGACTTTTTAAGATTAACTTTGACCCGACAATTGACATAGTTAGAGTGGGAATCAGGGGGTACCCTTTTAAGGGTTTATTACCCACATAATTACCAACTCATAGGTATTTTTAATTCGAGATTTGACTAGACAATTATTGATTAATCTTGAAGTCAAACTTTAATTACGATAAGTTTGACTTATGGTCATTAAACTAATTAAAACTGAATTTAGGAAGTTAAGGATACTTACAAAAGTCCTAGGTATGATCTAAAAGCTGATGGAAGTCTGCTAGGAGTCCCAAGAGTTCCAGAGCAATGCTTAAATTGCAAATGAAGTAAGCAAGTCCAATTGTTGCAACTTTAAGCTCTTATATAGTGAGCTAAATGCCACAAGATCATCACACCTAAGTCTACAGATGTTCCCTGATGTTCCCCATGTGTCCCTATGATGCCAAAACCAATTGCCAAGTCCCTGAATTCAAAAAACACTCTTGTAAGGCGGTGCAACAGGCTGAACAGGCATCTGTCCATTTTCTGCTGCCAGCGACTGCCTTACGGACCGTAAGCAAGAAGCCTTGCGGACCGTAAGCACCTCTTACCAACCGTAAGCCCTTGGCTTTGCGGTCCGTAACCGACCTTGAATTACATCGCCCAGTTGCAGTCCTTGGGGACCGTAAGCCCAAAGCCATACGGTCCGTATCCGATGACCAGAAGACAAAAACTTGAAAACTTTCGAGCTTTGGCCATGCAATCTTTACCATTCTGAATCTCATGCTTTCTTCTCAATGTAGGGACCATGTATTCAGGTGTTTGCATGCCCTTGCATGTGTTGCCATGCACATGTGGGTCTTTGGACTTATTGAAGAAAAAGGTCTTGAATGTAGGATTTGTCGTAGCACTCACATAGGATCCATTCATTGAGATTTAAATTAATTAACACTAAGGACAACCGGATTTGAATATATATCTCAGATGTTTATAAAATAGTTTAGGGTTTTGGGATCCATAACTAGGTCGTTCAGAGGTATTAATTAACATGTCGACACTTTAAATCCTACCATACATCTTTCAACTTGATCCGGGTTTATGACGTGTTTGCCTTACGTGACACGTGTCGATACATTATTGGACATAAATTTTCGAGGTGTTACAATTAAACTGGGATTCACTCACCAGTATTTCCCATTGATAAATGTTTTTAAAACGCGTTTCAGGTAACACAATGTGACAGCCAATTAGTAAAAAGTCAGCTGGAGAGCACTGAAGGCTTGGGAAAATGTGGCTATAAAAGTAACCTAAAAGACGATGTTTTAAATTCAATAAAATAGGGTTTATCCCTATAAATGTATTATAATAAGAAAACTTGGGTTTTTACCCATGTGATTATTAATATCAAATGAGGTGGTTTTACTCTGATAAACATTTCCTAACTACGGTCCTGATATAAATTCCGCTGCCAAATTAACCAACTGATACCACCGAAAATATGAGTTCGCGTCCGCCCGTTCCCGGGACAGATAAGGGATCGGGGGTTGCGACAAATACACTCCACTATGCCCGATGTGGCGGGTTACGCATCGTATCTCTCGAATCGTGTGTATACTAACTTCCCTCACACCGACAATTCTATACCTAGTCCATTTTCACAAACACCCATCAACCTTTCACCAACCTCCATCAACCTTTCCCAAACCGAAACCGTCCCCGAAACTCAACCCCCCATCGATGGTCCTTCCGCATCCAAACCCATCAAAAAGAGAAGTCACAAAAAAAAACCGAGGCCGAGAAAGCACTTGAAACCGCCAAACAAAAACAACAAAGATGGGTCGTTAATGAAGAACTTGCATTGGCGAGGGCTTGGCTTCAACAATCTCAACATACAACTTTAGGTATTTTTAAATATTTTGTATCCCTTATTTTAATATTTATGGTTTTTTTATATAACTTTGTAATATATTAAATTTTGTTTTGATTAAAATAGGAAATTCTTAACATAGAAGCCATTTGTGGGAAGCAATTAATAAAGCATTTCATGCAGAAATGGAAAGCGAGGTTTATCGTGAAAACGATAGTTTATCCTCGAAGTGGACCGAGATAAGCGGCCAACTCACCAAATTTAGTGCTTTTTTAAATAAAGCAAAGCAAAACCCAAAAAGTGGTGAAACCGAAGCCGACTTTGTGACAAATGCATTGGTCACATTCAAAACAAATGTGGGGAGCGACTTCCGTTTCATGCATTGTTGGGAGATTTGTAAGTTCCATCCCAAGTGGGCGAATATCCCCAGTGGTAGCGAAACTAACACGTCTTACAAAAGGTCAAGGACACTTGTGTCCCAAGCCCAATCGGATGCACGAGATCAAGAGTTGGAGGACTTTCTTGATGATTCTCCAAACCGGCCTGAATTCGGAAGAGATGCCGCAAAAAGGCGCGCTCTAAAATCAAGATCGGGTACGGCATCGCCTTTAGTTGGGAGTTCGGGCTCGCGTAGGGGAGTATACAGCGATCAGTTGGATGACATTGCAAGCAAGTTAGATACATTCAACGTATTCCAACAACAAAGTGCTGAAATTCGGAAGAACAAAGAAGCTCAGGATGCCCTGAAACAAAGACGAGATGATATGAAATTTCAAGCCCAGCCCATCGATCACCTATCAGGTGAAGAGTTGGAACTAATGTTGGAGACGAGAGAAGAGATAAAGAAAAAATATTTCAAGCACTAGGAATTTTTTTATGTATTTTTCTTTATTTAAAAAACATTATTAAAAATTTAAATTTTTTGTTTTAAAAATAATTTAATAGAGTTTGGGTTGGCCACGCCCCAAACCCCCGCCCAACCATACCGTCTTCAATGTGAGTCAGCCCAGTGAAGCCCACCCAAGCCACGTGTCGGGCCACGCCCTAAACCCCCGCCCCACCTTACCCCACGTAAGTAGGTAAATTTAATTATCCATAGTTAGATTATTCAAATGAGTCACAAAATAAATTTAAAAAAAATATCATTGTCATTGTATTATTTATAAGGATTACCAAACATGTTTACTTTTGTGTTAAAAATTAATTTTCAAATTTTTGCTTCATTCTTTATATAAGTTTTACATCTTTTGACTACATGAAGGGGTAAGGTCCCCAAAACCTCATAACAAGTACCTGGGACCATACCACAACCTTGCCTTTTAACCTTTTAACCTTGCGCGGCCGCGCACTGGTCTTACAAAAGGAAGAAACGGTCAGCAGTCTACAATCGCGCGCCCAAAGGAAACCATAAATCCTCGCGCCTTCGTCCATTAGCAAAGGATGAAAATCCTATAAATACTTCCGCTTAAATATCCAGATTTGGATATTATTTACCCAGACTTGGGATTTATTCATCCAGTTGTTTCCACACAATAAAGTGCCACACCAGATTACAGCAGTAATCTTCTAGAAGAAATACAATCGTGCACCACCAAGACGGTTATAACCGTCTGAACACGTGTCACCACTTCAGGCATCCTTGAAATCACAACGAAAGCATGCAGTAGGAGAGTAATCTCCACTTCGATCACTTTACACGTGGCAAATCCCCAGCCTTCGATCTAAAACACGATCCGTGTGCTCTCGCGTCGGATCAAGGAGTCTGACGGAAGGAAATGTAACCGCTTACGGGGTTAGCATCTTCCGTCAACTTTTCACTAACGGGTTTTCCCGCCCAAACGACTCCCGGCTATAAATATGAGAAGCAACCCAGGTATGAATTCAAGTTACACACACTTCTCAAATACATCTTCTTCTTCATTACCCATACTTATTCTCACATCGGAGTCGGGTCAAGGAGAGAACCCTCTTCTCCCCTTGGCGAGGCTAACGGTGCTCTTTTTTGCAGAATTATCGGAGAAGAAGATCAGTCGTACCTGAATCAATCGAGAGGAAACTAACCTTTTTATGCGGATTCAAACCCCCTAGATATCTCGGTTCCGACCATTTATCTAGTGTTTCTTCACTACAATAACATATATACATAAATAAATGAATAGGGGAAGGTTCAAATGAAAACCACTAGTTATTGTGAAAACTCGAAAACTAATTAAAAAAGCCAAAAAAACATACCAAATTTTTTTTTTGCAAACTAATTTTCGCAGGTTTCTATATAAAAAAATTCAAAAAAAAAATTGTGTAGTGCACATGTGTAATACTACATATGTGTATGTGTACTACACATGTGTATTATTACACATGTGTACTACAATTTTTTTTTTTTTGAAATTTTTTTATATATATACAAACCAGTGATTTTTATAAAAAAATTGAAAAAAAAATTGTGTGTTTTTTAGGCTTTTTTTAGTTAGTTTTCGAGTTTTCACAATAAAAGTGGTTTTCTTTTGAACCATCCCCTAAATGAATAATTCAACATAAATATATATTCTAAAAAGAAGTATAAGTATATATAAATTATGTTGCTTATACCTGTAAATGTACCAAAATTTCCGTAGTCTTGATCAGTAGTACTAAAATCCCAGTGGCTGTGTGGAATTTAAGATCAAGATACAAAATTTTACTACATATACATTTACTAAGATGAGGGAATAGTTCCAGGCAATACATTTACTAAGATGAGGGAATAGTGCCAGACATTTACTAAGACGAGGGAATAGTGCCTGCCACCTATTGGAACAATTCATTTTAAATTTAATTTTATTCTTAGTTTAAAATTACGGTTTCGTCATTTGTTTAAAATTACGTTTTCGCCACTAATTTAAAATAAAATTATATTTCTGCCCTGGCTTAAAATTTACGCTTTTGCCCTCAGCTCAAAAACCCATTTCTAATTATATTCCCAGTTTAAATTTACGGTTTCGCCCTCCGTCTAAAATTACGCTTTTGCCCCAGTTCAAAATAAAAATATGTTTTTGCCCCTAGCTCAAAAATACGATTTTGCCCCCAACTCAAATTTACGTTTTTGCCCACAGTTCAAAATAAAATTATGTTTTTCCCCATAGCTCAAAATTATGATTTTTGCCATCAGTTTAAAATTATGATTTCGCCCCAAGTTCAAAATATTTTTACGATTTCAGGCTCGCTTTCCGCTGTAACCCGCGCCGTTTCTGAATCTTCCAACTTCTCTTCAACTTCTGTCAAACGGCGCGAGGTTTCAGTATTCTCGGAACGCGCGAGCTCCAGATCCCTCTTAAGTTGTTCCTGACCAGAAAGCAAATCAGTAAGTTCTCCTAACTCTTTATCTCTAATGGCAAGAGTGGCGAAAGCTTGTACCTCTCGTTGCTCACTTCGTTCCCTATGAGAACGCGCTTCTTCCAAAGCAGCTTCTGCATCAGCTTTCTCCTTCTTCAACTTTTCTACCTCCGCATCCTGATTCTTCAGCTTTTTAACCTCCGCCTTGAGGTTATTAATGATATTACGAAGGTTTTCCTTCTCCGCATTATCTTTTTCGCAAATTCTCCTCCAGTTTTTGCGTTCCTCGGAAAGGAGAGCAGCTTCAGCTGCCGACTTTCTTTTCCAACCAGCAACAGACCATTCCTCAGTCTTGCGCTCAGCTTCAAACTTGGCCTGATCAGATTCCAATTTAGCCTTCAGCTGAGCCATGCGTTTCTCATCTTTGGCAAATCTCTTTTGAGACACCATAAAGGCTTCCCGGTCCTTATGCATACTATACCACTCACGCACTATGCGGTGAGTGGTAGAGACGTGAGAAGCAGTTTCTTCAAGATAAGATTGATAGGTTTGTTCATAAGACTGACCTTCTTGAAACTTGATCTCTCCAGGCGGAAGAACTCCCTGCAACCAATCTTGGCACACACGCCAATCTGAGAAAGTGTCACCTTTCTTTAAATTCCAAACGGGGGCATGAGGTTCAGAGGCATCCTTCTCCACATAAGTCCGGTAGTAATAATCTCCCAAAGTTTCTTCCGGGCGGATTGGAGAGTGTCTACCAACACCAGCAGATGAGCCTTGCCCTTCAACTGTCACCTTCTCAGCATGCTCCGGCATAGCATCAGAAGGTTTAGGGGAAGAAGTTGAAGTTTTTTCAGCAGTTTGTTCTTTCCCCAGATCTTGAGCAACAGTTTCAGGGGTTTGTGGCTTACCAGCACCATCCACCACGCCTGGATCAACAACTTTTTCAGCCTCTGTAGCAATATCAACAGGCTTCTCAGCCTCAACAATATTCTCCATACCTCCATCAGCAACTTCTGTAGGCTCTAACTGATCAACAACAGAAGCACGCGAAGGGGTGGATGGAAGCTCTTCATTCACCACAGATTGCAGTACTGTGGGAACAGGGGAAACAGGAACCTCTGGAAAAACAACAAAAACTTGTAAAGATTTAACGCGTATAAAGGAAACAAGAAAAAACAACGCTTACCAGGAGTAGATTCTGAAATAAAGGCATCTAAATTTCCTTTTCTGGTAATCTTTTTCCGCTGAATTTTCTTAGAAGGCTGACCCTCCACATCAGTATCAGCTTGTTTCCTTTTCCCAGCCTTCCTATGCACCAAATGTTCAGGACTAGAATCCAAATCAATAGGATCACTTGGGTTGGATGGGGGAATATCAGCAGAATCCCTCGGTTCAGGTTTTGGTTCTCGAACAGTTACTGCAGGGGTAAGACCCTCCAAAGAATCAGAAACCACCACATAATCACACCTGGAGTCAGAGGAACGGCGCATACCTTTCTTCTCTCCCACATTCTTTGCCTTCAAAGATTGAATTCTAACAGCCTCACCCTTCTTCGGCGCAGAGGTAGAAGTTGTTGTGCGTTTCTTCCTTTCAGGGCCTATGCCCAAATTCAACAACTCACCTACAAAGGCGCAAAACAACAATTTACCCACAAGCGCAAAAAGGGGAAACAGAAACAGAGATAGCTTACCAGCACCAGCAGCTGGTTGGGCAGAAAGATCCGCATCCCACGGAAGAACAAAGTTTCTTACAATACGATGGTACCAGAGTTCCTCTTCAGGTTTTTTCTTGATAGTACCCATTCTTCCGCCTTCCCTTTTAAAGGCAACAACATATAGTGAAACAACTACAAGCAAAGAATAGCAAGTCAAAAAAAAAAAAAGGGAAACAACCCAAATCTTACCATGACCATCCTCGGTGTACACTGGTTTGTCATCACGCTCCATCTTCCAATTCAAACTCATGCCAGCTCCGACGAGAACTTTCTCCGGCAAAGCAATGTTGGGCGCATCCTTCAAATCTTGGTACCAGATCTCATCAACAAGGGTCTGAAGCGTTTCAATCGGAACATCTTCTTTCACCCTTAAAACCATCCTCACCGGAATCACTCCGGCCTTGATAAAAAAGAATTTTTGCTTCCAATCATGAAAGGATTTTGGGGGTTGCTGTAGAATCTTCTTTGCAGACGCCCTCTGAGCAAACGAATAAAACCCTTGGGTACAATGCATCTGATAAAAAAACCCTAAATCGGGGAACAGTCGGCTCAATATGCATTGTCCGACACACGAATTCGAAATGTCGAACCCTAACCATGCCAATCGGATGAAGTTGGGAGATATGCAGGTTGTAAAACCCAAGGATTTCAAGAAAAAATTTAGTGACAGGCAAACGAAAGTTACCTTCACTGAAAAAATCCCAAAAAAGGGTAATATACCCAGCCGGAGCATCTACTGCAGTTTGCCCCTCTTCAGGATACAGAGCACCCCAGCTCTCCGGAAATTTGAAATTCCTAACCAAACCATCAAAGGTCGCTCTAGGCCACTTTAATGGTGGAAGTTCAGTCGACATTTCTTCAGAAAGATCTTCTTGACGTTCTCCGGTTGACATAAGAAGAAGAAATAATAAATCTTTTTCTTAAAGGAAAGGAACGGGGAAAGTTTCAACAAAACAATGATTACACAAGAAGGGGGTTACTCAAACGTTATATATACTCATCGCAATAAATAGCATCGGTAACCGCCACACCCCCTTTTTCGGATATCTCAGTTCTCCAAGCAGCAGAGAGAGTAAATATCAACACAAACGTGCTTACACGCGCGCGTGCAAGACACGGACAATAAAAAACAACTGACAGTGACAGGCTGTCACTCAGTTTACTGTACCAGCCTCGTTAAAAGTCAAAGATTTCAAAAATCTTCACAATCATCAAAACGAATCTTCTTCCGGAAGTTTCCTTATTTTTTAGCACCAAAAAGCTTTTCCTCTCATAAGTCCAGTGCTCTACTTATTTACATAAGTACAACACTAGACTGGGGGGACTTGAAGGGGTAAGGTCCCAAAAACTTCATAACAAGTACCTGGGACCATACCACAACCTTGCCTTTTAACCTTTTAACCTTGCGCGGCCGCGCACTGGTCTTACAAAAGGAAGAAACAGTCAGCAGTCTACAATCGCGCGCCCAGAGGAAACCATAAATCCTCGTGCCTTCTTCCATTAGCAAAGGATGAAAATCCTATAAATACTTCCGCTTAAATATTCAGATTTGGATATTATTTACCCAGACTTGGGATTTATTCATCCAGTTGTTTCCACACAATAAAGTGCCACACCAGATTACAGCAATAATCTTCTAGAAGAAATACAATCGTGCACCACCAAGACGGTTATAACCGTCTGAACACGTGTCACCACCTCAGGTGTAACAACTCTCATCAAAAGTCATATTTTTTTTTACTAAATTGTCCAATAGGAAACCCTAATTGAGAAACCCAAGTAATTCTGAACAAACCCTAAAATTTTCAGAACAATCGGAATCAGGATCAGGGCCCCTAAAACTCAGGGGGGGTAAACCCTAGTCGGTAAAATCCACACAGTTTGCTGTCAAAAATTAAAAATCACACGAAACCAACTCAGCCAAGCTACTGGGACACGAAGCAACCCTAGGGTAGAATAGGGTCTCTCGCGCCACGCGATGCGCGCAAGGAAACCTTTCGCGTGGCGCGAGGGGGACATTTTTCTTGTATAAATAGTATCGTCTGTTTCATGCAATTGTGCGTTAGTTCGACGTTCAAACTCAAATTGTATGTTGAGATAGTGTCTGAATACTACAATAAACACACACTGATCACGAAGTGCTGCCACAATTCAGGGTAATAACTCGATCGCTGCTACGATTCAATGTCCGATCGATTAAACTATCCAATGGATGTTTAAGTGCTGCCCACATTAGGGTTTATGCTTTGTCATTCGTCGTTAAATCGATGGATGTTTAAGTATCGCACTTTGTCATTCGTTGTGAAGGTTTCAATCTCGTGAGTTATCGTAAATGCTGTATTAAGTTACTAACCTAGTTTGTGTGCTTGATTATTTAAACTAGGTTATCAAGGCTAATCAGTAAACTAAGCTCTGTTAAATCTGCAATGTGAGTCATTCTCTTTTTATCAAATCTGTTTATAAAAGTATATTCATTTTTAAGATTATAATTACAGTGATTAAGTTTATGTAGTCACCAAATTACAGCCGGTATGTGGGGTATTGTGCACAGTATTGCTATTTTATCAATTTAGGTGGGCGAACCCAATTAATGATACTCGTTACTATTGAGTGAACGGACTCAATAGTAATATGACCACAGTCACCGAAATGAGTCGATGACAAGTACTGTGGGTATTTGGTTGAAATAAACATTGTAATCTCTCTTAATACTGCCAATTATAACAAAAGAGTCATTTTAGCAAAATGAATGATTCACTCAGTATTTCCCGCTGACAAAACATTTTTCAAACATGTTTCAGGTGATCTGTTGTGATCCAGGAAAAGTGCCGTGAAGCACTATCAGCTTAAGGAAGTGGCTCAGAAATAAAATAAAGAAAACATGTTTTGAAAAATAAAAGATTTCCTGGTGAAATCTCAAGATTGTAAATTATCGGGTTTTATCCCGAATTGTGAAATAAAATAATCGGGAAATATTTCAGTTTTAAAAAGATCCTGAAGAAACTTCCGCTGTTAATTAAATACCACGGGATTTCTGTCCCGCGACTCCTGAATCGGGTCAAACCGGGTCGGGGGCCGTGACAGAAATAAGGTGGTATCAGAGCCACTGATCTAAGCCTATTAAGTATTTAGAAATACTTAATTTTACTGATTGCCAATTATGTGATTATGTGTTTTATTAACTGATTATTTGTTAATTACAGTATGGGTAAACAAAAGCTGTCAAACATCTATCTTAAACTAGATAGGTCAACCAACGAGAAGGGAAGTTCATCCCAAACAAAACCTTATGTAATTCCTGAAGAAGGAATATTTGTCCGTAAGGCACATTACGAGGAACCACTTTCTCCTAATAAAAGAAGTTTGATTATTAGGAAAAGTCAGGGGGAAATAAGGAAAAACCGAGAGAAGAAAGTTAAACAAGAAACCCAGGATTTAATCAATAAATCACCTTGGGAAGACAAATTAGATGAGAAATGGGCAAATCTTTATATGCTAGCCACATTAGCAGAAAATGCAAATCTCTAAATACTCAAAAGTTTTAGCACTTTTATTTCCCAGAAATCTTATTTAGTAAATAAATAAGTCACAGTAAATCGTAGTATAAATTACTTGTCAGTTGTTTTATGTATGCAATAATACTTATGGAATATCTATAAAATTTTGTTATTTTAACATTTGGTATGTATTTTGCATATATGCTAAACAGCATGAATGAGATATCAGAAGGTTTAGAAAATCTTAACCTCTATCCTGTTAAGATAGAAGTTTCCAAGGAATTCACTGGTTACTTCGCTGATAAAGAAGAACCCATGGAATTTCAATCCAAACCACTGGCAAAACCTAAACCCAAGAAAAGAAGCAGATTTGTGGGCTGGATGCGAGTACAAAGGAAAAAGCCAGCAACAAGAAAGGTTACCAAAACTGAAGAACCAAAAGACAAAGGAAAAGGGGTAGAAATTGAGGAAAGTGTTAATCAAGTAGAGATAGAAGCTGAGAAGAGTTTTAAACAAACAGAAATAGAGGTCGGAGAAAGTTCTAGACAGAAATAGAAAATGACTCCTTGGGAAGTTTTAGATCATCAATTAGTAATGAGTGACCTCATCGGACCTGCCGATGGAAACCTTGAAGCAGCTAATCCAAACCTTATATTTACTGAAGAAGATCTTTTCAGTTACTCACTAGAAGCTCCAATCCCAATCAATCTGGAACCTGCTATTCCAGATCCTATTGTCCAACATCAACCACTACCAGTAGAATTAGATGAATGGTGGACAACTGATTGGCAATTCCAAAATCTTTTAAATAACCCTGATACATTTTTCCCACAAGTTGACCCAGAACCTCCATATACCCAACTATGAGCCCGGAGAATCTGACTGAACTTCGCCTCTGGGGCGAAGAGATAATTGATGCAGGAAATCGGATTAGGGATGTGGGAGAAAGAATCACTTGGAAGTATGACGAAAGGGAGCGTCGTTTTTAAGAAATTAGCTGACCAGATAATGAGAGTTTGCAGGAATATATGTGAATAAATAATCATAATAACTAATATGTGTAATAACTTAACAATAAAACGTTGTATGATAATCGTATGAACGAGGCATAATATAATATATAGAAATGAAACTTGTGAAAATCAATAAATTTTGATTATACATGTTAATATGATTATGTGCAAATTGTTTTATTATATTTATATTTATACTAATTATTTACATAAAATTTATTATCAGATGTCAAACATTGGTAACGAACCAGTAAATGAGGTTAATCAGTCTGAGCAACATCCAGGAGATCAATATATGACTAGACAAGATATCGAAAATATTGTTGCTCAAGGGATAGCTAATGCTATTCCAGCATTCGTTGCTGCTATAAAGAATCCAATCGAACCGCAACACATTGTTCCTAGTAAACGTATTACTGAAGATAACTTCAGTAATAGTGTAAACGGAGGCAATAATAATGTTAATCATAATGGGGAACCACATCAAGCTCCATTACCCAAGAAAATGAAAACTGCAACACCTGGTTGCACTTTCAAAGAATTCCTTGCTTGTAAACCTACGGAATTTGCAGGCAATGAAGGAGCAACTGCATCACTGCGATGGTTAGAGAAAACCGAAGCAGTAATTGCAATAAGTAAATGTGCTAAAGATGATCAGGTCATGTACACATCAAATCTCTTCAAAGAAGGAGCACTCGAATGGTGGAACACTGTGTTACAATCAAAAGGAAGAATGATAGCTTATGCTATGACTTGGGAAGAATTTAAGGGTTTTGTAGAAAGAAAATTCTGTCCCGAATATGAAAAGGAACAGATGACAAATAAGTTTCTAAATCATCGGATGACAGGTGTAGATTGTCGCGGTTATACTTCGACATTCTTTGAATATGCTAGAGTGGTACCAACACTGGCTTCGCCAGAACCGGTACTCATTTCTCGCTACATTTGGGGACTGATTAGTGAAATCCGCAACATCGTTAAAGCTGCGAGACCTCGCACTATTGACGATGCGGTAGAATTAGCTAATACCCTAACCGATGAACTGGTGCGCACAAGTGATGAAGACAGAAAGAAAGAATTGGCTCAGAAAATTACCCAGGGATTTCGTACGGTAATAGTAATAACAGTTTCAAAAGAAGAGGAACAGGGCAACCCTCAACTCCACCATTCTGCAGGAATTGCAGAAAGAAACATTTTGGAAGATGTGGTGTAACCTGCAATTTTTGTAAAATGGTAGGACATCGTGAAGAAAACTGCAGGAAGAAATCCACAATCTGTTATAATTGTGGAGAAATAGGACATTTCAAAACAGAATGTCCTAAATTAGTTAAACCAGCAGACAACAAAACCAAGGCGACCGACGGAAATATTAAGAACAATGCTAGGGCATTCCAGCTGACCACTCAAGAAGCAGAACTCATCCCAGATGTGATAACGGGTACGTTCTTAGTTCACAACATTTACGCCAAAGTATTATTTGACTCTGGTGCAAACCAAAGTTTTATAAATACTTCATTCTGCCAAGCTCTTAATTTACCTTTAACCAATATTAGGCAGATTTTTACAGTTGAAACGGCAGACGGAAATTCAGTTAAAATAGATAAGGTTTTGCAAGAAGAAAACATAGAACTTTTAGGACATAAATTCTCTGCAAAACTATTGCCGATGAAGTTAGCTGAATTTGATGTTGTATTAGGAATGGATTGGTTGGTAACCAACCATGCTCGAATCCTTTGTGATCAGAATTCCATAGAAATTCAATCACCCACTGGAGAAGTAATTAGGATTACAGGAGATAAACCACGTAAGCCCATGAAGTTCATATCAGTAATGAAAGTTGCTAATTATGAACGAAAACAAGGAATAGTATATATGATTTCAGTAATCATTAGTACTAAGGGTAAAGAACTTAAAGAAATTCCTGTAGTCTCAGAATATCCAGATATATTCCCAGAAGATTTACCGGGATTACCTCCGGATAGGGAAGTAGAATTTAGGATTCATCTAATTCCAGGAACTACACCGATAGCCAAGGCACCTTATCGGTTAGCACCCACAGAAATGTTAGAATTGAAAAAGCAATTAGATGAATTACTAAGTAAAGGATTCAGACAACCTAGCTCATCCCCGTGGGGAGCACCAGTGTTGTTTATAAAGAAGAAGGACGGTTCAATGAGAATGTGTATCGATTATAGAGAATTGAATAAGGTTACAATTAAGAATCGATACCCATTACCTAGGATTGATGATCTTTTCGATCAACTTCAAGGAGCTAGATATTTTTCTAAGATAGATTTACGCTCTGGATATCATCAATTGAAGGTACAAGAATAAGACATACCTAAAACTGCTTTCAGAACTAGGTATGGTCATTATGAGTTTACAGTCATGCCCTTTGGGTTAACAAATGCACCTGCTGCATTCATGGACATGATGAATAGGATCTGTAAACCATATTTGGATAAATTTGTAATTGTTTTTATAGACGATATACTTATTTATTCCAAAAGTCAGACAGAGCATTGTGAACATCTTCATGCACTCTTAACTTTGTTAAGAAAAGAAAAGCTTTATGCCAAATTCTCAAAGTGTGAATTTTGGTTAAAGGAAGTGCAATTCTTAGGACACATGGTGAATCACGAAGGTATTCATGTAGATCCTGCTAAGATAGAGGCAATTACCAAATGGAAGGTTCCACAAACAGCAACGGAAATTAGAAGTTTTATAGGTTTAGCTGGGTATTATAGACGGTTTATTAAGGATTTTTCCAAGATAGCCGTACCATTAACTAAGCTAACCTGTAAAGTGGTTAAGTTTGAATGGGGACCTAAGCAAGAAGAAGCCTTTAGAATATTGAAGCAGAAATTAACAAATGCACCAATCTTAGCCTTACCAGAAGGAACTGAAGATTTTGAAGTATATTGTGATGCTTCAAAACTAGGATATGGATGTGTGCTCATGCAACGCAAAAAGGTGATTGCATATGCTTCAAGGCAATTGAAAAAGCACGAAGAAAATTATACGACTCATGATTTAGAATTAGGAGCCGTAATTTTTGCCCTTAAGATTTGGAGACATTATCTTTACGGAAGTAAATTTACTGTCTACACAGACCACAAAAGTTTAAGATATATATTTGGACAAAAAGAGTTAAACATGAGGCAAAGGAGATGGATGGAAATCCTAAGTGACTACGACTGTGATATTCAGTATCATGAAGGAAAGGCAAATGTAGTTGCAGATGCTTTAAGTCGTAAGTATTATGAGAAACAACGAAGAATTCGTGCTCTCAGATTAAATCTACAAATAGATTTAATGGAACAATTGAAGAATGTTCAAGCTACAGCAATCAAGGATGATGCTGAAGGAATGAAAGGACGAATCAAGGAATTAGAACAAAGAGCAGATGAAATTTGGAGATTTCACAAAATTAGAATTTGGGTACCTAAGCAGGGAGACTTAAGACCTAAGATTTTAGAAGAAGCTCATAAATCTAGG
This sequence comes from Helianthus tuberosus, assembly GCA_030545235.1. Classification (NCBI taxonomy): domain Eukaryota; kingdom Viridiplantae; phylum Streptophyta; class Magnoliopsida; order Asterales; family Asteraceae; genus Helianthus; species Helianthus tuberosus. The sequence continues at coordinate 204,760,431 of CM060441.1, forward strand.
TATACTATGCACCCAGGAAACAATAAGATGTACCAAGATTTAAGAAAGAACTTTTGGTGGATAGGTATGAAAAAAGATATAGCACGATATGTTTCTAAATGTCTCACTTGTTCACAAGTTAAGGCAAAACATCAGAAACCTTCAGGGTTACTACAACAATTAGAAATGCCAGTATGGAAATGGGAACTTATAACAATGGATTTTGTTACTAAGTTACCCAAAACAAGAAAAGGTAATGATGCGATTTGGGTAATTGTGGATCGATTAACCAAATCAGCTCACTTTTTACCTATGAAAGAAACTTTTAGCATGGAAAGACTGGCTAAATTGTATGTAGATGAAGTTGTATCTTTACATGGAGTTCCACTCTCCATTGTTTCGGATAGGGATAGTCGTTTTACTTCTCATTTCTGGAAAAGTTTCCAGCAAGCTATGGGAACTCGACTAAATATGAGCACTGCATATCATCCCCAAACAGACGGACAAAGTGAAAGGACAATCCAAACTCTAGAAGACATGCTCCGAGCATGTGTAATAGATTTTGGTGGGAATTGGGATGATCATTTACCATTAATTGAATTCTCCTATAACAATAGCTATCATTCAAGTATTGAAACTGCCCCATTTGAAGCACTGTATGGAAGAAAGTGCAGAACTCCAGTTTGTTGGGCAGAAATAGGAGAAAGTCAATTATCAGGTCCTGAAATAGTGCAAGAGACGACTGATAAGATTACTCAAATCAAGGAAAGGCTGAAAACGGCTCGAGATCGTCAGAAAAGTTATGCAGACAATAGATGCAAGCCGTTAGAATTCCAAGTTGGAGACAGAGTATTGTTAAAAGTTTCTCCTTGGAAAGGAGTAGTTAGATTCGGAAAGAAAGGAAAACTAAGTCCAAGGTACGTAGGACCATTTCCAGTAATTCAACGTATAGGACCAGTTGCTTATCGTTTACAACTAACAGAAGAATTAGCAGGAGTACATGATGTATTTCATGTATCCAATCTCAAGAAATGTCTATCAGATGAATCATTGGTAGTACCTCTTCGAGATATAGAGGTAAACGAAAAGCTGAAATTTGTTGAGAAACCTCTTCAAATTGAGGATCGAAAGATCAAGTTTCTTAAACATAAACGACTAGTTTTAGTCAAAGTCAGATGGGATTCAAAGAGAGGAGCTGAATATACTTGGGAGCTGGAATCAGAAATGAAGCGAAAGTATCCTCACTTATTCCAATAAATCTCGAGGACGAGATTTTTATTAAGGTGGGGAGAATGTAACAACTCTCATCAAAAGTCATATTTTTTTTACTAAATTGTCCAATAGGAAACCCTAATTGAGAAACCCAAGTAATTCTGAACAAACCCTAAAATTTTCAGAACAATCGGAATCAGGATCAGGGCCCCTAAAACTCAGGGGGGGGGGGGGTAAACCCTAGTCGGTAAAATCCACACAGTTTGCTGTCAAAAATTAAAAATCACACGAAACCAACTCAGCCAAGCTACTGGGACACGAAGCAACCCTAGGGTAGAATAGGGTCTCTCGCGCCACGCGACGCGCGCAAGGAAACCTTTCGCGTGGCGCGAGGGGGACATTTTTCTTGTATAAATAGTATCGTCTGTTTCATGCAATTGTGCGTTAGTTCGACGTTCAAACTCAAATTGTACGTTGAGATAGTGTCTGAATACTACAATAAACACACACTGATCACGAAGTGCTGCCACAATTCAGGGTAATAACTCGATCGCTGCTACGATTCAATGTCCGATCGATTAAACTATCCAATGGATGTTTAAGTGCTGCCCACATTAGGGTTTATGCTTTGTCATTCGTCGTTAAATCGATGGATGTTTAAGTATCGCACTTTGTCATTCGTTGTGAAGGTTTCAATCTCGTGAGTTATCGTAAATGCTGTATTAAGTTACTAACCTAGTTTGTGTGCTTGATTATTTAAACTAGGTTATCAAGGCTAATCAGTAAACTAAGCTCTATTAAATCTGCAATGTGAGTCATTCTCTTTTTATCAAATCTGTTTATAAAAGTATATTCATTTTTAAGATTATAATTACAGTGATTAAGTTTATGTAGTCACCAAATTACAGCCGGTATGTGGGGTATTCTGCACAGTATTGCTATTTTATCAATTTAGGTGGGCGAACCCAATTAATGATACTCGTTACTATTGAGTGAACGGACTCAATAGTAATATGACCACAGTCACCGAAACGAGTCGATGACAAGTACTGTGGGTATTTGGTTGAAATAAACATTGTAATCTCTCTTAATAATGCGAATTATAACAAAAGAGTCATTTTAGCAAAATGAATGATTCACTCAGTATTTCCCGCTGACAAAACCTTTTTCAAACATGTTTCAGGTGATCTGTTGTGATCCAGGAAAAGTGCCGTGAAGCACTATCAGCTTAAGGAAGTGGCTCAGAAATAAAATAAAGAAAACATGTTTTGAAAAATAAAAGATTTCCTGGTGAAATCTCAAGATTGTAAATTATCGGGTTTTATCCCGAATTGTGAAATAAAATAATCGGGAAATATTTCAGTTTTAAAAAGATCCTGAAGAAACTTCCGCTGTTAATTAAATACCACGGGATTTCTGTCCCGCGACTCCTGAATCGGGTCAAACCGGGTCGGGGGCCGTGACATCAGGCATCCCTGAAATCACAACGAAAGCATACAGTAGGAGAGTAATCTCCACTTCGATCACTTTAGACGTGGCAAATCCCCAGCCTTCGATCTAAACCACGATCCGTGTGCTCTCGCGTCGGATCAAGGAGTCTGACGGAAGGAAATGTAACCGCTTACGGGGTTAGCATCTTCCGTCAACTTTTCACTAACGGGTTTTCCCGCCCAAACGACTCCCGGCTATAAATATGAGAAGCAACCCAGGTATGAATTCAAGTTACACACACTTCTTAAATACATCTTCTTCTTCATTACCCATACTTATTCTCACACCGGAGTCGGGTCAAGGAGAGAACCCTCTTCACCCCTTGGCGAGGCTAACGGTGCTCTTTTTTGCAGAATTATCGGAGAAGAAGATCAGTTGTACCTGAATCAATCGAGAGGAAACTAACCTTTTTATGCGGATTTAAACCCCCTAGATATCTCGGTTCCGACCATTTATCTAGTGTTTCTTCATTGGCGCCCACCGATTCCTCTGTCTCATCAGTTTTCATCTCGTTTCGATTCAGTTCTTTTCATTTTCTGTTTTGCACATGGCAGAAAATTCATCATCTCATCGACAAACCGGTCTTCGACCGAACGTCGTAAACAACGTTCAAGTAGAAGGAATCCCAGAAGATGTCTCCGATGACAACGAAGTTCAATCCAACCGAGCAAACGACCCTGTCATTCCAGGAATGTTACCAGCAAACCCTGCTCAATCAATTCTGCCACCAGGAGAAACTCCAATTTCCTGGTATGTCAGGTCCCAAGGAGCATTAAACGCAGTGTACACACAGTTGTGTGCTCAAACTGCTCCCCTGACTCAATCACGGAGACCAGGATCTCGTGCTCATGCCTCCCAACGGGAGGATTCAACTTACGAGAATACAGAAGTGTATGCCAGATCCACATCACAACGGGAACACACTCAGACAGGAAGTCATCAGAGAGAGAATCATGGTAGAACACACCGAAGACAATCGGTTCACGATAGGTTGGGTTCCCAGCGGGATGCCCACACCGATGAATCTGATCCAACATACCGTTTGAGTGCAAACACCAGTGTGTTCAATCGGTTGCAGCCAAACTATAACAAGTGCAGGCCTCGAGCGGTTTATAACCCTGAGGCAGAACACAACTATGACTTAGTTTACCGCCCTGCAGAAGCAGCGGAAAACTCAAAGTTCATACTGGAAATAGCTTTAGCTCCATTGGAGAAGGCTAAATTACCATCCAACATAGGGAAGTTTAATGGGTTAACAGACCCCGATGATCACCTGAGAGTATTTACCAGCGCGGGTTTGGTTGGAGGTTGGACCCTCCCGCTATGGTGTCATCTGTTTGTACAAACATTAACTGGCCCAGCGCGAATCTGGTTTGATAACCTACTAACCGGACATATCGAATCATGGAAAGATCTGCGTGAAAAGTTTTTGACACACTTCAGCCAGCAATGGCGTTCCATTCGGGACACATCCGACGTCATGAACATCTGGCGCCGTGATGACGAAAATCTGGAGGATTTTATCACCAGATACAATAAAGAGGTGTTGGAGATTGGCGGTGTTCACGAACAACTAATCCGTGCTCAATTCAAGTACGCGGTTAGATGTGATGACATGGTGAAGGTCTTATCTGGAACAGAGGGCCTCCCAAAAAGTTGGGAGAAGATAATGGCGGCGGCCAAGGTTTACGCGCAAACTGAGAAAAACCTTACCACAAATAGACCACCGCCACCACAAAACAGGCCCGCGGACTTAAGCTCAACTGGTGAAAGAAGGTTTAAGAAATCATGGCGTGAATCCGGATCAGGAAGTCGCTCGTCTGAAGATGCCCGCACAACAATCAACAAGCTCTCCGCGCAGAGGGAGAACAAACAAGAAAATAGGGAGAGGCAGTGGACTCCCCTAACAAAGACCCCGGCGGAGGTTCTGAGTACTGAAGACTATCAATTCAAACCTCCGATCCCAATGAAAAATAAACGTGGACAAGACCCGGCACAATACTGCGAGTACCACAAAGACAGCGGGCATACCACTAACAACTGCATCTCTCTACGCACGGAAATAGAGAAAGCCCTCAAGAGCGGCGAACTCACACATTTACTCCAAAATGTGCGCAAAGAGATTAAGCAGATAACCCGGGGTGAGGAGGGCCCAAGCAAGCGGGCAAAAACTTAAAGAACAACTCTATGAATTTCCCACAGAAAAACATGATCCATCAAGCAAAGCGGAAACAATAGAGAGTAAGTTAAGTTTCACATAATTATATTAGCAAAACTTTGTAAAAGCCTCTGTGCTCTATCCTTAAATAAAAATGCAAAGTTTCTATTATTTCTGTGTTTACAAAGTGCATGCAATTTCTTTTAGTAAGCGCAAAAACATTATGGTAATTCTAAAACAAGCTTCATGAACGGTCAGTGATCACGTCACAAACGGCCATACGTTCAAATATAAGCTTTATACCAACTTCATTCGCCTTACTCAACAAAAGTAATCGTACTCATGCAAAATATTGTAATAAAAAAGAAACATCATACTATTCTCAAGCGTACAAATACGCCCTAAAAACTTTCAAAGACGGCAGTGTTTAAGTTACGTGCGCAACAGCGCATCAACAAAAAAGAGGGACATGCATCCCAAATATTACAAAGAAATTGTTCAAAACATTTTCTCAACCTATGCCAAATCTTCACCCTCATCCGGAAAGATTTCCTTCAGTTGCGCTACGTGATCATCAGATTGCAGCGCAACATTTATCAGGTCCATCACCGGAAGTTGCAAGTTGTTAAATTCTGTCTTCAAGGCAGCAAGCGCGGCACCAGTATTCACGCCAAAAGTTGCAGACTTACTGTTATCCCAGACAACCTTTAGAGCACTATTTACATGTTGGGAACATTCAGCATATCCTTGCGCATACCCATCTCTTCGCGCAGCAACCAACAAACGAGCAAAGGTTTTATCCAACTCTTCAGAGTTCAACACAGATTCAGCAACCTGTGAAATCAAGCAAAATAAATATCAAGAAAGCGCATAAACAGTTCCACAACAAGAAGGAGAGGAAGAAACTTACACAAGAAATGCCGCGATCTTTCAACCAGGCCATATCATTCTTCAAGGGTTCAAGCTCGCTTTCCGCTGTAACCCGCGCCGTTTGAAAGTTTCTTAGTTTAAAATTACGGTTTCGTCATTTGTTTAAAATTACGTTTTCGCCACTAATTTAAAATAAAATTATATTTCTGCCCTGGCTTAAAATTTACGCTTTTGCCCTCAGCTCAAAAACCCATTTCTAATTATATTCCCAGTTTAAATTTACGGTTTCGCCCTCCGTCTAAAATTACGCTTTTGCCCCAGTTCAAAATAAAAATATGTTTTTGCCCCTAGCTCAAAAATACGATTTTGCCCCCAACTCAAATTTACGTTTTTGCCCACAGTTCAAAATAAAATTATGTTTTTCCCCATAGCTCAAAATTATGATTTTTGCCATCAGTTTAAAATTATGATTTCGCCCCAAGTTCAAAATATTTTTACGATTTCAGGCTCGCTTTCCGCTGTAACCCGCGCCGTTTCTGAATCTCCCAACTTCTCTTCAACTTCAGTCAAACGGCGCGAGGTTTCAGTATTCTCGGAACGCGCGAGCTCCAGATCCCTCTTAAGTTGTTCCTGACCAGAAAGCAAATCAGTAAGTTCTCCTAACTCTTTATCTTTAATGGCAAGAGTGGCGAAAGCTTGTACCTCTCGTTGCTCACTGCGTTCCCTATGAGAACGCGCTTCTTCCAAAGCAGCTTCTGCATTAGCTTTCTCCTTCTTCAACTTTTCTACCTCCGCATCCTGATTCTTCAGCTTTTCAACCTCCGCCTTGAGGTTATTAATGATATTACGAAGGTTTGCCTTCTCCGCATTATCTTTTTCGCAAATTCTCCTCCAGTTTTTGCGTTCCTTGGAAAGGAGAGCAGCTTCAGCTTCCGCCTTTCTTTTCCAACCAGCAACAGACCATTCCTCAGTCTTGCGCTCAGCTTCAAACTTGGCCTAATCAGATTCCAATTTAGCCTTCAGCTGAGCCATGCGTTTCTCATCTTTGGCAAATCTCTTTTGAGACACCATAAAGGCTTCCCGGTCCTTATGCATACTATACCACTCACGCACTATGCGGTGAGTGGTAGAGACGTGAGAAGCAGTTTCTTCAAGATAAGATTGATAGGTTTGTTCATAAGACCGACCTTCTTGAAACTTGATCTCTCCAGGCGGAAGAACTCCCTGCAACCAATCTTGGCACACGCGCCAATATGAGAAAGTGTCACCTTTCTTTAAATTCCAAACGGGGGCATAAGGTTTAGAGGCATCCTTCTCCACATAAGTCCGGTAGTAATAATCTCCCAAAGTTTCTTCCGGGCGGATTGGAGAGTGTCTACCAACACCAGCAGATGAGCCTTGCCCTTCAACTGTCACCTTCTCAGCATGCTCCGGCATAGCATCAGAAGGTTTAGGGGAAGAAGTTGAAGTTTTTTCAGCAGTTTGTTCTTTCCCCAGATCTTGAGCAACAGTTTCAGGGGTTTGTGGCTTACCAGCACCATCCACCACGCCTGGATCAACAACTTTTTCAGCCTCTGTAGCAATATCAACAGGCTTCTCAGCCTCAACAATATTCTCCATACCTCCATCAGCAACTTCTGTAGGCTCTAACTGATCAACAACAGAAGCACGCGAAGGGGTGGATGGAAGCTCTTCATTCACCACAGATTGCAGTACTGTGGGAACAGGGGAAACAGGAACCTCTGGAAAAACAACAAAAACTTGTAAAGATTTAACGCGTATAAAGGAAACAAGAAAAAACAACGCTTACCAGGAGTAGATTCTGAAATAAAGGCATCTAAATTTCCTTTTCTGGTAATCTTTTTCCGCTGAATTTTCTTAGAAGGCTGACCCTCCACATCAGTATCAGCTTGTTTCCTTTTCCCAGCCTTCCTATGCACCAAATGTTCAGGACTAGAATCCAAATCAATAGGATCACTTGGGTTGGATGGGGGAATATCAGCAGAATCCCTCGGTTCAGGTTTTGGTTCTCGAACAGTTACTGCAGGGGTAAGACCCTCCAAAGAATCAGAAACCACCACATAATCACACCTGGAGTCAGAGGAACGACGCATACCTTTCTTCTCTCCCACATTCTTTGCCTTCAAAGATTGAATTCTAACAGCCTCACCCTTCTCCGGCGCAGAGGTAGAAGTTGTTGTGCGTTTCTTCCTTTCAGGGCCTATGCCCAAATTCAACAACTCACCTACAAAGGCGTAAAACAACAATTTACCCACAAGCGCAAAAAGGGGAAACAGAAACAGAGATAGCTTACCAGCACCAGCAGCTGGTTGGGCAGAAAGATCCGCATCCCGCGGAAGAACAAAGTTTCTTACAATACGATGGTACCAGAGTTCCTCTTCAGGTTTTTTCTTGATAGTACCCATTCTTCCGCCTTCCCTCTTAAAGGCAACAACATATAGTGAAACAACTACAAGCAAAGAATAGCAAGTCAAAAAAAAAGGGAAACAACCCAAATCTTACTATGACCATCCTCGGTGTACACCGGTTTGTCATCACGCTCCATCTTCCAATTCAAACTCATGCCGGCTCCGACGAGAGCTTTCTCCGGCAAAGCAATGTTGGGCACATCCTTCAAATCTTGGTACCAGATCTCATCAACAGGGGTCTGAAGCGTTTCAATCGGAACATCTTCTTTCCCCCTTAAAACCATCCTCACCGGAATCACTCCGGCCTTGATAAAAAAGAATTTTTGCTTCCAATCATGAAAGGATTTTGGGGGTTGCTGTAGAATCTTCTTTGCAGACGCCCTCTGAGCAAACGAATAAAACCCTTGGGTACAATGCATCTGATAAAAAACCCTAAATCGGGGAACAGTCGGCTCAATATGCATTGTCCGACACACGAATTCGAAATGTCGAACCCTAACCATGCCAATCGGATGAAGTTGGGAGATATGCAGGTGGTAAAACCCAAGGATTTCAAGAAAAAATTTAGTGACAGGCAAACGAAAGTTACCTTCTCTGAAAAAATCCCAAAAAAGGGTAATATACCCAGCCGGAGCATCTGCTGCAGTTTGCCCCTCTTCAGGATACAGAGCACCCCAGCTCTCCGGAAATTTGAAATTCCTAACCAAACCATCAAAGGTCGCTCTAGGCCACTTTAATGGTGGAAGTTCAGTCGACATTTCTTCAGAAAGATCTTCTTGATGTTCTCCGGTTGACATAAGAAGAAGAAATAATAAATCTTTTTCTTAAAGGAAAGGAACGGGGAAAGTTTCAACAAAACAATGATTACACAAGAAGGGGGTTACTCAAACGTTATATATACTCATCGCAATAAATAGCATCGGTAACCGCCACACCCCCTTTTTTCGGATATCACAGTTCTCCAAGCAGCAGAGAGAGTAAATATCAACACAAACGTGCTTACACACGCGCGTGCAAGACACGGACAATAAAAAACAACTGACAGTGACAGGCTGTCACTCAGTTTACTGTACCAGCCTCGTTAAAAGTCAAAGATTTCAAAAATCTTCACAATCATCAAAACGAATCTTCTTCCGGAAGTTTCCTTATTTTTTAGCACCAAAAAGCTTTTCCTCTCATAAGTCCAGTGCTCTACTTATTTGCATAAGTACAACACTAGACTGGGGGGACTTGAAGGGGTAAGGTCCCAAAAACCTCATAACAAGTACCTGGGACCATACCACAACCTTGCCTTTTAACCTTTTAACCTTGCGCGACCGCGCACTGGTCTTACAAAAGGAAGAAACAGTCAGCAGTCTACAATCGCGCGCCCAAAGGAAACCATAAATCCTCGTGCCTTCTTCCATTAGCAAAGGATGAAAATCCTATAAATACTTCCGCTTAAATATCCAGATTTGGATATTATTTACCCAGACTTGGGATTTATTCATCCAGTTGTTTCCACACAATAAAGTGCCACACCAGATTACAGCAGTAATCTTCTAGAAGAAATACAATCGTGCACCACCAAGACGGTTATAACCGTCTGAACACGTGTCACCACCTCAGGCATCCCTGAAATCACAACGAAAGCATGCAGTAGGAGAGTAATCTCCACTTTGATCACTTTACACGTGGCAAATCCCCAGCCTTCGATCTAAACCACGATCCGTGTGCTCTCGCGTCGGATCAAGGAGTCTGACGGAAGGAAATGTAACCGCTTACGGGGTTAGCATCTTCCGTCAACTTTTCACTAACGGGTTTTCCCGCCCAAACGACTCCCGGCTATAAATATGAGAAGCAACCCAGGTATGAATTCAAGTTACACACACTTCTCAAATACATCTTCTTCTTCATTACCCATACTTATTCTCACACCGGAGTCGGGTCAAGGAGAGAACCCTCTTCTCCCCTTGGCGAGGCTAACGGTGCTCTTTTTTGCAGAATTATCGGAGAAGAAGATCAGTCGTACCTGAATCAATCGAGAGGAAACTAACCTTTTTATGCGGATTCAAACCCCCTAGATATCTCGGTTCCGACCATTTATCTAGTGTTTCTTCACTACAATAACATATATACATAAATAAATGAATAGGGGAAGGTTCAAATGAAAACCACTAGTTATTGTGAAAACTCGAAAACTAATTAAAAAAGCCAAAAAAACATACCAATTTTTTTTTTTTTTTTGCAAACCAATTTTCGCAGGTTTTTCTATATAAAAAAATTCAAAAAAAAAATTGTGTAGTGCACATGTGTAATGCTACATATGTGTATGTGTACTACAAATTTTTTTTTTTTTTGAAATTTTTTTTTATATATATAAAAACCAGCGATTTTTATAAAAAAATTGAAAAAAAAAATTTGTGTGTTTTTTAGGCTTTTTTTAGTTAGTTTTCGAGTTTTCACAATAAAAGTGGTTTTCATTTGAACAATCCCCTAAATGAATAATTCAACATAAATATATATTATAAAAAGAAGTATAAGTATATATAAATTATGTTGCTTATACCTATAAATGTACCAAAATTTCCGTAGTCTTGACCAGTAGTACTAAAATCCCAGTGGCTGTGTGGAATTTAAGATCAAGATACAAAATTTTACTACATATACATTTACCAAGATAAGGGAATAGTGCAAGGCAATACATTTACTAAGATGAGGGAATAGTGCCAGACATTTACTAAGATGAGGGAATAGTGCCTGCCACCTATTGGAACAATTCATTTTAAATTTAATTTTATTCCTAGTTTAAAATTACGGTTTCGTCCTTTGTTTAAAATTACGTTTTCGCCACTAATTCAAAATAAAATTATATTTCTGCCCTGGCTTAAAATTTACCCTTTTGCCCTTAGCTCAAAAACTCATTTCTAATTATATTCCCAGTTTAAATTTACGGTTTCGCCCTCCGTCTAAAATTACGCTTTTGCCCCAGTTCAAAATAAAAATATGTTTTTGCCCCTAGCTCAAAAATACGATTTTGCCCCCAACTCAAATTTACGTTTTTGCCCACAGTTCAAAATAAAATTATGTTTTTCCCCATAGCTCAAAATTATGATTTTTGCCATCAGTTTAAAATTATGATTTCGCCCCAAGTTCAAAATATTTTTACGATTTTGACCTCTGTTCAAAATTATGATTTTGCTCCCATTTCAAAAATTACGATTTCTCCCCCACTTAAAAATTATGATCTTGCCATCGTTTTATTTATTTATTTATTTATTTTTTGCAAAACTATAGTACAGTTTTATTTTGCTTGGTTGACTCAATGTAACTTTTATTGTGTCAAGTAGTTGTCTAACACTCACTCATTGGTCCTGACAAATTAGTATTTTACCCATAGCTCAAAATTACAAATCTGTTATTGTTTTAGTTTTTTTTAGCAAAACTATAGTAGTGTTTTCGTTTAATTGGTTGCCTCGATGTATTTTTTTTAGATCGTGTTTATAAGTAGTATGTACAAGTAACCTAAAACATGCATACATGTTATAAACTAAGAAATATCTGATTTAACGCCCCGCAGCACGGGCGGGCATATGTGTAATTTTTATTCGTCCAGGCATGCCTGGTACATGCTCATTTGTCCTGAAAAATTACAATTTTGCTCCCAATTTAAAATTATAGTTTTTCCATCGTTTTCGTTTTTTTAGTAAAAGTATGGTAGCGTTTTTGTTTTAATTGGTTGATTCGATGTAATTTTTTTAGATCGTGTTATGAGTAGTATGTACAAGTAACCGAAACACGGACATACATGTTATGAGAGAGAAATATTCGGTTTATTGCCCCGCAACGCGGGCGGGGCAAAAACTAGTTTAGAAAAAAACAGTAAATTAATTAAAAAAACAAATAAGTATGAAGGTGGATAAAACTAACTAAAATAACAGTATCTCATAATTTAAATGTATCATAAAAGGGAGATTCAACCCTATGTAATACATGTGTTTTTAACCTAATAATAAAAAAAAACAAAGTAAAGTGTTATAATAAGTAAATAGTACGTCAAAGTTCATTTTTAAAATATAAATCTTGTATTATCTATTATATAAAATTACATTTATGCAAAATAAAAAAAAGTAAAATTTTATAATAAGTAAAAAGTACATCAATGTTTATTTTTAAAAGATAAATCTTGATGACTATTTGTGTTAACATATGACATTATATTTTATTCAACATGTGCAATATACGAGTTTTTTAAAAATATATTATTTATTATATAAAATTATATTTATACAACCCGTGTAATATTCGGGGTTCTAACCTAGTTTAATAATACTTTAAGATTGGTAGGAATAAAGAATTTTTAAATAATATAATCCTAATTAAACTATTATTAGCATTCTCTAGAAAAGCATCCTAATTAAACTATGGCTATGGGGTGTGGGGGTAATAGATTGGAACATTATTTCCACATAGGATTATTAATTAAATGGTATACCATCCCCCTCCTTGATTGATTGTGGTTCCCATGGATTAAACCACGATTACCACGACCCTCTCATTTGATAATTTTAAGACAAAAACAAATTAACAAAAATAAAGGGGATAGTGGTTTGGGTCATGACCACACCCCCTTTAGGGTAGTGGTTTTGAATAATGGATTAAAGATGGATGATGTGGTGTCTATGTGAAGGGTCATGGTGGTCATGAGGGTCATGACCACACCCTATAGCCTTATTAGCATTCTCTAGAAAAGCATAATGTTGAGTCGTATACAAGTGATATTTTGGGAAGACAGTAAAACCGTATAAAAACGTTTGTTAAATAAAAGATGGATTTTAAACGTGCAGCTGTAAAGATATGAATCTAAAATTTTAAATGGTTGTTTATGCGTTTAACTTGAGCAACTTAAACAAACTATTGTAATTGGTTTAAACTTATTGTGGTAATTGGGCAACTTAGGAGCAAAATTTTAACTCATTTAAAATATACTAAACCGAAGATAATAAAATTCTTGATTTTGTGGTATAGATTTAAAAAGGAATATTGGATTTTAATAATCTCAATTATTTGACATTGGCCGCAAACGGTCTCAACTTCAAAAATAACCACTGACAGTCTCAACTATTGACATATTGGCCATTAATGGACCCTGACTAACAGAACCTTAACGTCGTTAGTCTACGGTCGCCGGAAAACCGTTTTTGGCCAGAAAAATATTTCTAAAGGTCCGATCTAAAGTTACAAAGAGTTCTGGGACGAAAACGTTGAGTTTTCCGACCAAAAAGTTGAGTTTTCCGGCCAAAAAGAAAATTTTCGGCTAAAAATGAGTTTTACAGCGACTTCAATAATTGAAGCTTTTACTAGAAAAAAGGTTCATAAAGATCCGTAATAACGTTAGAAAGAGGTTTGATACAAAAATGTTGAGTTTTCCGGCCAAAAGTGAGTTTTCCGGCGAGAAACGTTTTTCCGGCGACCAGAGACTAACGGCGTTAGGGTTCTTTTAGTCAGGGTCTATTGGATGCCAATATGTTAATAGTTGGGACTGCCAACAGCTATTTTTTAAGTTGGGAATATTGACGGCCAACGACGAATAGTTGGATTTATTAGAATCCAATATTCCATTTAAAAATTATATACTTTAATTAATTACACTGCATGTCGTAGTTCTTAAATATTTTATGCTAATCATTTAATATTTTTTTTATTAAGATAAAGCCTACTATATGTAATAAAGTAGATAACAACGTATTTAATAAAAAAAAAATAGATTAAACTGGATTTAAACAAAAAGATTAACAATTTGACCTTTAAGCCATTTCTTGATTTATATGGTCTCCGTTTCGTCCTTAACCATTAAATAAACTAGCAGGGTGCCCGCGCGATGCGGCGGGGGCGATACTTTGCATTGCGACATTCGTTTCTGGTAGTTTTCTTATTCGTATAATATTTATGATAACATTATTGTGGTGGATATATGTCATAAGTTTACACATATGTAAAAGTTTTGTTCTTTTATAAAAATTAATAATTAAAAGACAAAAAATATTGTTTTTTTGTATAAAAATTAATAATCAAAAGAAAAAAAATAAAAGATAACTTGTTATAATTGTAAAGTTTGTTTATTTTATTGGTTAAATTATAAAGTATAATTTTATTCTTTAAAGTTCATAACTTTTTCTAAATATCCACATAGTACCCATCCAATAAACTTTAAGTTTAAAATTTTTGTTTTTATAAAAATAAAAAATAGTATTTGACTCGTAAGTACGTTTTAGAGCTTTAACTTAAATTGTTAAATTTCGGTTTTTTTACAAATATAAAAAATTTATATTTTTATAAGATTTCAATAACTGTTTTTATAAAAAAAATAGGATGATAAGAGTTTATATATTTATTAACTTTATATTATACTAAGTTCAAATTTTTAGTTCCTAACTAATCTTATCTATATGAGTATACTTTTAACTAATAATCCCTAAAAATATGCAATACAATCTACTACTATGTATCTAGTCAAGTTGCTAAATAATTATTTTAGAACTGACTAATATTATCTATAACAATATAGTTGAACTTATAATTCCTAAAAATTTGCAACCCAGTTTAGAATTTATCTAGTAAAGATTGTAAATTTCTAGAGTATTTTATTTATATTACTTGTTATTAAAATGTTTATAAATAATTATTTTTTTATTAACTTTATATCATAGTAAGTTCAGTTTTTTAGTTTAGCTTTAAAGTTTATTACCTTATTACTCTTTAATTAAAAAATGCAAATTATTAGATTAATATCCAAGAATAACTGCAATATTTTATAGTTTCAGCTTTATTATATCTAACTGCTATTTATTTATTGCAACTTTATGATATTAACTTATATAAGTTCAGTTGACTTATAAATTTAGGATATTAACTTTATTTTGGACTTTATTAATATAGTTAATAACTGCATTATATTAACACCAAAGATAAAGTTCAAATATAAAATAAACTTTATTCATACGTCTAGGTCAAACATAACAACTGAAAATGAAAAAATATATATAAAAACACTTGATAGATTTCATATTAGACTGCAGGAAATCTGTCCGTTTCTGAATTGACACTCGACGTATTTTTAATCGGTTTTTCTGGTTTGTGCTTGAATCGACAGTATCTTATAATTCCTCTTCTTTGTCATTGTCCTCAGAATCGTCTAAATTAATAACCTCACTCCATTTCCATTAAGAGAGTCTCTTGGATCTCTTACTTTGAGTCTCAAACTTCTGATCCCTATAAATGACAAAAATTGAATACAAAAGTTAAAAAAAAGATTAAATAAACCTTAAAATTACATCTTCACTAAATTCACATTGAAGATTAGACTTGTATGGACTAAACATTGCACCATAAAAAATAATATCAATACTTTTATCACCATCATCCTGCAATAAACCACACATATAATAACATAACAAACATGTTAATATGAAAGATATACGCAAAAATAATACTTAAAACCAGCAAAATCAATACCTTAGAAGCTTGTTCGATAAATGTGTTGTTTAAATTGGCATGTTCATGTAACTGAATCTGGAAAATCAAATAAGTTAACATTCACATAAAAGTAAATAAAAGAAAAAAAAATATTTATTGCTGCGATATAACAAAACTGACATTTCGTAACAATTGAATTCAGAGTTGGATTCATTTTTTTAACTTTGTTTAGCAATAGATATAGGAGTGTCCTGCTATATTTATAGTAGTAACTATAGAAGTGAATTAGGGTTTAATTTTAGATTTGTCACCCCTTTATTTAGGAAGTTTGTTGTGGTTAGTTTCAAGTTTTTATAAGATATAATAAAATAAAATGTGACACATAATATCTTCATTTATGTTACGGTACTTTTAATTTCTTTTGTTTTTGTTTGCATAGATGGAGCCCATTTTTGTAGATTAGGCACATTAGATCACAAGTATTAATTACTTGTACATTAACGCATAATCGACTTGTACCTTTTAATCCGTGCGTCGATATTGAACAAGACAACTACCGAAATGTCAACAAAAATGTGTAGGTCGTCATGCTATCATTAGATTTTTTTAAACAATATTGTTTATAAGATATGTCAAGATACATAAAAAAAAATATAAGTTTGTTATGGAGGGGTGAATTGTAACTAATTATCTATAATTTTGTTAAAACCTTAGGGATTTAAGTGTAATAATTTTAGGGCTAAAAAATAAATAATGTTTAAAAGACCAAACTACCATCATTTTAAGGGTCTTTCTATAAATAAAGATGGGGAAAAGTTCTTATTTTTTTGGTATCTTAAAATGCCAATCCCTCATGCATTATAATATAGTATAGATAGATCAACTCCTAGACCATGCGTAGTGGGCATTATTGGGTATTATTGAGCAATCAAACAAGCCCAATCAAGCCCCCTCTCCCCACCCCCTGGGCATTATTGGGCATTATTGAGCAATTTCCCTCCCTAAGCGTTTTTTAAACAACGTCTTTCTTCACCTCACTTGGCCAATCATGTAATTCCAACTCAAATACCTTTATATTTAAATTAAAAAAAATAAGAAAATATTAATTAGGTAATCATTGATGGGGCATTATTGGGCATTATCCCACTATGCCCATTTGTGAAAAACGCCCATAATGCCCCTTTGCTGACTGGGATGACACGTGTCGTAAAATGCCCATAGGTAGGGGCTTTATTCATGTGTACCACTACACATGGTCTTAGATCACTTGTTAGACCATATGTAGTAGAAGACACCATACTTTTGGGCGTTTTGCGTTATGTGACAATCCAGTCAACAATGGGGCATTATGGAGCGTTTTTCTAAAATGGGTGTAGTGGGGATGTGGACATTGTGGGGCACTATGTTAAAAGGGGTGCAAAATATTAAATAAAAAAACATCAAAAAAAGGGTATTGGCCAACCAAAAAGTTAAAGACATGTGACTAGCCAAACAGTTTAAGAAGAGGCGTGGATTAAAGGACGCCCCTAGCATTTTTTTTTTGAAAACAACGCCCCGGGGACGGTCATCCAGGCGTTTTGAGGCGTTTTCCAGGGATAAAACGCTCAAAAACCCCCACTACAGGTGGTCTTACAGTTGAAATATACACTTTTTTTTGTTAAGATATAGGTATTAAAGTTGACATATAAACACTTTTTTTTGTTTAGATCTAAGTGCAAAATTTTTAGTTAGCACCTCTATGTGTTAAAAAAAATAACTATACGTTTTTATATACATATATATTATATAATTATATAAGTATTATATACATAGGGGAAGGATCCACTAAAAAGTGGATTTTGCCTAAGTAGCCTAAGAAGGATTGTGATGATGACATGTGACACTCCTAATAATTAGGAATCAAGGGTATTTTGGTCCTTATAAATAGGAGTGAAAATGACATGTGGCACCCCTTTTGTTTTTTAAAAATACAAAAAAAAATCTAGTACAAAAAAATCTAGCACAAAAAATCTAGTACAAAAAAATATAGCACAAAAAATCTAGTACAAAAAAATATAGCACAAAAAATATAGTACAAAAAATTTAGCACAAAAAAATTTAGCAAAAAAATGTAGTACAAAAAAATTCAGCACAAAAAATTGAGAAAAAAAATTTAACACAAAAAATCAGCACAAAAATTTTAGTACAAAAATATAGTACAAAAATCCAGCACAAAAAAATGTTATACAACATAGAAATACAACACATTTTAGTGGGTTTTTTTAGTCTTCATATATTATATAGCAATATGGTACTCAAATTAAAGATAAAAAGACACTCGATTTTATAGTGAAATTTTTATGAAAAAATAATGTCGTATAAAAAAGTTATGAACGTTTAAAAAATGGGGGTGAAATATGCATGTGCCTTGCATGTGGAGAGAGAAATATGCATCCTCCTTCTTTCTCCTACGCTTTCATCTTAACCATTGATTTGAAAAATGAATGGTTAAGATTCCTTCTCATCCTACTTAGGCAAAATAAACTTTTTATTTGATCTTACCCCTATATACATAAAAGTAAAACTTAGAATATGTAATTACGGTACATAGATAATTATACAAATGGCATATATTGATATACCCACCCTCCTAAAATACATGGGCGCAGCTTCCTTGGGATGGAAGGGGCGCCCGCCCTCCGAACTTTTCGACGCGTAGTGTTATGAACATTACATTCGTATAGAAATTTTTAGGTATATAAGTTTTTGCCCCCTAGAATTGGGAAAAATCGACCCCCAAGCTTCGCCAATGATAAAATACTTGGCCAATATTAACTCAATGTCATAGTTCGTAAGCCTACTTGGACATATCTTGATAAGACTATACAAGTGTGTAAACACTAATAAAACCACTTAAAATATGCAGTCGGTTATTCAACATAGGAATCTTCGTAATCAAATTCTAATCCACAAGATTATATTAGTTTAAGGATTTTCTAATTTTGTTCTATTAAATAACTCAAAACATTTCCACACATGCTATCACAAACGCCACAACATTATTTTATAAGCGTTAAAGGATTTTCAAAATTCGTTCTATTAAATAACTCACATTTCCATACATGCATTCACAAAAGCCACAACATTTTTGTTTATTATTATGTTATTATTACAAGTGTCTAATATAATATTTTTTTAAATACCTCAACTAAGAATTATGCATTTCCCTTTTCTCTTAACACAAGTTTAAAAAAAATTAACGAGAATTAAAATACGTATCCTTCAAGGATTACAGTAATACACCAACAAATTAATGACCAAACGTACGCATCGTAAAAATACAATCAACTAACTACATTTTAATGCCTCTAGACGGTTCAACCGGATAATGACATCATACATCACACAATCCGTGAAATCATGGGTTTACATATTAACACAAGAGCCACGAGAATATACGAAGTTAAACGTCATACTTAAATTATTTTATTCATTAACAACTGAAGGGGTATGGTCCTAAAAAGCCGCGCAAACCTCCGTCAATGTTGCGCGCAGGACCATACTCCTTATTCAGTAAATTTCTTGTCGCTAACGTCGCGCGGTTACATCAACATTCTTTGATGTGGCGCGAGGTCTAAGCAATAGGAAGCTCAATTTTCAACACTTAGTATTCAGAATGAGCATGCAGTAACCTATACTCCTGCGCGGGGTAGTTACGTGCCCAGTAAGAATCGTGCAGGGAAGCAACGCCAGGATGTTTCAGATAGTACACAAGGTACAAGTAAAGAGTCAATCAGTGTCCTTCTGGCCCTGCTCAATCGTGCTCCACGATCGTCTGACATGCAGGAGACAAAAAGTACTTAAGGACGCCTACATGGCACCAATCACAGGGCATAGACAACTGCCCCACGATCTCCACTTACCTGCTGATGGCAGAAAGGCGGCCATGCCGACAACAGTGACACGTGGCTCCAATCACATTGCGCCAACTCCCAAGAGCTCCTGCTAACCACTAACGGTCGACACCAGTGAGATAAGGAGCATATCCCTTATGTTGTCGCCTTCAGGCCCAAGACCCATCAGCCCATATCCTCTTACACCTCTCCGGCTATAAATAGGGACCTCACTTCACAGGTTAAACATTCCATTCTCTCTACTCTCACTCTTAATACTTAATTATCTTCCCCAAAGCAGTCGCTTATTCTCACGCCGGAGCCCGGTTAAGAGGGAAACCCCCATATTCCCCTCTTAACGAGTAACGGTGTTCTGTTTTGCAGGATCATTCAATCATTAAAGAGCTCAGGAAATCATAAGGAAGATTAACCACTATGATAGGAACATAAACCAAACTGATTAGTCCCATAATTAGTTCCGTGTTTCTTCATTGGCGCCCACCGGTTTTTAACAAATCACTTTCATCTTCTTTGTACCTGAGTTTTCGTTGTTCTTCTTCCTTCGATCATGGCTGGTCAAGGAATCATTCCTGAGTTTGTTGGTCTCGGAGCAAACTCTAATGCAGCGTTGGGGGAGGGTAACCAAAACGCCCAACCTCAACACATCGAAGACATTGGCGAAATCGAAGTAACCAATACGGGGGGACCGCGCGGGAGCATCACCCGCATCACTCAAACGGTAACCCCAGGAAACAACGGCGCTGGACCTTCAAACCCAGCTCCATCTCAGAACATCTCGGCGCTACTAGGGCTACCAGAGGGCGAAACCCCAGCCTCATGGTACGCCAAGCAACTTGCCACCATTAACGAGGCATATCAATCCTTGAGCGCTCAACAAGCAGTCTTAACGGCAGAACCGTCATTGGTTACACCAACCGGCCCCAGTCACGGGGCGCGCCAGATACCACCAACTCAAAACATCCAAGGAAGAACTAACAGACCTCCCCCTACCCGAAGACTAAGCGTGCAGGACACGCGCGAGACACGGGGAGAAACAGAAAGCTATTATGACTATCCGTCAAACGTCTAAAGAGGCCCAGTTCATAGCCGGCTCACGCCGCGCAACATGAACAATGAATGGGAAGATACTGACCCGGATGACCCAACTTGGCAAGATGATGAGGGTTCGTCAGTCTTCAATCGCTTGCAAAGGAACCATGAATACTACAAACCAAGACAACATGTTGGGTACACCGAAGAGCCAGAGCAAGACTTTCGCCTCGCCTATCGACCAGCTGTTCAAAGTTCATTCCAAAAATCGCACTGGCGCCGCTTAAAAGAGAGAAGTTACCTCCGACAGTCGGAAAGTTTAACGGATTGACTGATCCCGATGATCACGTCAGAGTTTTCACAAGCGTGGGTTGCATGGGAGGATGGAATATGCCCATGTGGTGCCATCTGTTTATTCAAACGCTTACCGGGGCTGCTCGCGCCTGGTTTGACAGCCTTCCTCCGGGAAAAATCAAATCATGGGTGGATTTTAGGACACAGTTTTTGAGTCACTTCAGTCAACAGAGACGTTACCAGCGCGACACAGCCGAGGTAGAGGACATCTGGCGCAGAGATAACGAAGGTCTCGAAGATTTCATCACTCACTTCAACAAGGAGTGATTGGAAATCGGTGGCGTAAGTGAACAACTCATGCGCTGCCACTTCAAGAAAGCCATTCGTTGTGATAGCCTAATTAGAACCATCACTGGGAAGGATGTAATGCCCAAAGAATGGGATAAGCTCATGGAGGCCGCGAAGATAGTCGCGCAAACTGAAGAGTCACTGGCCAGAAACAAGAGCTATCGTACTGAAGATCGATTTTCTAAAGGGGGCCATTCGCGCGACGACAAAAAACGGAACAAAGGCAAGAACCCTGGGTGGAAAGCCAACCACTCCAGCGGTTATGGTGAACGACCTCGTTATGAAGAACGGCCGCGCTACAGAGAAGATGCGCGAGACACCATTGATCGAATTGGATATCGAAAGGCAGTCAGGGATGACAACCGAGACAAACACTGGACTTCGCTCATAAAAACACCAAAAGAGGTGCTGATGACGGAGAATCATGATTTCAAGGCGCCAAGGCCTATGACAAACAAAAAGGGGCAAGACCCCAACCTGTACTGCGACTTCCATAAAAATACGGGACACCTGACAGACGACTGTTACAGTTTACGTCAGGAGATCGAAAGAGCATTAAAAAGTGGGAAGCTAAGCCACCTAGTGAAAAACGTGCGCAAAGAAACTCGACAGCTCCAACGCCACGATGAGGGGAATCACAAGAAAGTCAGACGCCTAGAGACCCATATGGTCAATGGACCCAGATACAACGCAAAAGAGAAAGGCAAGTGCCCGTACGAACCCTCATGGCAAGTTCAACAGGTCATTTTCCCGGTAGTACGCGGAGGCCCTCGCGCCACTCGACCCGTCGTCATTACCGGTATTATCGGCCATTATGAGACGGAGTATGTCTTCATTGATCCAGGTAGTACGGCCGATATCATCTATGAGCAGTGTTTTAATCAGTTTGATGAGGATGACAAAGCGAGACTCGAGCCAGTTGACTATACACTGTCTGGATTTTGCAACGAAATGGTCTTCCCGCTAGGCCAAATCAGCTTCCCCGTCACGCTCTCTGACGGAAAGCACTCAAGAATAACAAATGTAAACTTCATGGTCATGCCTGTCAAATCAAGGCATGATGTGTTGATTGGGAGAGAAACCCAAGGCGAATTGAACATGGTAACCTCCACGCCCCACTCGGCGATAGGGTTTCCAACCAAGACATGGGTGGCAATTATTTACGCCAAAAAAGAAGTGATGTCAGCGGAAGAGATACGCCCAACGAAAGCGGCGAAGGTTTCAACAACCGAGCCAGAGAAATGGGTATTAAACCGCAAATACCCGGAGCAAACGGTGACGATAGGCCACGCAATCTCACCAAACATCCGAACGCATCTCAAGCAACTCCTGTTCAGAAATATGGATATCTTCGCCTGGACTCCGGCTGACATGACCGGTGTCCCGCGCGACATCATCGAACACTGTCTAAACACTTACCCCTCCGTTGAGCCAAAAGTGCAAAGGAGACGCAGTCTAGGGGCGGATAAAACCAAAGCGATGAATGAGCAGGTATGTGAGTTGCTAAAGGCAGGGATCTTGCGGGAGGTCCGTTATCAAAGTTGGGTTGCGAACCCAGTAATGGTGGAGAAGTCTAGTGGAGGATGGCGAATGTGTGTTGATTATACCGATCTCAACAAGGCATGCCCTAAAGATTGTTACTCTTTGCCTGAGATCGACAAAAAGATAGACTCCCTCGCACCATACAGATGGAAGTGCTTCTTAGATTGCTATAAAGGGTACCATCAGGTTCAAATGAAGTTAGAAGACGAAGACAAGACAGCTTTTCGAACCGATCTAGGGACCTTCTGCTACACAAAGATGCCTTTCGGCCTGAAAAATGTTGGCGCAACGTATCAACGCCTGATGGATAAGACCTTCGCTGGAGATATCGGGAAGCATATCGAGGTTTACATCGATGATCTGGTAATCAAGAGCCCTGAAGAGGACCAAATGTTGAAAGACATTGAAAAAACATTCAACTCATTGCGCAGCGTAAACATGAAATTGAATCCAGCCAAGTGTTCTTTTGGTATGGAAGAAGGGAAGTTCTTAGGCTTCATAGTCACAAACGGCGGCTTTAAGGTGAATCCAGAAAAGGTCCAGGCGATAGAGCGGATGCCATCGCCACGAACAATCAAAGAGATGCAACGGTTGGCCGGCCGCCTAGCCGCGCTTAACCGTTTTCTGTCAAACCACGCCGCAAAGTCATATCCCTTTATCAGCACTTTGCGCAATTGTGTGAAGAAGCAAGAATTTAGATGGACGCCTGAAGTAGAGGCCGCTTTTCAACAAATGAAGGAGTGCATGATCGAACTCCCTACCCTGACCGCGTCGTTCGAAAAAGAACCGCTCATACTGTACTTATCTTCTTCCACAAGGCAGTAGGTTCGGTATTACTTGTGGAGAGAAACGGAGTAAAGACTCCGATTTATTACGTCAGCAGGGTGCTTACCGATCCAGAAACAAGATACTCCACAATGGAGAAATTGGTGCTTGCGCTGCTACACGCATCTCGGAGGCTGCGCAGATACTTTACAGGGCATGTGATCACCGTACTTACCAATTTCCACATCGGCACGATATTGCAAAAGCCAGAAACATCTGGACGGTTAGCAAAATGGGCAATCGAGCTAGGAGGCCACAACATCCTGTACAGGCCGCGCCCAGCCATCAAGGGTCAAGTTCTAGCGGACTTCATCACAGAAGTCCCAATTGATAAAATCAAAGACTGTGAGCTTGTTGAGACCCCTGTGAAAGAATCGACGAATGAGTTATGGATGTTGTACACTGATGGGGCTTCAAACGAGGATGGCGCGGGAGCGGTTTTGCGCCTTGTGAGCCCCGAAAATCATGAATTTACTTACGCCATCAAGTTGGATTTTAAAACAACAACAACGAGGTGGAGTACGAGGCATCTCTGGCAGGCTTACGCCTCGCCATAAAAATGGGACCCAAGAATCTTCAAGCGCACGTTGACTCACTTTTGATCGCCAGTCAAATCAACGGAATCTATGTTGCAAGGGGCGAAGTTATGGCCTTATATTTGGATCAGGTGAAAGAGTTGCTCCAAAGATTCAAGTCTTACAAGGTAGTTCACATCAACCGCTCTGAAAACAAACCAGCAGACGCTTTGAGCAAACTGGCTTCAACCTCCTTTCAACATCTCGCCAAAGATGTAAGGATCGAAGTACTCAAGAATCCATCAGTTGTGCTACGACAAGTCAACGTGATCGAAATAGGGCAGCCATCCTGGATGACCCCTATAATTCAATATCTGCAAGAAGGAATACTCTCTGAGAGCAAAGCGGATGCAAGGAAGATTCAAAACAAGGCCCTGCAGTACGAAATGAATGGTGGTATTTTGTACCGAAAATCCTTCTTGGGACCACTACTGCGCTGCGTGGACCCCCAAGATGCGAACTATTTGATAAGGGAGATTCATGAAGGGATCTGCGGCATCCATGCAGGGCCACGCATGGTTGTCGCGAAGATTATGAACGCTGGATATTACTGACCAGGGATGCATGTCGATGCCCTGAAGGAGCTGCGCAAGTGCGACTCCTGTCAGCGGCACTCTCCAAAAACCCTGCGCCCAAAAAACGATCTTATCCCTGTATCCACTGCTTGGCCCTTTCAGCAGTGGGGAATTGATATGGTGGGACCCTTCCCAGACGCCCCTGGTGCCGTCAAGTTCATAATTGTGGCCGTTGACTATTTCACTAAGTGGGTGGAAGCCAAGGCTCTCGCTTCAACCACGGCAATGATGGTGCGCAAGTTTATTTGGGAGCACATCATTTGCAGATTTGGTCTTCCACTCAAAATCGTCACAGACAACGGTACCAATTTTGCTTCCGAGGATCTTCAAAATTGGATGAAGGAAATGAAAATCGAGCATACCTTCTCCTCCGTTGCGCACCCTCAGGGCAACGGTCAAGTGGAAAGCGTTAACAAAAGTATTGTCGAGGGGATCAAAGCCCGACTGGGCACAAAGAGAAGAGGCTGGGTAGATGAGCTCCCAAGCATCCTATGGGCTCATCGAACCATGCCGAAGACAAGCACCGGCGAAACTCCCTTCAGCCTAGTATACGGCTCGGAGGCAGAGCGACGTCTCGATTTGGACCTATTGGAAGAAAGACGCGAGATTGCGCGTATCAAAGAAGCGAAATACAAGACACAACTGGAAAGGTATTACAATGCGAAAGTCCGCATTTGTACCGTCACTCCAGGAGAATACGTCTTCCGTGACAACGAAGCTTCAAATGCTGAACGCCCCGGCAAGCTAGCACCCAAATGGGAAGGCCCATACTTGGTTCATGAAGTGCTAGGAAAGGGGGCATACAAATTGCGCACACTGGATGGACACATCATCCCCCGCACATGGAATGCGCAACAACTGCGCAAGTGCTATATGTAAATACTATGGGCCATGCGCCATTTAGTTCATGCAGGCCACGCGCCATTTAAATTTCCTATGTTGGCTAAACGCCCCTATGTTACTTATCTGCAATGTATGATTGGCCTAAGCGCCTGTTTCCCAATTAATGAAAGCATACGACATGTTTTCTTTTATCACCTTGCTTCTTGAGTTACAAATGCATGTTAAACTTTTGATTAGCACGAAAACACTTCAGTGAATTACGAGCTCTTGAGTTATGCCTCCGAGGTCCGCCGTGAACACAGCGCGAGACCAGGGCTACACTTACATTTATTTGCGCTAACTTAACCAAAGTTTCTAACAACAGTGCAATAATTGTAACGAAACAGAATAAACATGAGCATCATATTAAATTAAGCGCAAACGCGCATCGGTTACATAAAACGCATCATTCATTTAACCCAAATAAAGCGCGACCGCGCAAGAGCTATGTACAAAACCTAAACAAATTACAAGGCACAAAGCCTGTCAACGCTACATATTCAAATCCATCGCCATCATCACCATCGTTTCCACCATCATCACCAGCTGGTTCCTTTTCATCCGATAGCTCAACGGTCTCTGGTGGGTCAAGGATGGTCTTTAACCGTTGACAACAATCGTCATGCTTCAGCGCTTCAGTTACCAA
Organism: Helianthus tuberosus; assembly: GCA_030545235.1. Classification (NCBI taxonomy): domain Eukaryota; kingdom Viridiplantae; phylum Streptophyta; class Magnoliopsida; order Asterales; family Asteraceae; genus Helianthus; species Helianthus tuberosus. The sequence goes on from CM060441.1 coordinate 204,786,634, forward strand.
ATCCATCACAGGTATAGATAGATGGTCGTAAGCATGTTCAGCGCGCGTTAACTCAGCATAAGCTCGGTCAGTCACTGAACAATGACTCGCATCGAACTCTTGCCCAAGAGCCGCTGTAGCATGCTGCGCACACTCCAAATAACCACCACGGTGACCAACCGCGCGTGAGGCATCTATCAAAGTAGCAACAGCTTTATCCAGCTCTCCAGCATTCAAGATGGAGTTGGCCATCTACAACAAACGCAATACTTAAGGCAACAGGTTTTAAGGAATTAAACGAAAGTTAAGGGAGAAATCATACCAGAACTATTCCGCGACTGCGCAACCACTCGGCTTCAGAGACCAAAGTATCAACGATACCTTGAGCTTCGGAGTAGTTGTTTTGCGCTACATTGAGAGCAGTGGTGCTAATGTCTCGCGCCTCCTCAGCTTTTTGTTTGGCCTCTTCAGCTGTGGCAGCCTTAACCTTCTCAGCTTCAAGGTCGATCTCCAAAGACTCGCTTTTCTCCACTTGCTCTTGCAAACGGCGCTTCAGCTTAGCGATCTCGACGTCCTTAGCAGTCAAATCCTTGTCTTTACCAGATAATTGTGCCTTCACCTCAGCCAATTCAACTTGCAAGGGATAAAAGACTCAGTTAAAACTGCTAAACAAAACTATTAAACTGAAAAAGAAGTGTCTTGAACCTCAGTCCGCTCCTTAGCAGCTTGCGCATCCTCAACCTTCGCCGTTAGCTCAGCAACCTTGCCTTCAAGCTCAGTAATATTGTTGCGAGCTGCGAAGGCGCGTTGGTTGTCCTTCTCACAGATTTTCTTCCATTCTGCTCTCTCCTTCGCCAGCAGATCCTCAGCAGCTCGAAGCTTACCCCTAAGGCCCTCGCGCCCCAACTCCTCCGATTTCCGGTCAGCTTCGAATTTTGCTCTCTCCTCATCAAAAGCAGCTCTCGACTTTTCCAAGTCAGTAGCACGCCTTAATATCCGATCGCGGTATTTCTCCCAATCGTCCCTCTCCCTAACCATCGTTCGCCACTCACGAACAATTTCTTGGTTAGCAGCGCGGGTATTGGCCTCACCAACAACATAGGCATGATACAACCCGCTGTGGGTTTGCGCCCTTTGACGGTCAACCTCACCAGGAGGAATGGAATTCAGCAGCCAGTCGCGGCAAGGCGCGAACTCGAGAAAGGTATCCTTTTGCTTTAAACCCCATGGCGGTTGGTGCGGAGCGTCACCACGGCTCTCTTCTGTATAAGACTTGTAATAAATATCCCCCAAAGTATCCCGTGGGCCTATTGGAGAGCGCGGTGGCGCGCCGTGTTTTCCCACACCAGCCTGACCAGCCACCGAACCAGAACCCGCGCTGCTTGCAGAAGAAATTCCAACAGACTTGTCGGCAGCGGTTTTTTCCTTTTCCTTCGTTTTCTCCCTCTCTTTCTCTCTTTCAGCAGCCTTTTTCTCTTTCTCCTGCTGAGCTCGCCTCGCCTTCTCCTCATCCGCTTTTCTCTTCTCTTCCTCAGCCTTCTTCCGTTTGTCTTCATCAATCTTGTCACACCCCCAAAATCCACACGCAGAGTATCACCGCTTGGAGGCGTGACTGACCAGGATCAAGCCACCAATCATATTGAACATTGTAAGTAATAAATAAAAGTCATTCATCAATACGAAAGGTGTTCAGAACCATAACATAGTTAAGTGTTTAGCGGAAGCATAAATATGTAAACCCAACATAAGTTCAAATGTTTAGCATGGCACAGAGTTGTCCATGTCCCACAACGACTCCTCTCCACTCCCATGCAAGCTCCATAGATACCTAACGACCTGCAAGGCATGTAACAGAGAGTCAATAACAAAGTTGAGCGAGTTCACAGTTGGTTGTTCAGTAATAAGTTCGCTTAACAAATCGTAAGTTCGTTTATAACCATGCCGTGTATTACTAGGCCATTTGTATGTTCATCTAGTGGGGGCTTCCCAGGTTGTAAGTTCAATTAGTGGGGGTTTCCCAGGTTGTAAGTTCAATTAGTGGGGGCTTCCCATGTTGTAAGTTCAATTAGTGGGGATTTCCCATGTTGTAAGTTACTAGACTGGTTGTATCCATGAGTATCCTTCCCAATCCGAGGATAGTAGTAAGTATAAGTTTACATAGGTTTTACGTAAGTGCCCTTCCCAACCGAGGACAGTAGTAAGTATAAGTTTACGTAGGTTTTACGTAATTGCCCTTCCCAATCCGAGGACAGTGGTACGTAACGAGTACGTAGATTTAGCGCTGGCGTCCTTCCCAATCCGAGGACGGTAGTACGTAGGTTTTACGTAGGTTTTGTGCTGGTGTCCTTCCCAATCCGAGGACGGTAGTACGTAGGTTTTACGTAGGTTTTGTGCTGGTGTCCTTCCCAATCCGAGGACAGTAGTACGTAGGTTTTACGTAGGTTTTGTGCTGGTGTCCTTCCCAATCCGAGGACAGTAGTACGTAGGTTTTACGTAGGTTTTAGCACAGGCGTCCTTCCCAATCCGAGGACGGTGGTAAGTAGTCTAGTAATAATGTGAGTACAAGTAATCATTCAATCCCATTCCCAACCCACCGGGGAATCCCATGCCTTAGGAGTGTGAACTCACCTTGGTTTGCTCGGTATGTTAAACTATGTGCTCATAGGTTATCAATCAAGTCCTATAGTAAGCACGTATACTTAATCAGTTCAGGTTCGTAAAGTTTCGCATGCACTCAATGCCACAAAGTGTGCCTACGCAATTAGCACGTATCACATAAGCAGTTAATCAAAGTCATGCAATTCATGTTCCATATAGATATCCTTCGCAGTTTCTTCTAACATAGTTATCCAATAATACACTTAACGAAATCATATGTGTCAAAATCACAGGCTCGGCGAAATCACATTTGACGAAACCCAAGGGTTTTCGTCGGACATAAAGCTTGACGAAAACACTGGGTGTTTTCGTCCGGTTGCTGTGTTTTCGCCTGGTTGTTGTGTTTTCATCAGTTTCAATAATCAATCATCATCATCACAGCAGTTACACAATACAGTAACTCTACACACCCCTTACAGTTACATGATCGATCATCAACAGAAAAAAAACCTTTTATCAAATCTTCGATATATACATATAAACATACAGGTTACCAATCATTGCGATACCAATATCATAAATAAATCAACTGATCACCATTATCAGGCACACATGGTTGATCATATTATCCCATATACATGACAGTTCATAGACTATATATATATATCAATCATCTATTCATACGTTCATAAAGCAATCATAGTTAACACACACTATAATCGATTACATACAACACTCATCGGATCAATGGCCATATAAACATCAAGACATCATCACCTCATTTAATGCTCAACACATTAATAACTTTGACTAATTCTGACAAACACACATGAGCCATCATTTACTTGTATGTGCACATGGATTGATGGAATCAAGATTGCACATGCACATGGGCCATATTCCTTCGATTTGATTTGACCGATTAACCTACTGATGCATCAATTCCTTATGATATTCTTAAATCTCATGCATTAACATATATAACCCATCACATAACAAATCGATCATGGACAATATGCAGGACACAACCGTTCATACATCAGATTAAATATCCCTATCATACTCATCTATTCAATTCACAACCAAACCACATAACAATTAACACAATGAATCATAATGATTTTAATACATAACAAAAGTTGATCACTATTTAATAACTAACCCGAACAGGAAAAGCAATGAACCAGACAAAGTGAGAGGCTTCAAGGTTGCCGTCGCAAGGTAGGGGGTGACTAGGGTTTTCGGATTAAACTTCTACGTAAAGTTGGAACCCAAAGCATATAATAAATCATCATTGGGCTAAGGCCCATTCCTGTTTTCGTTGGTCTCTAAATGGATGAAAACACCTTGTGTTTTCGATAAGATATGGTTGACAAAAACATGAAGTGTTTTTGTGGATGAGTGGGTAGGTGACTAGGGGTAATTTCGTGAGTTCCTTGCTTGTTGTTTTTAATATCCACAAACACAAAATTAATACAACACATTATTATAAAAAACATGCATGCTTATATTGCACATCAATATGTAAAACACACTTATAAGGCACACCATATAAAACATACCAATCACAATACGATTTAACATATTACAAAGGTGTACCGTTGTGAAACAAACAAGTCGTGTAAATAAACAACTAAAACAATTAACGTGCAATTAATGTGAAGATGGAAATCTTGGAAACTCGAGTTGTCACATTATCCCCAACTTGAAAGAAATTTCGTCCCGAAATTTAGCACGTGGTTACTGAGGAAGCTAGTTGTGTTGTGTAGTTTACTGGTTTTCCTGGGGTGTCACATCATCCCCCCGTTGATTTGGAATTTCGTCCCGAAATTCTGTAGTAGCTTCAGCCTCAGTAGTGATTGCACTGTTTCCGAATAACTGGGGATACTTGAGTTTTATTTGATCTTCTCGTTCCCAGGTAAACTCTGGGCCACGACGGGAGTTCCAACGAACTCGAACAAGAGGTATTCTAGTGTGCTTGAGGACCTTTACATCCCGGTCCGTGATTTCAACTGGTTCCTCGACGAATCACAACTGATCGTCGATAGTGAGCTCCTTCAGAGGAACTATGAGGGTCTCATCTGACAGACACTTCTTCAGATTCGACACGTGAAAAACGTTGTGAACTGCACTCAGTTCTGCGGGTAGGTTTAGTTTGTAGGCCACCCTGCCTATTTTCTCAATAATTTCGAACGGTCTGACATATCGCGGATTGAGCTTGCCCCGTTTTCCAAAACGAACCACACCCTTCCAGGGTGAAACTTTGAGTAGCACTCGATCCCCAACTTGGAACTCGAGTGGTTTCCGGCGCTTGTTTGCGTAGGCTTTCTGAAGGTCACGAGCTGCCGCCATGAGTTGTCGTATCTGTGCAATTCTTTCTGTTGCGTCTACTACGAGTTCTGGACCCGTCTTCTTTTTGGCCTCTGCAGAAACCGAGTGTCAAAAAAAGAATGGAAGTAACAAAGAACAAAGAAACTAAAGGAAACTAACCAGGAGAGAATTTATAGAGAGAAAGCAAGTTGCTCCGTTTCCCTAGCACAGGAACCTCACCAGCTTTGGGCGCAGTAGACACACCTACTGTGGTCTCGCTCCTACTCCTCTTCCTGACAATCAAACTCGCAGCAGGCTCCTCGTCTTCTTCTTCCTCCTCCTCTTCAACGTGCGCAATAGAGGGCGGAGTCGTGCCAGCATCTGGGTTGCGAGAACCCGCGCTACCCGAATTTTTTGAGCCGCCTGGTCCAGTTTTCTTCTCGCCTATACGCGACAAGCCTTCAAGTGAGTCACTAATTATCACGTAATCTCTCAAGTTACTCTGGCGAAGGGGAAGAGTACCTTTTTCAGCAGCGCTAGCGGTTGCGCGATTACTCCCAGCTCCCTTGCTGGTCACCTTAGGATCCAAGGTGATAACCTTTTTCTTCCTCACAGGTTTTTTATTCTTTTCTTCAGGGTCAATCCCCAAGTCGCGCAACACACCTGCAAAGATGTTAGACCATGAACTTAGCCCTCCATTTGATGACCCCACAGACTCCTCGCTGGAAAGATAGACAACCTCTTTCCCAGCAGAAGTCACAAAGCGCAAGGGACGAGGGTTAAGTATATGCGCACCTTCGGTTGCAGTAGGCGGAGCAGCAAATGCATCAGCAACGGGGTACATGAAGTTACCCTTGATCTGGTCATACCAGTATTCTTCTCCAGCCTGGAGCGGGCGCACGCCCATGGAACCACCAAAGGTGGCGAAGGCAGCTTGATAAAGCACCTCTACACGACAAATTATAAAATAAACACAAGTACGAAACAGGAGGTGAACAAAATTAAAAGAATTACTAACCTCTATCGTCGATCATCAGAATGGGAACTTCCTCGCTGTCAGGCAGCCATTGATCACTCATCCGCGCCGCCACCAAGATGTTCTCACCAAACACACGGTTTGGGGTGGCAGTAAGCGCCCTATACCAAGCCTCAGCCTTGGGGATCGCAAGATCTTCCTTCACAATCGGCTCAGACCAAGCGCGGAATGTCATAGCGATCGGGATCACCTCCTCCCGAATATAAAAGAACTTTGGTTTCCAGTCATGGAAAATCTTGGGAGGGTTCAAGAGTATCTTCTTCGCAGCGCCCCGGCTAGCAAAGGAATAGAAGCCCATATTCCGGATAAGCTGGTAAAATGCCCGGAACCTCTCAACAGTTGGCTCGATATCATGAGAACGACATAAGAACTCGAAATGTCGAACTCTCACCATCCCTGGTGGACTCAGTTGGGAGATATGAAACCCATAAAACTAAAGAATATGGGCCATAAAGTTTGTCGCCGGCAGCCGAAAGTTACCCTGATGAAAGAAGTCTTCAAATAATGTAATATAACCCGGCGGTGCGTCGGCGGCCGTCTGATTTTCACCGGGATACCTGGCATCCCATTCCGGTGGAAACCGGAAACTCCTCGTGATTTGCTCAAACAGCCCTAAGTCCCACCAGAGAACGGGAACAGGGCCTTCTTCAACAGGGATATCCTCTTGATGTTCTTCAGCCATAGTGAATAAGCTTCAAATTTTCTGGAAGAACTTGAAGATATGAAGAAAGATCTCGAAGATCTGCTACGAAACTTGAAGATTTGAAGATATAAAGGAGATGAATAGAGAGAAATATAACAATAGTAGAAGAGAAAGTGATGACTTCCCACATCTCTTCGGATATATATACCCATCGCATTTAATGCGATGGGTAAACGTGCCGAAGTCGCCGCGCACGTGACCAATCAGAAGACGACACGTAAGGCAAGAATCCCGGGGTGACAGTTACCACGCGCGCGTGGAGCTCACTCTCCTGACGAGATGACCAACCGTCAGAGACAACTTGATGACAGCCGTGTAAGTGGTTAACTCAAACGTCACCATCAACGACGTTTCTCACCAACTTGTCAGATTTCAAATTTCAAGGGAATTCCCGCCCAAAATCACTACAAACTTAATGAAGAAGTTACCCAAGGCACGCGCCATAACAACACAAAGCAAAGAATCATCACCTGCCCAGATATGTAGGCGCGCCATAACAAATGTCAAACATTTGCACGTGCACGCCTGCCAAACAAAAAACAAGCACTCTCTGCAACTCTTTTTTCTAAGTCCAGAGCTCCAACCACTTGCCTCGCGCATGGTGCAGCACTGAACTGGGGGGACTTGAAGGGGTATGGTCCCAAAAAGCCGCGCAAACCTCCGTCAAGGTTGCGCGCAGGACCATACTCCTTATTCAGTAAATTTCTTGTCGCTAACGTCGCGCGGTTACATCAACATTCTTTGATGTGGCGCGAGGTCTAAGCAATAGGAAGCTCAATTTTCAACACTTAGTATTCAGAATGAGCATGCAGTAACCTATACTCCTGCGTGGGGTAGTTACGTGCTCAGTAAGAATCGCGTAGGGAAGCAACGCTAGGATGTTTCAGATAGTACACAAGGTACAAGTAAATAGCCAATCAGCGTCCTTCTGGCCCTGCTCAATCGTGCTCCACGATCGTCTGACATGCAGGAGACAAAAAGTACTTAAGGACGCCTACATGGCACCAATCATAGGGCAGAGACAACTGCCCCACGATCTCCACTTACCTGCTGATGGCAGAAAGGCGGCCAGGCCGACAACAGTGACACGTGGCTCCAATCACATTGCGCCAACTCCCAAGAGCTCATGCTAACCACTAACGGTCGACACCAGTGAGATAAGGAGCATATCCCTTATGTTGTCGCCTTCAGGCCCAAGGCCCATCAGCCCATATCCTCTTACACATCTCCGGCTATAAATAGGGACCTCACTTCACAGGTTAAACATTCCATTCTCTCTACTCTCACTCTTAATACTTAATTATCTTCCCCAAAGCAGTCGCTTATTCTCACGCCGGAGCCCGGTTAAGAGGGAAACCCCCATATTCCCCTCTTAACGAGTAACGGTGTTCTGTTTTGCAGGATCATTCAATCATTAAAGAGCTCAGGAAATCATAAGGAAGATTAACCACTATGATAGGAACATAAACCAAACTGATTAGTCCCATAATTAGTTCCGTGTTTCTTCAACAACCTTGTTAAACATGATCTTAGATTATTCTCTCAATGTGTGTATACAACCTCTGTTGATTTGTTTAACAATAAAAATTGTTAGAAAAAAAATAAAAAAATCATATGTATGAATTGTATGATGAGTAAATTACAAGTTTTGTCCTTTATGTTAAGACTATATTCCAGGCGTTGTACTTTAGCGCAAAAGTTGCCGAGTTTGTATTTAACGTTTCAAAATCCTGCACGTTATGTTCTTCAACCCTAATCCAGGTAGATTTTTCTGTTAAATCAGATTACACAAGGGTAATTTGTTCTTTTTACCCATATATTTTAAAAATCATATTTAATAAAAACAAATAAAACAATATATATAAAGATTAATTAATGTGAATCATCTTCTTTCTTTCTCTACCTGCAAACACCAGCAATCATCGTCCCCCACCAGCAACCACCTAATATATTCATCTTATACACCTCATTGTGTTCTAAACCATAGCCCTCCCACACAAATCATCAAACACACCCACGTCTTGTATCTGAGAGAAGAGAGATTTGAGACAGAGCAGTCAAATTATCAGTCGACGACCTCCCATTCACGGCAGAATAACAAGCCTCGATTCATGCGGCGGTTTAAGGGATGAACAGATCTATATTTTCGTGAACAGATCTAGGGTCAAATCATCAAGCCCAACAGGTTAGATCTATATTTTCGTGAACAGATCTTCGGAGTTTGGGTGCGCCGATGTAAGAGGTGAAAGGGACAAAAGGACATTTGTAGGTAAGGGTGTTTGTGTGCGGTTGTGTAGGGGGTGAACGGTCACGATGGTGGTTGAGGCAGTGGTGCCGTGGTGGATGGTGGTTGAGGTTTTCATCCGGCGGCTGGGGTTTTCTTTATTGTGGTGGTGATTGATGGTGATAACGGCGGTTGATTTTTTTATCCGGTTGTGTTTTTATTTTATTTTATTTTTTATTGTCATGGGGATGGTGACAGTGGTGGTTGAGGCGGTGGTGGATGGTGGTAACATAAAGGACAAAACTCGTCAACTTTTGCGATAAATGATAATGCCTGAAAAATGGTGTTAACATAAAGGACAAAACCTGTATAATGGGACACTTAAGTCATACATGAAAGTACTTGGTATATGTGTATACACTTTTAGGGTACTAAAAGCACGCCTAAGAGATGAGCTGTCATTGATATTATAGTATTTTATGACTTTTGCAAGATAACAATGGAGACTTAACCTTTGCCTTTCCTTTTATCTATTAGTTTCATATTTCATTTGTTCATCTACTCATGTTACTAGCTAACCCATTTATAGTTTGTGATGTACACTCTAAGTTAAAAATTCAATAATCCTTATATAGATATTTGACAAATTCTCTTCTTGTGTTCTAAGTTACCCTATGAGACTTCATTAAGGGTACCCGGAGTCTTGATATCTTGCGGTGTTTGGCTTCTATCATTTTTCTCGTGAAAAGTTATTCATCATAAACATTTTTGTATCTTTTACGGTTTTTTAGTTCCAAGTTATATGATTTGGCCAGTTATAATCAAATATAGCATTAGTCACAATGATGTGTATAAGACCGCCCGTAGTGGGCGTTTATTTTTCAAAATTCTTGCTCAAACACGCCCCAAAACACCGATTCGCCGCCCCCCTCGGCGTGATCGGGCATTTTCTTGGATGATTTTTGTTTTGGCGTTTTTTGAATAACGCTAAACGGGCACAATATGACCAATAGGGACTTGGGGTAACGACTAGCTTGGCAATGACAATCTTTTTTTTTCTTTTTTAAATTCTCCCCCATATATATATATATATATATATATACACACACACACACTTCTTCAAATTTTAAAACCAAAACTCTCAAAAACTCTCATACAACACTTCCATTTTATAAAAAAATGGATTCCCCTAGTTCCTCTTCCATGGTGAATTTTTATTACAAAGATTTTTTTGCGGACGACGATGAATCCACCGATGAGGAGGTCGAGCAAGAGGCGGTTACGAGTGTTTGTCAACTAGCGGTGAGATATGTGAAGCATTGTCGCCGGCCCAAACCTGAATTTAAAACAAGAGATTATGTTGAACGAGACCGACGCATGACACACGATCGGTTGATGAAAGATTATTTTGATGAGGCGCCAACATTTTCGAACCCAGAAATTTTTAGGCGTCGTTTCCGAATGAGTAAGCGTTTGTTTCTACGCATAGTCGACGACTTGGAAACCAACTACGATTATTTTAAACAAAAAGCGGATGCGAAAGGGACACTTGGATTTACCGGTATTCAAAAGTGTACGTCGGCGCTACGAGTCCTTGCTTACGGAAACACAACCGATATCAACGATGAGTATTTAAAAATGGCCGAGAAAACAACGCGAGACACCTTGGAGCATTTTTGTCGCGGTACAATTCCTATACTTTACTATAATGTTTACAAGTGTTATTTTTTTAGCTTATGTTTGTATACAGGGCTGTAAACGAACCGAACTTTCAACGAACAGTTCGTGAACCGTTCGGCGGGAAGTTCGTTTATGTTTGTTCGTTTAATAAACGAACGAACATGAACAAGAAATTTCGTTTGATTAGTTAAATGAACGAACATGAACATAGGTCTCGTTCGTTCGATTGTGTTCGTGAACGTTCGGTAAGGTGTTCGTGAACGTGCTTGTGAACATTCGTTGATTTGCGTTCGTTTATATTCGTATGTTTATGTTTTAATTGAAGATCTTTGTACTTTCTTATATTTTATTTGTAGCTTTTATATTATTAAACTTTTATTTATTTATTTCCCTAACAATTAAACTAGGAAATCCACTTTCACCTTGTTTATGCATCATTTCCCTTTCATCTCTCATTATTTACATCCACGAATACGATCGACATCCGTTCCACAATAAGGGATTCAAGTTCGAGTGCTACTCTCTAGGCCATCTATCTTTATCCTTCGTCACGTTCGCCAAATTTATTATGTCCGTGAACCGTTCGCGAACACGCTCATTTCCTTAATGAACGAACACGAACATAAAATCTCGTTCGGTAAGTGTTCATGAACCGTTCGTGAAAACATTTATTTACTTAACGAACGAACACGAACAAGGCCTTGTTCGTGTTCGTTCGGTTCGTTTACCGCCCTAAATTGCCTCATGATTCTTGAAAAGTTCTAGAAGTTGGCTTAAATCTACGATATTTCCTGTAATATATCATCATAGATTTCTAAAGGTTTCTTAGCAAATATAGTTTTGTATAAAGTAATCTACATTAAGAATGTTCTAGGCTAGTTACAACATGCATAAATAGAAGGTGAAGTTCCTTTACACAAATCATCTCAAAAGATAATTAAAACATTCTTGTTAAGTTCTCTCAAAAGCAACACAAAAACTTAATTTGTTTAGACAATCTTTCCATCACTTTCTCATTAAACGAAAGGTTAAAGGAATAACCTTATAATGTGATGGGGAAAATGATTAAAAATTGCATTTGCTCGAGTTTATTAAGCATGTGAGTTTCTCGTTAGGCTACTCGGTGTGGGGGGACGTCCAGGCCCATCCTGGACCGTCGCCGGTCCTCAACACCATTTCTAGGGGTGCGGCAGCGTCGTGAATGTCCTCTCCAAGTGTTGACAAGTATGAATCATAGAAGAACACCAGAAAATAGCGACAAAACTGTGGAGAAAACTTTTATTAACCTAAACCAAAAATTCCCCCAAAACCTAGATCTTACAGAAAGTAAGATCAACAACGATACAAGATCGAACATAATAGACAATGATCATCTACAGATGATCAACGAAACAAGAACAATATGTAATCTCTCAAATGTACAACCGAGAGATTACCAGAACAACTGATCGAACAATACAACTAATAAACCCTAAAAAGAACCAGAGGAAAATGTGAGAGATGAGACGGTGAAGAATAATGATGCGCACAGTGATCCCCATCTCTTTTATACCAGCAATCAACGAGTGTTTCACTTTGCACCTTCAACTACTCACTAAAATGATTGCAGTCCCTCATTTAAGCTATAAGCAGTCCTTCATGTATGTGTAATTGTTCATTAATGCCCCCTGAATATAACAGCCTATACACATCTCACAAACACATTATATTGTCACAAATAATACTTATAACAATTATAAATGTGACACATAACAAATGAATGACATAATATATAGTTTTAACACCAAGACGTTTATGTTAGGCCTCCCCCTTCTCACACACATTTATACATACAACACATATATATATATATATTTAGGCTCATCCACCATTTCCCTTGGTCCATCCTTGGAGGGGCATCCTCCTTGGATGTTGAAGTGGCGCTGACGTGGATGGGCATCCTCCAAAGACTTGCCTCTTCCCACATTGAGTAGCCTTAGATCTTCATGTCATTTAAATGTGTCTTAGTGCTTAATTAATTAATTTTATCTCATAAGTGCTTGCACTTCTTGATCTTACTAGTTGAAAGTTAGGCCACTTCAGGGTCGAGCGTATGACACGGTGAAACTAGCGACCCCTGGTCACATTATTACAATCATAATGCTAGGTCTAGGCAGTTTTTGTATTTCAATCATAATTTTAATATTTGGTTGAATGTTTATCAGCTGATACACATAGAAGCCTACTTTAGCGGGAGTCTGTTTGACCATGGTAAACTTCCAGAGTATCTAAACATATATGCCGTGACTACTGCTCGCATAGAACAAAGTAGCACCGGAAAGTATTGCAGTTATGTTTCAGAAGTTACCCCAGTAGGCTACCCGATTTGTTTGGGGAACAGGTTCAGTGATGCGTGGATGAGCTACTTGATGGAACATGATTTGTGAACGAAAACTCTAGGCGAATACCTTGAGGCAGTGAAGATAGACACCGCAAATCATAGAATATTTCGATCGAGTGTTCAAGAATTTGGCTCACTGAAATTAAAAAAGAGGAAGCTAGAATCCTTTTTCGGGTACACCAACCTGCTAGGTACTAGACCTGAAGAGTATCATGTGAATCTTGTCTTCAAACACCAACCTGCTATGTCTGACTATGATATGATATTTGTTTTCGTTAATTACCGAATATACGACAGTCTACTGCTCCTTTAACATTTTTTTTATTATACCTAGTTTTTGCGTACAACATATAACACTTGAGCAAACTGTATTAACCGACCCAACCCGACTAATACCCGACCTGATACCCGATAACCCTTTAAAACACTACCCGAAATAATACCCGATCCATAACACTCGGTGCCGGTTCTTTCGTTGGTCGGTTATGTCTGTCCAAGGGTACAAGACTGACCCGAAAAACAATTCCATTAAATTGATTTCAAGCTTGGCAACAGTGTGTTTCTGGTTGCTTTGTGATGAAGGCTCCTCTCTTGATCTAATCGGTAAGCTTTCAAAGGCCGATATGATTGCACTTAAACCATCATTTCTCGATGCATCATGAATTACCATTAATCTTTGTACTTTTGTAGACATGATGTTCTTCTAATTTGTATAAACTGCAATATGGTATAACAGGTTTGTTCCATTAAGTTGATTTCAAGTATAAACTGTGTGATGGACTTCCTTATTCATTTTTTCATGTAATAGGCTAAACTTGCTCATATACAAAAACAACGTTATTACAACAAAAATCTGAATTTCTGAATAAAAACAATTAAAGAGTATAACATGTTTGTTATAATTACTGAAAACTGATAGGAATTTGCAATTATTTGATGCTTGATAGTTGATGGGGGTGTTTATGCTTCAATATAAGGTCTATTAAACCTTATTAATACATTGTATGCGTTTTTTATAAAGGTATTATTGATTCGTATGGTGCGCATTATCTTAGAACACCCACATGTGATGACCTTCAAAAGATCTACGAGGAACATTCGGCTGAGCATGGTTTGCCTGGTATGATTGGGAGCTTGGATTGCATGCATTGGCAATGGGATAACTGCCCGACCGCATGGCGAGGTCAACACACACGGGGTGACCAAAAAGGACCTACTGTTATCCTTCAGGCGGTTGCCTCACATGACATTTGGGTTTGGTCGGCTTACTTTGGCGTGGTTGGGGCATGCAATGATATAAATGTTTTTGAACAATCTTCGTTGTTAGAGGACTGGATTTCTGGCAGAGCTACAAAAGCGTCTTTTTACGCAAACGGAAACTACTACCCTCATGATGGAATTTATCCTAGGTATTCGATTGTCGTGAAGACGTTTAGTGATTCTATCGATGAAAAAAGAGCACACTTTAAAAAGGTTCAAGAGTCTTCACGAAAAGACATTGAGAGATGCTTTGGGGTTCTTAAACAACGATGGCAGTATTTGAGAAATCCTTGACGTGCATGGACCAAGCAAAAAAATGAGAGATGCTATGTACGCTTGTATAATCATGCACAACATGATTTTGGAAGACGAAGGAAAGGAGATATGCCAGAATTATGTACCAGAAGTCGTTCAGGAGGAGCATCCACAGGCGTCAATGGAAGAAAGAGTGAATAATGCACGAGAATTGCGTTACGAACCGTACTGTTCCGTGTTAACGGCTGATTTGGTACAACACGCATGGTCGGTTCGGTATGTCCCACCTGAGGGTGAAGAAGAAACGGAGGACGAGGAAGACGAACTTGGCGAGGATGAAGAAAGCGAAGACGAAAACTAATGTGTTTTTTTTTTAATTTAGTCGGTTTAATTTCTAGAATTGTATTTTTTTTTAAATTTAATGAAGTATTTTAAGTTTTTAACTAAAAAAATTAATTGTGTAATGATTGGAAGGGGCATTATTCCCACTACGCCACTTTTGCAATAACGCCCAATAATGCCCCTATGCTGATTGGACTATGCCCCAGAGTAGAGGCATTATTGGGCTAACGACTACGCATAGTCTAAGGAATAACAGGTTTATACTCAATCTATTCAATTTCATAAATTAAACACCATATTCCTTTTTCAAAAAAGAACAATGCCTTTTAATAAAGACAAGCAAAACCAAAGATATTAAGATATTTAAAATTACCAGGCATAATGGTGGAAATTATGTCAACAAATATAGGTATCTTAATTCAGAATTCTAATCAAGTATGCCCATACAAAAGAAGTTTGTTAAAGCACCACAAATAAGAAAAAGAGAAAAGAAATATTCCCAAAAGGGTATGGCTTATTCATTCATATTAAAATAATACTTGTGTGTGTAGCCTAATCTTGCAAGTATGGGCACATGCCAAATGCCCATTGGTAAGTCAAAACTCAACCCAACCAATCAAAATCACCAACGAAGTTATCTCCTTCACAAATGGACAAAACACACTCCAATAAATTCTCATCACTTCTCCTTGCAAACATTTCAAACATATTCACTTCTCTTCACCCTTCTTTTTTTCTCTAAGCTCCTCCCATCTCGTATCTTCTTTTTTAACATATTTTCTAGCACCCTTTTTCATAACTTTTGTTAACATGGTGAGAAAGGATAACCATAATCTGCCTCCGGGCTTTCGGTTTCATCCGACCGATGAAGAATTGATCATGTTTTACTTACGAAACCAAGCGTTGTCTAAACCTTGTCCCGTGTCTATAATCCCCGAGGTTGATATATACAAGTTTGATCCTTGGGAGTTGCCTGGTTAGTGTTTTAAACAAATTTATCTTTTTCTTAGTACGATTTGTTTTGAAGATGAATTATGTTAATAGTATTAAACTTGTGACATGTAGAGAAAACGGAATCTGGAGAAAAAGAATGGTATTTCTTTACTCCACGTGACAGAAAATACCCTAATGGGGCTCGACCCAATAGGGCGGCTGTGTCGGGCTATTGGAAGGCCACAGGGACGGATAAAACAATCTATAGCGCGTCAAAGTATGTTGGAGTAAAGAAGTCCCTAGTGTTCTACAAAGGTAGGCCACCAAAGGGTACTAAGACCGATTGGATCATGCATGAATATCGATTGAACGAATCAAGATCACAACCCACTAAGAAAATTGGATCCATGAGGGTAAGCCCAACGTCACCACTATTTTTTATTTTTATTTTTTTTTTGGCTAAACATAAGACTTACATGGCTACACGTTTTTCAGTTGGATGATTGGGTCCTATGTCGAATTTACAAGAAAAAAAGCGCCGAAAGACCTTTAGAACAAAGAGAAGAACATGTTAGTAATCAAAATGTCCCTAGTGATGATCACAATGCCATTGAGATGCAATCAAAGATAATTCCTAGGACATTTTCACTTGCTCATTTGTGGGAATTGGAATCTTTAGGCTCCATTTCGCATCTTCTAGACGATGACCATACAAACTATGACAATATTGGAGCCGCGGTGCCACAATCATCAACTTTGTTCCCTGAAACAAGATTCTTGGAACCTCATTTCGTCAAGTTTGAAGACGAAATTCATCACAATGCTTACTTGAATCAGACAAGTTTTTATAATCCAATGCTTCAGTTCCAATGATTCTATTACACAATGGAATTGACATTTATAGAAAGACAATGATGAAATAGCCTATTAAATAGAATAGAAGTGGCAAAAAGATAGATAGTGTTATAATTGTAAATGGGAGGTGAAATGGGGTGTGTGTGTTGTGTGTTGGTTGTTTGGGTTGGGGGGGGGGGGGGGGGGGGGGGGGGGGAGGGAGTGGTTTCTTTTTTATTTTTATTTATTTTTTTAATCAATAGTTATTAACTTCAAATGGTTTAAAGTTTAAGTTTCCAATAAACTGATGTCGTGTATTTGGGCCTGATAAATTATTGGTTTGGTACCCATTTGACAAAACTAGAGTTCAATCCCTTGAATTTAGACATGTTTCGTAATTTGTCAAGTGATGAGACAAATAATTACAAGAATAATAAAAATAAAACACAGGAATATAACGTGGTTTACTCTATCTAAGTAGGATGTTCAAATCGCTCGATGCTCGATACTTGTTCGAAAAATGCTCGGAATTTGCTCGTTCGATTCAACTTGATTGGAAAAGACGCTTGGTTCGGATCAGTTCGGTTTGTACATGAACGAGCACAAGCAAAGGTCCTCTTGGTTAGCTCGATTCATATACATACATATACATATATATATATATGTATATATATATATAGAAAGTATAATATACAAAACTGCTTAACGTACGTTAATGTACGCGACAAGGACATAACGTGCGTGATTAACATAGATAACTTGCGTGATTATCTTTTGTTCAAGGTTCCATGCGTGATTATGTTCCTATGCGTGATAATTCAGGTCCCATGCGTGATAATCCAGGTCCATGCGTGATTATGTGTTCTATGCGTGATAATCCACGACCAGGATTGTCGCGTACGTGAAGTAGGATAAGCCGTGAAGTATGTTAACCGCTCTCTCTCTCTCTCTCTCTCTATATATATATATATATATATATATATATATATATATATATATATATTAATAAAATGACTAGAGGCCCACATTAATAATTTTTGGTCCAAAATTAAAAAATGCCTCATTTAAGTATTTAGAATTAAAGTCTAATACCAATATTCCATTGTCCAATACTCCAAAGTCAATTGAGTAATTTAGTCAAAATGTCAAATACTGAAATGTGAAGCGTTGCTCAATGTTCAAGTCTCAACCAACCATTCGATTCAGAAGTACATAATCCTAATCAAAACCCCCATCACCCATTATTCGATTTCTCTATCGCCAACTTGCTAGGGTTTTGCTTCAATCGGTTCATTCGTTTTCAAACTTCCAATAGAATAAGTGTCTGCTTTGATCGATCGACGATTCATCTTCCCACTTAGTTAATCTCTAGATAGAGCCAGTTTAGTGTTTTTTATTCTTTGTTATTTGTTAAATTTATACTTGTTATTTATTAAATTTATACTTGTCTTCTAATTGGACGAAATATCAAGGACGAAAACTGTATTTTACTTTAGAAACTAACACGGCAACGCCACTTTCCCTTTTTGTTCTACGACACTCGGTCGAAAATGATCGGATCGAAAGGCGCTCGTTAGACTTTGGCTCGGTTGAATAAACGCTCGATTCGGTTTGTAAACAAACCAAATACAAACAAAGGTCTGATCGTAATTGATGTCTTCTTCCCAAAAGGTTGCATAATCAACCCATAATTAATTAATATCATATGGCTCACGCCCGAAATTCCATCCAGACCTAGCCAAGGTGTTGTGTTTTAACGATAAGTTTTTACAGTAAGCGTCGTACTAT
Organism: Helianthus tuberosus; assembly: GCA_030545235.1. Lineage (NCBI taxonomy): Eukaryota > Viridiplantae > Streptophyta > Magnoliopsida > Asterales > Asteraceae > Helianthus > Helianthus tuberosus. Next base: position 204,804,956 of record CM060441.1, read on the forward strand.
TTTTACTACATATTAAAACCATGTGTAGTGGAATAACTAACAAGTGCAAAAGTTACTATTACGTCATTACCACATAGACAGTAGAGCAATAACTTAGCTATGCATTGATAAGAGTATAGTGGTTTAACTAAAAACATAATTATTTTTTAATTCTTTTATGTATAAAAAATGTGAATTGGGCAATGATTGGTTGGGAAAAAAAAATCTTGCCCCACACCCCAAAGGGACGGGTACAAATGCCTCGGATCAATTTAAGAAAAGAAATACGCATGGTCTAAGTTGTGAGTTTTGGACCTTAACACTTTATTTTAATACATATAATATTTTCTTGTATTTAAAAAAGTTGTCCTTAAGTGCATGTTGGCTAGCTAGTAAATATCCATTTTGGACATTCAATGAACCTTGTTCGAAGGTGAGTTATATAAAACGGCAAAAACCCTTCGTGTTGAGCTCTTTACAATAAAACCAAAACTCATTTGATATGATTAACCTAAGGTAAAAAAAAAAAAAAAAAACCCGTGTATTAACTTTTACGGTAAATCATGAAACAAACAAAGTCGTATACGATAATGTACAAATTTAAAATACGTAAATTACGACGACAATTTCATATTGAATTCACACTTTATTTATTATTTAAGCAGTCTTATCATCTTATCATATAAAATACACACGTATAATGCAATGTCTAAAAGCAAGCTCTTGATATTTGTGATAGGTAATATGGATAGAAATATCTAAGACCACTTTCGACCATACGTTTGCGTGTATCGTGTTTCTTTTGAGTTGAGTTTAGCACATAATTAAAAGATTGTGATATAGACAAAAATGGAAACTTTAAATGGAGTTTATTGGCAATTTGGTGTGGTAGCCTGGTAGGTGTGGACCAATCTAATCTAAATCTAATAATAGGAGAAGTAAATGAACAGTAAATGTAATGCCTGGCTATGCTTATTGGGCCAAAAATTAGCATTCATGGCCTTCTCACGCGTGGAAAGAAGGCCACGCGTCTGTTTTTTGTCATTAGAAAGATGAGTATTTGGAGATAATAGAGAGATGGGAAGACATTAGGGAACGCATTTTAGAGAGAGAAAGATAAACAACGGTGGTTGTTCAGACGTCACCTCCCACCGCTTACCATACCAACAAATAGATTATCCTTCATTTTCAAAAACGTTTTCCCAAGTTTCACCCATATAGAAAAACCCTAATATCTTCTCTGGTCTCTGAAACGATAATGTCATCGACGATGAACGCAGATCAGGTCGCAGATCAGGTGGTAGGTGACGAACACAGGCAGTGAACTAGGGTTTCTTCACATAATTTTTTGGAGCTTTGGGCAATCAATGTTGAACCGCTAAATCAGGTACATCATTAGTTGGTACTGTTCTTTGCTTTGATTTGATTTTTTGAGATTTATAAACCTGAAGTCTTCAATTTCACAGTCTGCAAAGTCTTCGTTCTATCTGAACCATTCCCATCGCAGGTGCACACGTCATCCTTCGGCGGTCTGTCGACTGTGGTTGTGATCAGCCAGCAGTCACTGTCCACTGCACCAGGTTTGTTTTTTACCTTTCCAAAATGTTTTTTATTTTAATTTAATTAAAATTAGATGTGATTATTTGAAATTCGGTGATTGAATTGGTTATTTAAACTTGATTGAAAATTGATGCTTAAGAGTTGGAATCTTGACCATACTTGATCAAAACTTGAATACAACCCACTAACAATTACGCAATTATTTTTCGATCAATATTGAAGACCATAGCAACCCAGATCCATTTTGGAATGACCCCTTAATGTTTACCACTACAAAGCTCTTGCTGATTGCTTACTGTATCAACCTTTTTTTACTGATCTATTTACCTATAGATTTTCATGGGACAAACCCTTTAACCTTATTTAAAACATTTCTTTCATATATAGATTGTTTCAAACTTTCAATAAACGATATATACCAGTTTGAATTTGGGTAGTTGTAATTGCACTTGATTTGCTCATGTAACTCAATGGCTATAACGTTGACATTGTTATTTTGCAGTGGCTAGACAACTGCTAGGCAAGAAAAACTATAGAAAGACCATCTCCAACATTTTATATTCACTTTGACTTTTTAGTCAGCTTTATATATTGTTACTTCCGTGATTCAAACATGTAGCTGGTACTTCAATGGTCTACTGAGATTACAATCTTATTGTGGATTAAAGGTCAGGCGATCGATGGTGTGAAATATGACGGTATGGAACAGGGGAACACATCCCAGTCACCTATGGTTCAGGTGTTGAAGGTACCGACAATTAAGAAGGCGATGATGGTGGTTCTCGTTTAATTTGTTAAATGTTATTTATGGTTGCTGTAAGTTGATTTATTAACTCTTAGTCCTTTTTTTAAAGTACACCTGATAACAGTTTGGAAGAAATGAACATGGTTGGTACAAAATGCAAAAAAGGAAGTCATATGGCAAATCGTCAGGCATGAACACTACATCTTTATGAGACCAAGTGAGTATTTGAGCTATGCCTAGCAACTCACTTTATGTTGAACTTAACATGTTTGTTTACATGTTTCTTCTTCCGGTAAAAGTTACAATCTTTATACCTCAATTGTAGTTTTTAGTATCACAACATTTTGAAGTCGAACCTTCTTTATTCTGATTATAAAAGTCATAATATGTGTGCAGATGGATTGATTGATACTATTGTGCAGATTGATGACAATGTAGGAAGCTGTGAATTTGTCACTTGGGAACCATTTCTCTTACCCTTTCGTTGAACCGGCAACGATAATAGAACACATTCCTACGAATAGGTAAAATCCAAATCACTTCACGTGAATAATGAAAGAAACAAAATGATATGTGCTAAGAGTAATGTTTTTGGGACAAATTGTATAGGATATATGCTTGTAATTGTTCGGTATAAGGTAAATCGTAAAATCGAGAGTTTAACAATTTTGTCAAGATATGAGTCACTGTAGGTCCCTCGTAGGTTGAGGTTTAACCTATTCCTTGTTATATCTAACACACTAGCAAGTGCGGAATCCAAGCTAGCATGCAAACCGAGATAGAACAAGCACAAACACAACACACAAGACTCAACGATTAACACCTCTTGTATTAAAACGTATGAAAGGTCTGTTACAAGCTCAATGTTTACAAATGTATTTTGCAAACTCTCTCAGTGTGTGTGTTTCCTGTCTCACTCTTGTCTTCTCTACTGTGTGTCTCTACTGAAAGGAACACTACACATGGGTATTTATACCCGACACAGCATGTCTGGTCGAAGGATCAGATAGACTGATCGAAGGATCATCTATCGACCAGAAACTCATCGAAGGATCACATATACTTCGAAGGATGATATCCTTCGAAGTCCGACAACATCCATCGAAGGTTATCTTTCGAGCTCATCATCGAAGGATATAAACTATCCTTCGATGACCTATCCTTCGACACAAACAGCTTACAACCAATGTGTGAACTGTTTGGCCAAGTCAAACCGGAGGATGGTTGACTTGGTCAAACTTACATCGTACACACATTGTAACAAACTAAGACGTAACCCAGACTAACACAAGACATCGTTTTGTATCAAGACGAAATACAGACAAAGTACAGACACAAGTGCACCAACAAACTCCCCCTTGGCTGTAGCTTTGTCTCGATCTTCGTGTCTTCAAGTCTCTAATGCCGAGTCGAACCGAGTTGAGTCGCGTCCGCACAAAGTGCATCAACAAACTCCCCCTTGGACGCTACTCGTGATGGTTCGTCTTCTGTGTCTTTCATGTCGGAGGATCTTCAAAATCTTCACACGTCGTAAGCAGAAAGTGTATCAACAAACTCCCCCTTGGACGCTACTCGTGATGGTTCGTCTTCTGTGTCTTTCATGTCGGAGGATCTTCAAAATCTTCACACGTCGTAAGCAGAAAGTGTATCAACAAACTCCCCGTTTCATGTAGGAAGTGTGTTGACAAACTCCCCCTTAACATAAGCTCCCCCTTGAGTTATGCTTGTGAAATACTTGATCTTTATGAATTGAGATCCTTGTGGTGTTGATGATGGTCAGCGGCAACTCAATCATCTTCATCACTTGAGTGCCTTCACGTCGTGTCTTCATTCCGAAGCTTATCATCAACCATGTTCTCCTTGCCTTTAGAATCTGCACATGCAAGAAATCTAAACGCGTAATGAGAACAACTGCTTGGAATATCATAAGCAAACGACACACATGTGACCATTGTTCAAACAAACACCGTCCGACAGTTTGAAAGTTTTAATAAATTTTATCAATTTCAGATTTTAACTTTCAACACTTGCAAATTTCAACCGTTTATGAAGATTCAGTCGTTTTCGGTTTTCGTTCAGGTTTCAGGTAACGAAGACTCGAGCTCCAACATCGTACGATCGAAAATAAAATAGAAACAAAATCTTTTTGGCTTTTAGAAAGTTTATATTAAAACACACCTAAAATCTTTTTGGTATTTTTGAGTACTTCAAATGTAAAGACTGAAAGCAGTAAATAAATATATACAAAGAATCTTTTTGTGAGTTTCGAGGGTAAGAGAATCATATCAGTGTACGGTCACGCCAAAACGCTCTTGTTGTTCAATTAGTTAACATTAAGATAAGCATCCTATAACAATTATCGGTATTGTTGTCCACTTAAGCTCAACTTATCAGATGTAATCATGGCGAGGGGATACGTTAAGGTATGATTTATACTTACCGACCGGTGTTCATCCACATCACGACACATTCCCGTATCAAGGTATGCACGAGGGTTCATCTTACCGGTGAGTATACCGATTATCATCTGTTTGACCGTATATGATGTGAGAAACTCGCTTATTTTGATTTGAAAACAAGCCCTATGTGATAGAATCACTTATTGAGGAGGAACTTGATTTTCGGATGCATGAGGGCACAGGAGCAAGTCCGTGAACAGGTCAGTACTTTCGTACAGCAGAGAGACGAACTTGACTCCCGGAAAGATGTGATATATTATCACTTATTTGTTTGGACATGTGATTGTTGATCACTTATTGAGGTCGAAAGCAGTATGTACACGTATGTATAGTATCATGGAAGATCTAGACTTGCGTCCCCATTATTTTTCGGTAAAAGATACAACCATGATACCCAGATGATAAGCAGCATAAAGACCGAATATCTCAGAACCTCGGCAATCTCTCAAACGAAATTTCGGTACCAAGACCATATGCCAATGAATGGTTCCCACCTGGTCTTCAGTCGATTTAAGTTTATATCACCCTGCACACTTTAAAATGATTGTGAGCCTACCGATACATCTTATATAAAGCTGCTTATCGTTTTTCATTTTAGGTTTAAAGAGGTTTAGACAGACCACTGATGTACTATCATTTTCTCTTTTTCTCGCCAGGAAACTCATTTTTGTTTTTCTATTGTTTTTGTGTTTTTGAAATTTTTCGATGTTTTTTGGATTTTTCAAATTTGGATTTACTCCCCCTAAAATCAATAAACTAAGAGAAATTTAAAACACAACGGTATTTACAAAAATGATTTTCCGATGTTGGTTAACTCATGTTTTACCTCAATGCCGTTTACCAAAATTAAGTTTTAATCAGAAATGATTTAGCGAATTTTGGAAAAATCAGTTGGCATGTCGGTAAGCGGTGTGGACCATGACAACATTGTCTGGCCAAAGAGTGCTGAACGAGATAATAATTCACAAAGCAGCTTAAATATCGACAAGTATAGGAGAGATTAGAAATTTAAAACCGTATCCTGCAACTGCATCGTGCATTGCAAGGAATCTGAGTGCTCTCCCAAACTGGATATCCACCCGGTGTGGATTTCAAAGTTGATTTTGTAGCTACTTCACTTAATCTCTTCACAACAACACGATCAGAAACCTTTGGGTCCGGCTGGTCTTCCATATTGTACCAGCGAAGGTCTTTGTCTTTCTCTTTTTGAGAAGTAGTGTGCGGTAGTTCAATCCATGCCAAGGCATCCGCACACCTGGTTGGTTTGATCAACAAACACATTTTCTTCAATCACACCGCAAAGAAATGTACACTGCACGTTCATCTTGTCGATTTTGAACTTAAGACATGCTGCAGGCGTGTACTTTTCATTGGAATCTTTCCTGAGGACCCGATCAAAAACCATAAGAGTCAAACTTGGCACATTTTTCATCTGGTTGAAATTTTTCAACTTCATTCAACCACATTCTTTCACCATCATTCCTTCATCGGAATGTTTGTCCTCTTTTCTCCTCTCTCCATCAAAGGCACCGATTTCTTCTGTCGCCTATCTTGTGCAAGGATGCTCCACTATCAACAATCTTACGACTATCGAAAGTTCCTCCTGGAATATCCTACACACTCACTCAGAGATTAGTTGGAGAGGGGGACCCAAGCCTTAGTGGACTTGGGTCGTCCTTGATCATCAAGGAAAGTGATTTCAATCACTTGATGATTAGGAAAAAGAACCTGTGGTGCTCCCCCTGACTGAATTACCTGTTTTTGTTTCCAAGCTGTTTGTCCTTTACCAGTATTTGTATTAATTGTTTTAGCATTTACTGGTTTTACAGTTTTAGGTTTTGCTTGAACAGGTTTTTCTTCTTTGACCTCTGATTTTAAGGCCTTTTCAATTACCTTTTGATTCTTTTGTTTTAACTTCTTTTCCCTTTCTTTCAAGACACGTGGGTCTTGTTTCGGGGAAAATGATCGTTTTTGGTAATTGGTTTCTTGGGGAGCACTTGTTTTTGCCTTCAACTTTTGCAGGTATGGGCAGTATCTTACAATATGCCCAATTGTGCCACACTCAAAACACATTCTCCGCTCTACAAACCTCGGACAAACATGTTGATGATCAGACGGAGAACCAGACAATGAACTTTGTGATCTAGACGTGCTAGGACCTAAATCACATCCGTTGGTGTGTTGGGTGTAATTATTCTGATCATTTCGTTTTAAAATTCTAACTTGTTTTATAAAATCAATGTTAGATTTATCCTGAAATGTTTCAAGTTTGTCTGAACCCGTGGATCCAACAAAGTTCATTTTCGGTTCTCGTTTCTTAACAGGAGCTCTTTTGTTTTGCACCTTTTGTTGTTGAACTTTAGGTGCTTGAACATTCTTGTTCTGAGCCTTCTTTCCCTGTACCTTACCCTTTCCGGAGTTGACTTGTTGTTTTCGCTCAATTGGTGGTTTTTGGTTTCCGTATTGTTTTCTAATTTGTTCACACGGAATTGGATCACATTGAGTAACGATAACTTTGCCACTTTTGTTCCCCAAAAACTTATCAGTGCATCCTTCAAAAATTTGCTCAATTAAATCTTGATTTACATTTTTAATTGGAAAATCTTTGTTAGAGTAGATTTTGTCATCTCCTTTGAGCGTGTACAACAGGCTATTCCCTTCACTGCTTGATACTAGGGACTCCATTGGTTTTGACATTTCAGTCTTACTCGGTTTCACTGGTGGATCACACAGGATGTGATTCTCAATTGGAATATCTGTTGTAACCGAGTTAGACTGTAGTTTCACAATTTCTTCAGATTCATCATCCGAAGAATCAGCATCCTCAACAATGGGAGGACTCTGTTCCTTAACACACGATGAATCTATCTCATTCTCAGATTCAGATTCTGATTGACCCGAGGATGATGTACCAGTTGTGAACCCAAGGCCTGCTGCAAAGTCATCTAGACCGAGTGGCACAGTAGGTTCAAAACGGGGCATATCCTCGTCATCAGGCAACTTGGAGTAATTGTGATTCATTGGGGGAGGACATGATTTGAATCCAATACATGGTTTATCCCCCTTTTTCTTTCTCTCTTGAACGTCAATGATGTGATCCAATACAAAGCGGGAATTGGAATAGCTTTCCAGTTTCTGCTTAATTGTTTCACATTCACATCGAGCTGTTGCCAATTCTACCATTTGCTTTTCAATTGTGTCAATAAGATTATTGTTAGCATGTTGTTTTCGCAAAACAGCCTTTTGTAATTCTGAAACATCATGTTTTAATGACGCAATTGTTGCTTTAAATTCCTTTTCATTTCTGGTTAAAAACAAGTTAGCTTCAGTTGCTTTAGAAAGATCTACAATCAATTCTTGATTGTGTTTGTTCGTGATTTCAAATTTCTCTTGCAAACCCTCGTGTTTGCTTTGCAATTCGCAACACTTATCATTCATCGAAACATGTTTGTCTTGCAAGTCAAACAAACTAGCTTGTAAAGCGTCATGTTTGCCTTGCAACTCAGACATGTTTGCCTCTAAATCAGCATTTTTAACACGCAAACTATCACAGTTATCACAACTAACTACAGTGGGTTCATCGACACATACCTGACCTGATGAACTGTCGACATTAGCCATAAAGGCTGAATGGAGAGAAGACGAAGAGTAAGCAGCTTGATCCACCAAATTAGATCTTCTTTCAGTTCCTGCTGCAGCTTCTTCCAAAAGCTCATCAATATCTGCATCGACTGACGCACTTGATGTCTCATCCACATGATCATTCACTGAAGTGGAGGATTCTTCATCTGAGCTTCCACTATAACCAGAAGAGTCTTCATCCTCAGAAGAGTCACCACCATTGGCGGAAGATTCTCCACCACTGGCGTGTTTAAGATCCTTGACAACTTCAGCAAAATAAGCTGTTCCATCAGGAGCATCATTCCCAAACTGAAGCGACCAATCGCAACCTTCATCTACTTGAACCACAAGTGCCCGGTTGGCATTAGATGGTCCTGCTTGACTTTGGTTGTTGACAGGAATCATCGTATGAACATTGTTCCTGTTCTGGTTCTGCTGGTTGCCTTGATTTCTGAAAGGATTTTGGTTTCCATGCTGAGCTGGTCTTGTGCATTCCCTTTTGAAATGACCTCGTTCACCACAGTTAAAGCACGTTACAGCTTGCTTGTCGAACCCATACTTGGTGTCTTTCTTGCTTTCCAAGTTGGTTCTCCCCGTCCTTTCCATAAACTCCTTTGCTCTTCGAATTGCACTAGCAAGAGCCCATTTGATATCCATCATTTCAAACTCTTCTTTATCCACTTGCTGATAATCTTCATTGGTTAGATTGATATTCCCAATCTGACCTGCAACTAATCCACAATAAGCACTAACCAAGGTGTTCAACATCTCCATATGCTCCTTGGCTACTTCGACACTGACTTTGGAAAAGTTGGAAGTGTCTAATCTGACTGTGTTCGGATTGGAGGTGGCTTGAAAGTTTGAGGAGCTTCCATAAAACCCTTGCTGTTGTGGTTGTTGCTGCTGAGCTCTCGGTTGCACATCTGGTCTTGAATACATCGTGTATGCTGAAGGATCAAACTGATCTGTTGTGGAAGGTCTGGTGTTTGAGATGAAGGCTGTTTGAAGCTTCGCATGTTGAGAGGCTGGTCTTTCTCCACTGATACCTCCTGCAATCCCAAAGTACATCTCTGGATTTTGAGGAGTTAGTGTTCTTTTTGCCTTAAGCTTTTCTTCTACATCCTTGTTCTCCAATTTTTGAATTAACTCATAAACATTGATTGTGTCTAGAACACCATTTTCTTTGAGAATCTCAAGATAACTGCTCCACTTTGCTGGTAAGCTATCAGCGAATCTCTTCACCATTTCTTGTGGAGTGGCAGTGACTCTAAAACCAAACATCTCGCTCAACAAGTGATGGAACCTTGTAGATAACTCTGCCAAAGTCTCATTCTCCATACACGTGAAGCCTTCAAACTCTTTCTTCAGTAATTCTTGCTTGATCTTTCTAGATTGAGCATTTCCTTCACATCGTAACGTGAGCATATCCCACAAGCTTTTAGTAGTCGTGCAGTAAACAAACTGGTGGTAAATGTCTTTGTGAAGAGCTTGTGTGAGAATCATGAATGCTTTCTTTTCTAACTCAAATTTCTTCTTATCATCATCAGACATAGTGCTGTAAGTTTCTGGATTAGATCCTGCAACTTCCAAATCATGATCAAATGCGGTGAAGAAGCACATCCATAGATCTTGACCTTGCCCCTGAACATAAGTTCTCAGCCTTTCTTTCCACCATCCCCAATCATTGATGTGATTTAGCTTTGGCGGTTTTGTGCTTGTACCAGTTTCACTGTCGTTCTGCATCATAGATTGAATGCTGTTGCTTTGATTTGTGACCAATGCCCATTGATTTGCAGTTATCATTGCAGCTTGAGGTGGGACAATAGCCTGCATCCATGCTTTGTTGAAATCTGACGCACATTGCGTAGCTGATGATTGCGTAGCTGATGATTGTGAAGATGTTAGAGTCCACGCGGTTGGATCCCACTGACCGTTTGTTCCCATTTTATAAAAAATTAATATATTAAGTGAAAATAGATTTAAAATTTGAAAAACAAGTTTTCCCCTTTTTTTTTTTAAAAAAAAATTTAATTTTCACAAACTATGTTAATGTTTCGAAAGATAACAACCAGCCGAAGGATCTTTGATCGAAAGACCTGAAACACACAAACTTGTTAAACTTAAACAAAGTGGAATCGAAAGATCAACACTTGTTCGAAGGATCAACAGTGTTCGAAAGATCACTGTTGAGTTTCGAGCAATGATTTCGAAAGATTCTCCAAACGAAGGATCCTTATCTTTCGAAAGAGAACAGTAGACCGAAAGATGTATGCTTCGAAATGATTCCTTGGTTCGAAGGATGATAATCTATCGAACCTCCACTGATCGAAAGATGATCTTTCGAAATGATTCCTTGGTTCGAAGGATGATGATCTATCGAACCTCCACTGATCGAAAGATGATCTTTCGAGTTCGAAGGATATCTTTCGAACTGCTCTGACACAGTTGACAAAGAGTGACAGGTTGGTGAAAAAGGTGATGGGTTGGTAAATCTTTCGGCAGAAAGTATGGTTCAGACCATGATTTTCTGCAAAAACAGATTTTGAACCAATAAAATATTATAGACTTATCCAGAAAACCGATCACCGGAGAAGCCGGAATATTGGCCGGAAATTACCAAACAACTCAAAAACAAGTTTTTAAGTTACCCAACCCGTTCCTTAACACACCCGGTTAGTTTAGAACACGTTTTAACGTAAAGAAAAGCGAGAAAATCAGTAAAAACGGGTTCAAAACCAAAAGAGTTTTTGTCCAAAACACTCCAAAATCTTGTATAAAACCCGGTTTTTAACAAGGAAAAGAGCCACGGCTCTGATACCACTTGTAGGTCCCTCGTAGGTTGAGGTTTAACCTATTCCTTGTTATATCTAACACACTAGCAAGTGCGGAATCCAAGCTAGCATGCAAACCGAGATAGAACAAGCACAAACACAACACACAAGACTCAACGATTAACACCTCTTGTATTAAAACGTATGAAAGGTCTGTTACAAGCTCAATGTTTACAAATGTATTTTGCAAACTCTCTCAGTGTGTGTGTTTCCTGTCTCACTCTTGTCTTCTCTACTGTGTGTCTCTACTGAAAGGAACACTACACATGGGTATTTATACCCGACACAGCATGTCTGGTCGAAGGATCAGATAGACTGATCGAAGGATCATCTATCGACCAGAAACTCATCGAAGGATCACATATACTTTGAAGGATGATATCCTTCGAAGTCCGACAACATCCATCGAAGGTTATCTTTCGAGCTCATCATCGAAGGATATAAACTATCCTTCGATGACCTATCCTTCGACACAAACAGCTTACAACCAATGTGTGAACTGTTTGGCCAAGTCAAACCGGAGGATGGTTGACTTGGTCAAACTTACATCGTACACACATTGTAACAAACTAAGACGTAACCCAGACTAACACAAGACATCGTTTTGTATCAAGACGAAATACAGACAAAGTACAGACACAAGTGCACCAACAGTCACAAAGTGGGTTTCTCTTGGCTTTTGGATTATGACATAACTATGATCCTCTAACTAAATGATTGAGTGTTATTTAATTGTAGATGGGTTACAAATATTTGGTTATTACATTGTTTAGACCAAAGAGAAAAATTGGTGAAGGCAGTTGTGATTCTTAGCATCAGTGAGGGTGTTGGTGGCGTTAATTTTTTAGTCAAGTGGCATAAGGTAATAATAGGAATGCACTCTGAATCTTGATGTTGTGTGGAGCTTTAGTTAATTTACTTAACTAATGTCTCAGGTGCTTCTACTACCATTATCGAAGACCTTGGTGGCCTCAAATTTGGATCTCCATGCTCATGCACTTGGTGACACAACCAATGGGTGATGTCAACTGGTATGTGTTCCTCAAGGAAATCATCTAAAAGAAATGGTTTATTTCAAGATTTTTGGTCCCAAAATAATAATAAAAAAAAACTTGTAACTACAAAATTCTGTTGTATCTTGAGAATCTTCTATGTAAGAATAATAATTTATCCAAATCAGGATTCCATGTGTGTGTTTCATACTTACTACACTATTTCCTATCTAAACCTTGCTTGCTTATCACGCTCATTGGGCGTGGGAATAACAAAACAATATAGATTTTATAGTTTAAGGGGTCCCAATCTTATTATTATTTTTCCTCTCATTCTCCAATCTTTATTTTTTTATGATTTTTTTTTGTTTCAAATCGACCCGTTACCCAGACTTATATTGATTAGAGCCCCTTTTTATCATGTGCTTATTTTTATCAGAACCCCTTTTAACCCAACCCATATGGTACATGTTTTTAAGCGGTCCATTTCATTTTGATCTGTTACACAATCAAGCTCAGGGCTTCGAGCGCATTCATCATTCAGGGTGTAATTCGTGTACAAAACACTTGTAACAGTTTGTTTTTGTGCCGCAACGCGCGCGTGGTCAAATCCCTAGTTAAAATAAAGTATTGTTTTAAGTGTTAACATTTAATTGGGATTAAGGTCTTGTTTGGTAGGAGTTTGCATCACTTTGGATAGTTTGCAAAGTGTTTTGAGAGATAAAATGTTTTCATAGTTCCAAGTGAGTGGCTATCCAAAACGTAATTTTATCGGTTCGACTGAACCGGTTCTTTCAAAACCAGAATTAAAATCACATATACATATATATGATTTTCAAAGAAATAATACTAAATTCTGAAAATCCGATCTAAGCACTGATTTGGTTCGCCAATTCAATTGATCGGTGCAATAATCGGCCTACTCAAATTAAGATAGTTCAAGAGTATTTAATCAGACTGATTATGTAGGCGGTTCTCGATCTGACTGACAAATCCAATCCTGTTCCAAGAACACCGGTTAAAACCAAAATATTATTTCACGTGTTTAAAGTTATATATCCTACTAGGTTAATGCCCGCGTAATACGTGGGCTTCAACCAAAATCATATTATTTACTTTGAATACAAATGTTGTGTACAAATACATACATTGGAAGAAAAAAAACAGAAAACTATTCAAATGCCGGAAAAAACTTCCTTGTAGACTACATTTGTTGTTTTACCCGTTACATTCCCATCTTTGTCTAGTATAAGCAACTTCACACCGGCTCTGCTTTTAACTCTTGATAACGCAACATAAAGCTGACCATGTGAGAAAACTGGATATTTCAAATACAATCCAACCCTTGATAGAGATTGTCCTTGACTTTTATTTATAGTCATTGCAAAACATACATTTAACGGGAATTGTCGTCGTTGAAACTTGATAGGAATTCTTTTATCCGACGGTGTCAAACTGATTCGTGGAATAAACGTTCTGGTCCCTATGTTTCCGCCGGATATAATCTCAGCCTCTATAACACGTTTATAAAGTTTAGTAATCCGTAGTCTCGTACCGTTGCATAAACCATTTTGTTGATCAATATTACGAAGCAACATTACAGGTACACCAACTTTAAGGACTAATCGATGATTGGGCAGACCAGAAATTTTAAGACCATTCAGAACATCGGGAGAATATAGTCTCGCATGTGCTTCGTTCTTTCCTTTATCAGTTTGACAAATACTATCATAACTCAGATACTCCACTTCATCTCCAGGAAACGAAGCAAGCAATCTTTCATTAATTTCTTGAACAACCTCGTTTGTTGGTGCCAATATAGCTCTTTCAGCAAAAAAATCTTTATCTTTGTACAGTTGAAGAAGTGAAGCATATACAAAGTCGATCAGATCTGACATAGGATCCTCAGAGCACTTGATTAACAAATCTTCAGGAATATCTATAACCACCTGAGAATCGTCACTGTCACCAATCTTTCCCTCGCCCAACTCGAGCAACCAATTCGCAAAAGCTTTAATCTCTTCGATATCAGACGCGTTGGCTCCTACGGTTAACCGCATGTTTTTGGTTAACGCGAGGACCTTGCAACTACTCCAAATATACGACGAAGTGATTGAACCATTAACGATTTCTCGCCTACTGCCATTTGGTACAACCGGAAGTATCTGTCTAAAGTCACCACCGAACACCATAACTTTACCACCAAAGGTTATCTCACATTTGAAAATATCTTTCATTGTCCGGTCAAGTGCCTCAAACGCATGTTTATGATTCATCGGCGCTTCATCCCAAATTATCAATTTTTTTCCTTAATAAATCAGCAACGTCATCGTCCGGTTTAATAAAACACATCGAGCTTTCTGTTAAATTCAAAGGTATATGAAACCTTGAATGTGCAGTACGGCCACCAGGTAACAAAAGAGATGCGATTCCACTTGATGCAACATTTAGTACAATATCTCCTTTACATCTAATGGATGCAGATAATGTCTTCCACAGAAACGTCTTACCAGTACCTCCGTAGCCATAGACGAAAAACACACCACCCGCATTACTATTAACTGCTTCAATTATCTCATCAAACACTAAGCGCTGCTCATCGGTTAGGCTACTTAAATGATTATGAAATTCAACGGCAGTAGCGCTTACATCGTACCGAAGCTCGTCAGCAATTAAACGGTTCTCTGCTGAATATATTGACTCACTATCGGGTTGAGGCATAGATGGAACCCGACTTAAACTTGAGTTGTTACGTAGTAAGTAACGCTCAATTTCCAGCAACGTTAGGTTCCTTATTTGTTCTTCTGGAAGAGACAAACCTATTACAATTATATAAAAAATTATAAATTATTAAAAATTTATAAATAACAAAAATCAACTTCATAAACACTTATATATAAGACATAACAGTAAAAATATTAAATAAGAATTTGCGTACCTTCGATCCTCAAAAGCTTCTGGCGATTGTATAAAATACCATCCGAAAGGTACTCCCATGTGTTTTCCCAAACATGTTCCGACCTTGACAATGTATTAGACGCCAACATTGTAGCAAACAGATTACGAAGATAGTATCCTGAACCTGTGTAGTAAGCCTCTTTGATAGCTTCTATATACTCCTTGTCGTCGTCTAAAAGGCCTCTAGCATAGCACGCATCTCTAAATGTTGGGAAGACTTGTCCATTCACAGTACGAATCTCTTCAAAAGACTTAGGACCTACTACCTTATTAAGAAGGATTCTTAAAAAGTATGCCTCGCCCATAGAAGGATTAACACAGTGAATTCGACCAATGGTTTTACCTATTATCCGTTTATCCCATATCCTTTCGTCCTTCTTCCAAACAAATTTAGTTGGGAACTCAACGTAAGTAAGGGTGCACGCCAACGGATCTTTTTCGTTCTTTTCCATCCACCCCAAAAACATCGTAGAAGCAACAGATGGTTTATGAAGAACACTATCAAGATCGTCATCAGGTCCGTATATAACGTTTTGTTTATCTGGTAGATGAAACGGAAGCCTGATTACGGATGGATAGCGGTAATGAACATCAAATGCAAATATGCGCCATGAAGCTTCGCACGCCGAGATATATCTACAATCATAATACTCTTTGATTTCATCTTTTCCATCTTCACGCTAACCTTCATCGGCATTTTGTACAAAACCAAATTCTGCCCTATCTGGTCCTTTGTTAATGTATTTAAACAAATACTTTATGGACGCAGCCTGGTTACACCATTCGACGTTAATGTGTGCCTGATAACGTCTCAATAGGGTTTTGCTATACGGAACCACGCTTCTGTTATCAAGCTGAATACCAGATTTCTCAACAAAAAAACCTGAATCCGCACGTCTATACACCGGATAACCATTCGAATCTAGAGTAGTTTGATCACAGAACTTCTTAGGAAAATTCTTCGAACAGTTATCGTCAACCATACACGGACAATTTGGTTTTGCAACACCACAAGGTCCGTGAATCATATAATCGCTCACAAGAGTATATAGATCTGGATCTAAGTTTTTGTCAGGTATCTCGGCAGAAATAAAGTTGTCAACATGCTCAACCGAAGGAAGCTTGCTTTCATCATTTAAGAACAGACAGATATGGGCATGCGGTAGGCCTCGTTTCTGAAACTCTATGGTATAGACAACTGCAATAGGATAGTTAATATTAACATACAATTTTTTTAAGTTATGGTTATCAACGAAGCAGAGAACAAAAACTATAATAAACTAATTCAATTAAATGGATGCTTGCCTGTCGATGCGTTGCCGAATAAAGATTTCTCTCGTACGTCTTTCATGATTGCGTCAAGCTTAATTTTGAACAATCGGCATAAAATATCCGGTTTATCCTCCGGATTAATGTTCGTGTTTGTTGGACCCAGTATGGTCTTAAAACAACTTCTTTTCACGTAATATGGCAAGTGATTTCAGTAGATGTGAAAAAGATGTGCGGAAATGGAAATCAGACTTTCAAGAAACAAGACCTACAGAATTATCAAGTTTATATCACTTTGAAACAAAATGGTTTACAAGGTGATTGTAAGATTATTATCTAGTATAAATGAATCTTGAATTCTGTGGGTGAGAGGGCAATAGAGTTTTGATGTATGTATGAATGATAAGCTTCAAACTCACTTTGCTTCTCCTGGTTGAGCCTTCTATTTATAGAAGGCTGGGTGCATGAATAAACAATAGTTTATTCATGCAATAAGTCCTGCAAAAAGTGCCCAATTGACATATTCATTGAATCCAACGTTCAAGTTGCCTTTTTCATCATGATATCAATTAATGTCAACTTGCTTCGGTAAGTGTGGCAGGACAGAGCCAATTTCAGACAAGTGGGGTATTTCATCAGAATTCTGATAAACCACTTCATCAGAAATTCTGATGAACAAATCATCAGAAAAATCCTGATGATCAGAATCGTCAGAAACTGATGATATTTCATCAGAAATATCATCAGATCCATCAGAAGTGACCTTTTCTGATAATCCAATTCAGCTCTTGATCAACTTGTGATTCTTTGAAGTAGATGCTGTGCATTCCAGTTGTCCCATCTGATCTTCATTTTCTAGTTCGTGATCTTCAGGACTGTGATCTCTTCATAGATCAAGTTGATTGTGATTTTCTTCAATACTTACAAATAAAGTTTCCTAACAGTTTCCCCCTAAGTATTGTAAGAAAATGAACTACCTCTATATCTAGCATAAACAACTTTCTTTGAAAGATAAATTTAATAACAACTAATTCAGAAACATAGAACATAGTCAAACCAACCATTAGTCAGACTAAAATAAAATATTGTTCAAAAACAGGAATTTTAATCTCATTAATTCTTTAATTGATCTTCACTCCACTTCTGTATTTGTCTCCTGGTTTCAGCCTTTTCTTGTGGTCAATTGCCTTTTGAGTTTCTTTGTACATTTCTTTATACCATCCTCTTGCTTCCATCCAATTTTCAATGCACTCTTCAATTGTTTTTCTCAGCTGTTCATTGTTCTTTCCCTTCTTCTTGAGTTGCTCTTGTTTATCATTCATGCAGTTTCTTATATATTTCAGAGTTTGATTTGAATACCTGCATATATCACTGATTCTGAACAGAGCTTTCTCTTCATTAGCATCTTTGAAGACTACACTCATTTCTGGTTGATCAAAGATTGCTCTGGTTCTTACTAGTTTAGAAGGAATTTCAGCTGGAATTGAAGTGTTCGGAGGTGGTATTAGCACTTTGTTGCTGTACTCAAAATTGATACATAGATCAAAGTCTGCCAGTGCAGCTCTTTTGTATAACTTTGCTCCTGCACTTTCGAGACTTTCAAGGGCTCTTCTGACTACAACTGAATTACCTTTCATTTCATCAATGGTATTCTTCATTTTGACTATTCCCAATGGGTGAATATCATCAGCCAGATCTGCATCAGTAACCTTTTGTTCACTGTTATCTTTTCTGACCAGGGTATACTTGTTTTGTGCTTCAGTACCTAAGACACCTCCTCCAGTGGTCATAGTATCAATTCTTTCAATTGATACTATTGGATTGATCATGTTCTTGTGTAGAATTACCCAACCTCCATTGTTTCTGTTTTCAACAATACCTTTACTTAATGGAGAGAGAGGTCTCTTTGGGTTGTCTTCTGGACCTTTCCAATAGTAATGCTTTAGATGTTCTTCAGGGTACATAATAGTGTGTAAATCACCTGTTAGTACATCCATTTCTCTTATGTTCCCTTCTGAATCTTCTATCATTTCTTTTCTTGGCCTTTTTGAGGAATTTACTTCAAGTTCCATTCTTCTCTTCTCTTTTGCATCCATCCTTATACTTAACTCTGTTTCTCTTGTGATGGCTGTAGAAGATGACTGAACTGGAACATGATCTTTCTGCTGTACCCTTGATGTGTCTGGCTTTGGGACATTTGGTGGAGGACCCATGAGTATCTTTTGTTTATCTGGCGGTGGACCCATGGGTTGCTTCTGTTTTTGAGCTGTTGTAGTTTCTGTTTGTTTGGTTTGACCTTGTTGAATGGTTTCTGGTTGTTGTTGAGGAGTTTCTGATCTCCTTGCTTGTCTTTCTTGTGGAATTGGGGCTTTCAGTTCATGAAGATCAACATTTGCTAGTCTGGCAATATTATACTGCAATCTCTTTACTAACAGATGGACATTAGTGAGAGCTTGAGTATTTGTTTCTTCTTGTTTCTTCATTTTCTGAAACTCCTGGTTTTCTTGATTTCTTTATGCAGCTAATTCCATTAACAGTTTCTCAAAAGCCTCAGCCATGCTTCTGTTGTTGGCTATGAGGAACTGTATTTCTTCAAGAAGCTTCCCTGAACTTGAGCTTTCTCCTGCAGTTGCAACCTCAGCCATCTTTTTCTTGATATCATGAAGTTCCTTGAGAGCCTTCTCAAATTCTGATGAGCTCTCTTTGTTTTCTGATGACTTTTGCAATTTGTTAAGGGCTGCAGCATTGTTTTATGTTTGCTTCTGCACAGCTTTGACAGTTTCTGACAAAACCTTGATATCTGACTTTTGATTTCTGATTTCTTCTAGTATCAGATCAAGTTTTTCTTCTGTTGCTGTTTTCACAGTAGTAGTTGTGTCTTCAAGTTCTTTGTGAAGTTGTTTAGGGGACGTAGATTGATGTCCTTGGGAGATAGGAGAAACAACTAATGTTTCCCTTCTAGCACCAGCAGAAAACACATTTTCTGCTGTTCTGAGGTTAAGAGGATTTGAAGATTCCAAATTCCCTATGTCCTCACCAGAAAATTGAAACACATTCAAGTTCTGGATTTCCTCATATCCTTGAACCTTTTCAGGTTCTCCATGAGTTGTTGAGAAACTCTTAGTTTTCTCATCCAGGTTTCCTTGATCAGCAGGTTGATCTCCACCTGTTGCCACCACATTTTCCTCCTCAGAATCTGATTCAGAAAATGGGTCTTGGTTTTACTCACATCTTGTTTTGAAGAAATAGTATCTCTAAGTAAAATTTCATGTTTTCCTTGAATTGTTTCATCATAATCACTCTCAGAAAAATGAAATATGTTTAATTTGGAATGTTGGGCACCTGTTTCTCCCATATGTGAGATTTCAGCATGATGTTCTTCTGCCACAGGGCTTATATTTACATCTTCATCAGCTGGATGAGGATCAGATTCACCCTGCTGTTCCATTCTTGGTGTGCTTGACTCCTGTGCATCATGCTCCATGGGGGACACATTTTATTCAACATCTTCAGATATTCTGCTCTGTATGGTGAATCTTCTGGTATCAGATTCATCATTCTTTCTGATAGAGCAGGCACATCATAATCTGACTTCCAAGATCCTATGGCAGTCAAAGGTCTCATAGTTTCTATTTTCCACATATTTTCTGATGCTGGAATTTCTAGGTTCCTTTTTGAAAAGGCATCAGAAATTATGATTGACAGAAATCTGGGAAAGGGTAGATGTGAATCTATCCTCCCAGTGTTTGTCAGAATTGATCTTCTGATCAGGATAAATATTTCTGCTCCAAAATCAATGTTCAATCCTTTAATGAGACTGAACATGATTGTTAGAATGTTCATATTTATCTGATCTGTACCTCCAATCTTTGAAGATAGACACTTGTTCAGAATCTCCATTAAAACTTGCCAGAAGGCAGGTAGCTTGTTTCCCTTGAATTCATTGATTTTTGAAATCTTTGTTTTGTAACCCATTACTGCATCAAGTTGTGAGAACATATCTTCTTTTTCTGGTGCTTCTTCATAGCTCTGATTTAAGGGTAGTTCCAAACATTCCCTTATCTTTTCTGGTGAAATTTTAATAAAGATATTTCCCTATACATGTACTGTTAGCTCAGTTTGACTTGAGATTTTGAGAGTTTTTACAACTTGTTGTATGAGTTCTTGTGGTACCTCTCTGGTCTTTGTAAGAGCTTGAGCTATAGGGCATCTGGTTAGAAATTCAATGAGAATTTGACACTTCATATCATACTCTTCGATGTTATCATTCATTGCTTCATTATTGCTCTTTAATGGAAGAAATTCAGCTTCAGTGATGAAGGGAACAGAGTGTTCTGTTGGTGGTATGTTGATGTTGATAGCAGCCATTGAGAGTTTTGGTTTTTTTTCGGAGAAGGGTTTTAGGGTTTCGAATTTGAAGGTTGAAGACTCTGTTTTTGAATGAGGTATTTATAGGGTGTACAGACAGAGATTTTTGAGTGTTTGTTGTGGGTTATTTGTGTTCAAGGTGATTAATGACACCTTTATGATGTTTTAATCCTTTAAGGAAACAACCGTTTTTGAAAAACCTTTGGTTTATCTCTAATTTAATGTAAATCTTTTTTTTTAAAGAGACTTAGAGACTCCAATGATTTTGCAGATAAACACTAGTGTCCAACTTGCACCTTTTCTCTATGTGGGACCCTTTTGGTTTAAAAGGTCCAATAGAAATCTTTTCCGAGTTTGTGTGTCTTCCCAGGTTTTCCTCTTGATGATATATATATCAGAAAATTTTGAATGATACTATTGAGAGTTGTATCTTCTTTTATATAACATCAGAATTCATTTGATTCATAGATAGAGAATGAATCATCAGTTTTTTTTTAATACAAAAACCAAAAAATACACAAAAGAGAGTAAATACAATATGTGGGATATGCATGAGGATGGAAATTTTTTTTTACAAATTATTCTGATGTTTCAACCTAGTTTCTGATTTTATATCAGAACTTCTGGTGTTTTCACCAGATATTCTGATATTTCTTCAGATTATCTGATAAATTATCATTTATTGATGATTCATCAGATTTTCTGGTGTTCCATCAGATTGATGGATTGTTTCATCAGAAGCTAATTGATTTGTTCTATGAATATCAGAACTTTGACATACAACAAGTTGGTTTTCAATTTGTGTCATTGTGTTTTCTGAAAAATCTTCATCGTTTAGATTAACCATGCCTAGTTTGCTGATCAAAAAATTGTGTCTCTTTTCATCAAGAGGCTTTGTAAATATATCGGCAATTTGATTTTCAGTTGGAACAAAATACATTTCATTGTTACCTTTCTCCACATGATCTTTTATGAAGTGGTATCTGACATCTATGTGTTTGGTTCTTGAGTGATGAACTGGATTTTCTGTTATTGCTATAGCACTCTTTGAGTCACATAGAATTGGAATTCTTGTCAGAGTTACTCCATAATCTTTCAGTTGAGTTTGCATCCACAGCACTTGTGAACAGCAACTTGCTGCTGCTACATATTTTGATTATGTTGTTGATGTGGCAACACAGTTTTGTTTCTTGCTTGCCCAACATACTAATTTCTCTCCCAAGAGTTGACAGGCACCAGATGTGCTTTTCTTGTCAATTTTGCTCCCTGCATAATCTGCATCTGTGTATGCAATTAATTCAAGGTTTGTATCCTTAGGATACCAGAGACCAATATCTGATGTGCCTTTAAGATATTTAAAAACCCTTTTTACAGCTTTTAGATGGGATTCTTTGGGATCACATTGATATCTGGCCAGAAAGCATGTTGCAAACATGATATCTGGTCTGCTTGCAGTTAAATAAAGCAGTGATCCTATCATCCCTCTATAGGTTTTAATATCAACACTTATACCATCCTTATCAGAATCTAACTTGTTCCCTGTTGCCATGGGAGTTTTTGAAACAGAGCAGTTTTCAAGTGAGTATTTTTGTAGAATTGTTTTCACATATTTTGATTGACTCAAAAATATTCCATCAATTCTTTTTTTTACTTGTAACCCTAAGAAAAAGGTTAGCTCACCCATCATACTCATTTCAAAGTGGCTGGTCATTAATTTTTGAAATTTGTCACAAAATTTTTCATTTGTTGATCCAAATATAATGTCATCAACATATATCTGGACCAGCAAAGTATGACCTTTGTGTGTTTTTAGAAAAAGAGTGGTGTCAATAGTTCCTTTGGTAAACCCAGAATTGAGTAAGAAGTTTGATAAAGTTTCATACCAGGCTCTAGGAGCTTGCTTCAACCCATACAAGGCTTTGTTTAATCTATAAACATGATTTTGAAATTTTGGATCAACAAAGCCTTCTGGTTGATGCACATAAACTTCTTCCTCAATTTTACCATTCAGAAAAGCTGATTTTACATCCATTTGATAAACTTTTAAATCCTTGGATGCAGCATTAGCAAGAAAAATTCTTACAGCTTCTAATCTAGCTACTGGTGCAAAAGTTTCGTCATAATCAATACCTTCTTGTTGACAGTAACCCTTGACCACTAACCTTGCTTTGTTCCTTGTGATTATGCCATTCTCATTAGATTTATTCCTGAATACCCATTTTGAACCAATGACAGATTTGTCTTTTGGCTTGGGTACCAGATCCCATACCTTGCTCCTTTCAAACTGATCAAGCTTTTCTTGCATAGCCTGAATCCAGTCTGGATCACTTAGAGCTTCTTTGACAGATTTGGGTTCTATCTTGCTTAAGAACCCAGAAAATGCACACTCATGTGCAGTGGCAGATCTTGTTCTGACACCATCTGCAGGATTGCCTATGATGTCAGAATGAACATGTCTTTTGATCCATCTTAACTTGTTGTGAAAAGTTGTTGGTTCTGATGGATTTGAAGTTTCCCCCTGAACAGATGCTTCAATTGTGTGTAAGATATCAGAATTCTGAGGTTCTGATGTACTACACCTTTGTTCTGCAGAGTTAGTACATGATGGATCTTTTGATTTGTTTTTGAAAAAGTTATCATGTTCTAGGAAATCTTCATTTATCATTTCAAAGATATGTTCATACTTTTCTTGTTTGTCAGAAAAATTTATTTCTTTCATGTATTCATCAGAAACCTCTGTTTCTGGTGAGTCATCAAATGAGACATACAGACTTTCTCTGGTTGTCCTTGTATTGAAAATAAAAATTCTATATGCTTTTGATGACAAAGAGTAACCAAGAAAAATACCTTTTTCTGCTTTTCTGTCAAATTTTTCAAGGCTTTCAAAATCATTGAAAACAAAGCATCTACAACCAAATGTATGCAAAAATTTTATACTTGGAATTCTTCCGTTTATAATGTTGTAAGGTGTTTTGTTGTGCCTTTTGTTGATTATGGATCTGTTTTGTGTAAAACATGCATTTGCTATAGCTTCTGCCCAAAAGTGAGTGGGCAATTTAGCATAAGCAAGCATGGTTCTGGCAGCTTCTACCAATGTCCTATTCCTTCTTTCAACCACCCCATTCTGTTGGGGTGTTCTGGGAGCAGAAAAATCATGAGAAATTCCTTTGCTTATAAGGAAATTCTCAATTTTTGAATTCTTAAACTCTGTTCCATTGTCTGATCTGATCCTTCTGACTATTAGTTTTAACAGATTTTCAATTTTCTTGATAAAATTTATGATCAGATCAGGAGTTTCACTTTTCTTTCTCAAAAATTCTACCCATGTGTACTTGGAAAAGTCATCTACTATTACTAGTATGTATTTCTTTCCTGAAAAACTTTCTGTACTTATAGGTCCACACAAATCCATGTGTAAAAGTTCCAAATTTTGTGAAATAGAAGACTCAGAAATTGATTTATGTGAGCTTCTCTTGGATTTACCCATCTCACATGCTTCACAAATTTTATCCTTCTTTGAGGATATCAAAGGTAATCCTTTTACCAGACCTTTGCTTGCTAGTTTGCTTAGGTTTTTGAAATTTAAGTGGGCAAGTCTTTTGTGCCATAACCAACTACTACCTTTGTTGATTTTTGAAAATAAACATAGTTTTGGATGTTCACTTTCTTCTTTGAAGTCAAAATAGTAAATTGATTTTCTTATTCTTTTCCCACTTAAATAGATTTTATTATCATCTATACCTATTAGCAAGCATTTTTCTGGTAAAAAAGTTACCTGAAAACCTTTGTCACAGAATTGACCACAGCTCAGCAAGTTATACTTTAAGCCTTCAACATAGGCTACTTTCTCTATGGTCAGACATCCATACTTTATGCATCCATATCCCATGATCCTTCCTTTCACTCCATTTCCAAAGTTTACCAATCTACCCAGCCTTGAAACAAAGTTGCTGAGTAAGCTCCTGTCCCCAGTCATGTGCTTGGAGCTTCCTGAGTCGCAGTACCAGATCTGCTGCACATGATGGTCCTGAAATGAAATGATTAGAGGGTTTTTGGTACCAGAAACTCTGTTACATGTTGAGCCATTAACAGATTTTACAGTTTTCTTTTGAAGATGGTGTTGAACAAGCTTCAGTATGTCAACACACATACAAGAGTTATCAGAATTTTCTGATATGTACTCTTGTGATGAAATGAGTGGATAATTTTGAAAAGATGAGTGAACTGCTTCTGGAGTCTTTACAGATTCTTGACTGCATTCACTATTGTTTGTTTTGAAGTTTGGTTTTTCAAAAGAATATTCAGAACAGGTTGTTTTGCAAGTATTAGATTCAGATTCTGATGTAAATTTATCAGTATTCTGATGAGTTGCTTTTACAAAGATACTAGGTTTATTTCTATTTGATCTTGTAGAACTTGTATAACCTAAACCCTCTCCTTTGTTCTTTGGTGTGGACTCAATAAAATTTATGAACTCTTTGGCCTGTTGAAAACCTCTTATATTGATTTCTTTATCATTGATTTTCTTGTAAAGATCTTTTCTTTCATTTTCATACAACTCAATTTTAGCTCTTTGATCTAAACTATCCTCTATAAGAAGTTGGTTTTCAAGAATGATTTTATTCAAAGTCCTTTGCAACTCATCAGATTTTCTAATATCTGATTGATGTTTTTCTTGCAGATTTAGAAAATCTGACATGAGCTTGTTTAGCTTGTGTTCAAGATCAAGATTATCTAAATTTACCTTTTGTTCTGAAGTTTCTGGTAGTCCTTCAGAGAGTGCCATGAGGCAGAAATTTGCCAATTCTTCTTCTTCATCATCAGAAGAATCATCAGATAACCATGTATCTGTTCCAGCAATTAAGCTTACTTGTTGCTGTTTCTTTGCTTCTTCAAGCTTTTTCTCATAATATGCAACATCCTTCAGCTTTTTGGTCTTGCATTCTGATGCATAATGGCCTCTCTGCTTGCACTTGTAACACACAACTTCAGCCTTCCCTTTATCCTTAGATCTAACCTCTTCTTTAGATCTTCCATCCATCCTTCCTCTGTCACTCCTCTGGTATCTCTGGCTACCTCCCCTCAACCTCTGCTCAAATGTTTTGGTGAGCAGTGCTATTGCTTCAGCAAAAGCTGAAAAGTCTGATGATGCATCAAAAGTTTCAAGATTTTGGTTGTTTGATGGTTGTGGATCATTGGTTGTTGTTGATCTTTGTGAGTTTGAGATAAGAGCTAAAGATCCCCCTCTTTGAATGGTTTCTTTAAATATTTCTTCATCTCTAGGGATCAAGATGCTGTATAAGTCATGAAGACTCATGTTTCCTAGTTCTAAAGTTGATGATAAAGTCATGGTTAGACTTCTCCATTCTCTAGGAAGGGCATCAAGAAATTTTATGTTTCTTTCATCATTTGACTTTGTTATACCAAATTTCTTTAGCTCGTTTAAAAGTTTTGTAAATCTTTGATATGTATCATTTAACCTTTCATTTGGCAAACTTTTAAACCTTTCATAAGATGAGACATTGTTTGTTCTCTTGTTTCTTCTCATCCTTTCTCCTCCTTCACAAAGATTTTCCAACTGATCCCATATTTCCTTAGCTGATGCACATGCATCAACTTGTGAAAATATGTCATTGGGGATGGCCATTATTAAAAGTGACTTTGCCCTTTCATCCCCAGCCACCTGTTCCTTGTCTTCCGCGCTCCAGTTTATTTCACTTTTGGGAGCGCGGGAGGCAGGGATAGTAGGTGATTGGTCAGTTGCTGGAATAGCAGGTATGTCTGTCATTGGTATATGTGGACCCCTTTCAATGGATTGAAACAGAGCTCGGTCATGACCATTAAGGAAATTGACCATCCTGATTTTCCATTGGGGGTATTCTTCTCTGACTAGAGTCGGAGGTTTGGACATAGAACCAATGTTAAAAGCAGTATTCCAGGATTGAAAGCTGGCCATATTTAGAGAAAAGAATATGAGCGATTGATCGTTTGAAAATAGTTTATTCAATCTGCTCTGATACCAATTGTTGGACCCAGTATGGCCTTAAAACAACTTCTTTTCACGTAATATGGCAAGTGATTTCAGTAGATGTGAAAAAGATGTGCGGAAATGGAAATCAGACTTTCAAGAAACAAGACCTACAGAATTATCAAGTTTATATCACTTTGAAACAAAATGGTTTACAAGGTGATTGTAAGATTATTATCTAGTATAAATGAATCTTGAATTCTGTGGGTGAGAGGGCAATGGAGTTTTGATGTATGTATGAATGATAAGCTTCAAACTCACTTTGCTTCTCCTGGTTGAGCCTTCTATTTATAGAAGGCTGGGTGCATGAATAAACAATAGTTTATTCATGCAATAAGTCTTGCAAAAAGTGCCCAATTGACATATTCATTGAATCTAACGTTCAAGTTGCCTTTTTCATCATGATATCAATTAATGTCAACTTGCTTCGGTAAGTGTGGCAGGACAGAGCCAATTTCAGACAAGTGGGGTATTTCATCAGAATTCTGATAAACCACTTCATCAGAAATTCTGATGAACAAATCATCAGAAAAATCCTGATGATCAGAATCGTCAGAAACTGATGATATCAGATCCATCAGAAGTGACCTTTTCTGATAATCCAATTCAGCTCTTGATCAACTTGTGATTCTTTGAAGTAGATGCTATGCATTCCAGTTGTCCCATCTGATCTTCATTTTCTAGTTCGTGATCTTTAGGACTGTGATCTCTTCATAGATCAAGTTGATTTTGATTTTCTTCAATACTTACAAATAAAGTTTCCTAACAGTGTTCTTCAGAAATCTTTTAATCTCCGGCCATTTCGGATTACACGTTATCGTAATGAAAAAATCAGGGTAGCCAAACCATTTACAAATGGCCATCGCATCATAATAATTCTCCCTCATATAACGCGATCCACCGGTAAACAAATACGGAAGTAGTACACGAGTTCCAACGTTTGACATATCAGGATTACCATTTTGTCCAAGCTTTCTAAGGTTCTCATATGTCTCAGATTATTTTGCTGCAGACGTATGAATAGTAATCGTTCGCTTTCAATCATCGTATACACGTCAACCAAGAACTGTTGCAAAAGTCTTCGAGCATTGAGAATCAAAGAGAATTGATTGACTCTATCTTGAACATGGTAAGCAAAATACTCTCTCATTGTACATTTTGACTCTTTCTTCTTCGTTGATGCACTTCCTTTTCTATGAAGAATATCAACCCGATAACCATCTTCACCAAAAGGGAAAAGCAATGGATACTGAAGCGCGCGATAAGATGGATGAAGCTCGCTAATACGTTGTAGACCATCTTTCTTTGACTCAACAACTACGTCATGATTATCAAGAGCATCCTCAATGTCTCCAACAATAAGCGTAGCAACTTCGGACGACGTCGGTAGGTTGTATGTACGACCATCTTTAGACCTATTTGCCTTAAGCCGTAATTTTAAGTCAACGTGAGGATTATCAACAAACCGATCTCGTACACGCCTATAGGTTTTCACAAGCTGATTATTTGAATCTAAAATCAGCTTAAGGTACTCTATTAATTCAGTGTCAAGCAAATCAGAAGTTGCAGAACCTGGTTGCTTTGAGTTACTGTAATGCAATTGTAAGAAAACAACGAAAGTATCAGTAAGTGTTCATATAAACATAAAACCAAAAAAAAATAAAAAAAATAATAAACGAAATGGTTTTCAAGGATACCTAAATACGGTTTTGCGATTAGACACTTCATTATCTGTATCATATATGTAAAGCTGCGCAAACTTTGGTTCACCACCTTCTTTAGGAAGAAGACTTCCAAGTGTATGATAATTCTCGCCACTAATTCGATATACATATGGAGCATTTCCTCTATTGATTTTCGAATCAACTTTACCACCCATGGAAGTGAAGGAAAACATAGAATTAAAACGACGAATATTTAGTAAGAAATGCTTGCTCTTGTCGTCTAAACTCTTGAAAAGGTTTTGATATTCCTGACACGTATCTTTAAAATTCGGAAGATGTACTGTCACGGCCCCCGACCCACCCTGGTCGGAATCAGAAGCCGCGAACAGCCCCGTGGTACCGGTGATTATTTTTAAAACGTTGCAGCGGAAATTTCATCAGAACCGTGAGTTAGGAAAAATATCAGAGTTTTAGAAACACCGGATTTTATTTATTAAATAGATGGGATAATTCCATGTTTTACAATGGTAGCTTTAATAAAGATAAATTTTATTACATAAAACAATATTTCTTATTTTTATTTAATTAATAAATAAGCCACTTCTTGATGCCTTTCAGTGCCGTATCCATCTCTTACTCCAATCTACTGTAATTACCTGAAAAGTGTTTTAAAAAGGTTTTGTCAGCGGGAAATACTGAGTGAATCATTCTAGTTTCTAAAACGACTCATTTGTTATAATTTACAGTATTAAGAGCGATTACAATGTTTCTGATATCAAACCAACTACCCACGGTATTTGTCACTCGACCGGATCTGTGACTATGGTCATATCCCCCATTGGCTGCCCCAATGGTGACGATTATCAAGTAATGTATACAAAACCCCACATACCGGCTGTAACTTGGTGATTACAAAGACTTAATCCCCGTAATTATAACATTGCAAACAAATAGAGTTTTGTAAAGTAATTTGATAAAAAGAGAGAATGACTCACATTATCAGCATGCAGATTCATACGGCAAAGTTTAGTCTACAGATAAGCTTTACTATTGTAGATTGATACAGGCAGAGCCTAGCCTATTGATTTAGCTTTGTAATCTAAACTAATAATAGGCACACAATTCGGTTAATAACTTAATACAGCATTTACGATAACTCACGAGATCAAATTCTCACAGCGAATGACAAAGTGCTATGCTTAAACATCCATCGAATTAACGATTAATGACAAAGCATCACCCTAATGTGGGCAGCACTTAAACATCCATTGGATATATTGATCAATCGGACAATGAATCGTAATAGCGATCGAGTTATTACCCTGATTGCGGCGTCGATTAGTGATCCGTGTGTGTTAATTGTGGTAAACAGAGCATAACTCCGTGTATATTTCGACTTTGTTCGTCGTTCAAGCGCCCAGAATCAAGTCCCAACCTCTGCTATTTATACATGAAATTGGCCAGGCTTACGGACCGTAAGCATTAACCCTTACGGTCCGTAAGGGACACGTAATTCTCATAGGTTTGCCGCGTGTGGGACTAGGCCTGCTGACTTGACAGATTCTCGAAATTATATTTAGACAGCGTTTTATTTAGATAATCGTTGAGTAGAAAATACCCCCCCTGAGTTTTAGGGGCCCTGATCCTGATTCTGATTATTCTGAAAATTTTAGGATTTGCGTAGAATCACTTGGGTGTCTCAATTAGAGATTCCTATTGGATAAAATAATAAAATAAATAGGACTTTTGATGAGGGTCGTTACATTCTCCCCACCTTAATAAAAATCTCGTCCTCGAGATTTTCTGGAATAAGTAGGAATACTTTTTCTTTATCTCAGATTCTAGCTCCTAAGTATATTTGGGTTATGATATTTCTTTTAGACTTATATCATATTTTAATAAAAACAAGATTAAGGTAGATGATACAGAATCAAAATATCAAATTCTGTGAATACGAGTTGTACCATAAATATGATTCAATGGTTAAACTGAATTAGTTCAAGAAATTGATGACAAATGAATGAAATGAAATGATATAAATTTTCAAAATAACTAAGTTCAAGCCAAAAGATATATGATCAATGGATATTTAAAATGAATGGGAAGGACTTTTTAGAATCAATAAAATTCTTTGTCAAAAGAAAGCTTACTTTGATTGGTAACCGAGGAAGATTTAGAATTGACAGGTTCCAAATGAAATGATTTGTCCAATATTAAATTATGATATGAGAAAAGTAATGTGCTGAGATGAGTGAATTGCAAAGATACACCAAAAGACAATAAAGTTAGTGTATCATTTTCAAGTTATTTTATTTGTTGAAATAATATAATAGCATACTATTAGTGACTATATTTTTCATACTATCTCCTAGAAATTGAAATATAATAAGAACAAGTTATTTTGGCCTGACCAACCATTATATTATACTTTTGTAAAGCAATTGTAATATATATATTATTTGTGTCCTTATCTGAACTGTATCTTATATATCACATATAAATATTATGTAATATATATATTATTTGTTTACGCATTTTTACTATATGTAAATGGTCACCACTTTTAAATAAATATTGTTTTAGTATTTTACCATACTAGGTAAAATAATTATATAAGATATATTACAAAATACCGTAATGAAGTTATTACGTTTACAAAATATCATTTTGTAAAAGAAATCATTATTATTTATAACGTTAAATGAGATTTGTAAATAAAGGTGTAAAAATATTTATTATACAAAATATTCGTACAAATACTTTTGTATATATATTACACTTAATGGGTCGATTCTATGGGATTATTTATTTTTTATTTTGAAACTATATAACGTTTGTGAATGTATTTACAAATGTTGAAAACGGAGACTATTCTTATATATTGTTTTATGAAAATATATCTTTCTCCAATGTATATATGTTTTCATATATAATTAAAATTTACTAAATACATATGACGACTTAATTTATATATATTAACTAGTCATTATCATGGTGGATATTGGTTAGTGCTGCCTTATTTAAGCATAGGTGGCCAATCCATGCCTAACTAAGGCTAGGCTATCCAATACCTGCCCTTGATAATAACTCTAGTATTAAAATAATCTTAACACTATTACTTTTTATAAATAATAAAATTATCAATAATAAATAACTAAACACTAACTTTTAAATAAAAGTATTCCTCAAATATAATTTCTTTACCGCAATGGTTTAAAATATAGTAATACTATATTTGTAAATTTAGGTAATTTTCATATATAATCAATTAAATTTATATAATTTTTTTCGATCAACGATGATAGAACAATAAATTTTACGAAAGGCTCGATTAATATTGTAATAATTATTAAGAGATATACCGAAATATGAATTTGGGTATCATTATCTGAGCACATGATTGTTTTAAGATTCCTTGTATAGAATAAAAACAAAGTGGATTTAATATAAATAATTAAATGATTAAATCCGAGATTAGCGAAATCTTCAGATTTTGTGAAAATGTTACCTCAAAGTGATTGTGATCATAGAAATGATTTAGTGAAGTCGAGGATCACACAAGCATGTTATAGTTCAAGAGAATTGAAATGCTTGTTAGGATTATTTTGAATATGATGTTTTAATTCATCATATGGAACTTTGAATTGTAATGTGAGCAAGTTCAAACAATTGAACTCGGTTTAAACAAAACGAGTTTAAATAAGAAAAAATTCGGACATGGTCATAACAGAAACCATGGATGCCAAAGAAATTTGAGTTTTTTCAAAAATTTATTGACTCAATATTAAGAGTCATTGTTTAACAATAATGCGGTTCACTGTGCCAAAATCAAGTCTAACTAAAGGATTTTTGAGTTTGGATAAAACGACAAATTAGAATGAAGCCCTCCAGTGGAATTCAGAAATTAAACGAACCACATGCGCAACAAACGGTGCATGTGTAACGTGTGGATTTACCAAGAAATGAAATGAATCAATATTTGCTACTGTGAAATAAATCCTCCTGATATGATGACCGTTAGGAAAAGTAAAAATGCGAAAGTCAACTTATTATATGCAGAAGTCAGAATTTTCAACAAAAGAAATATAAGAACTTCTATCTGGAATTTCGAGTGATAACCGTTGTTAAGTGATATTACCAAGGAATGTTGAATAAAATGAAATAGGAAATTTGCGAAGGTATGTGATTCCTTTTGCAGTGATAATAATTATAACTCTGATTAGACTGTGCACCGAGGATTGTGAAATTTTATTACAACGTACCTCAGTGAGATTCATGTTGGTTGTAGGATCATGTAGCAAAATGCTTTAATAGTTTTTCTGCTGACGGAATTAGCATTGGTGTCGTCGTGCTCAATTTATATTTTCCAAAGGTCTTGATTTGGAAATTGTGTGTGATATACTTCAACTTCTGTGGACTTATAATTAAATTTTCATGTATTTTCTTGTACATTATCACAACTTTACATGCTTCTTACTTGCGTTAATAATTTATGGTAACGCGTTAGAAATTCTTTACACTTTTGATGATATCCCAACTTAATGAGTTCCCATTGTTTATATTGTCGCACGGGTTACGAGACAGATGATTAAACGAAATAATGTTTGATATCGGAAAAGAGATTCTTAATAAAGAAATCTAGACACAGATGCTTGTGCTTTATTCCAAATTGACTTTTGGAATTTCTTATAGATATATATATCTATATAATCAGATATTTCACATGCTGAAATAAACATACCATCTATCAGGTCAATATATTTAACATATTCATATTTCAAAAACCAGTCAGATATCTGGTCATAATACTATTTAGGGAAATTTTGTCACTCGGTTGACATATTATATACCCCGTCTTATCCGATTCGCGCCGGAGCGGTAACCTCAGTATATCCAGACAAACTGGAGAGTCTGCTACACCATACCCAGTCTTGTCGGAGAAAATTTTTTATTTCCCATAAATAGTATCAGAAAGTGCCTATCTTATTAGGGCTTTTATTCAGAATTAAGGAAATTTGTATTTCCATAACATATCTTATTATTATATTGACCACTAGACGATTCCTGTGACAGTGTCAATTTACTATTGATTATTCTTTCAACTAGTGACTCAGGTCATATTACTGTTGATCATTCTTTCAACTAGTAATTCTAATCATAACACTATTGATCATTCTCTCAACTAGTGATTCTAGACTTAGTTGTCCCGTGATATTACTTCATCAATTACTTATGGCACACCAAAATCCATTATATTTATTTACACAAGTACTTAGCTTATCGTGAAGCTAATACTAAGGCATCTTTTCTTAAGTTCAAGTCTAAATGCTACCAGTTAACAGCAATCTCCTAACTCTTTTATATGAATTTAGGTATTATTGTTACAACACCTAAAGGCTTAAAGCAGTGGCTCTGATACCACCTTCTGTCACGGCCCCCGACCCACCCTGGACGGAATCGGAAGCCGCGAACAGCCCCGTGGTACCGGTGATTATTTTTAAAACGTTGCAGCGGAAATTTCATCAGAACCGTGAGTTAGGAAAAATATCAGAGTTTTAGAAACACCGGATTTTATTTATTAAATAGATGGGATAATTCCATGTTTTACAATGGTAGCTTTAATAAAGATAAATTTTATTACATAAAACAATATTTCTTATTTTTATTTAATTAATAAATAAGCCACTTCTTGATGCCTTTCAGTGCCGTATCCATCTCTTACTCCAATCTACTGTAATTACCTGAAAAGTGTTTTAAAAAGGTTTTGTCAGCGGGAAATATTTAGTGAATCATTCTAGTTTCTAAAACGACTCATTTGTTATAATTTACAGTATTAAGAGCGATTACAATGTTTCTGATATCAAACCAACTACCCACAGTATTTGTCACTCGACCGGATCTGTGACTATGGTCATATCCCCCATTGACTGCCCCAATGGTGACGATTATCAAGTAATGTATACAAAACCCCACATACCGGCTGTAACTTGGTGATTACAAAGACTTAATCCCCGTAATTATAACATTGCAAACAAATAGAGTTTTGTAAAGTAATTTGATAAAAAGAGAGAATGACTCACATTATCAGCATGCAGATTCATACGGCAAAGTTTAGTCTACAGATAAGCTTTACTATTGTAGATTGATACAGGCAGAGCCTAGCCTATTGATTTAGCTTTGTAATCTAAACTAATAATAGGCACACAATTCGGTTAATAACTTAATACAGCATTTACGATAACTCACGAGATCAAATTCTCACAGCGAATGACAAAGTGCTATGCTTAAACATCCATCGAATTAACGATTAATGACAAAGCATCACCCTAATGTGGGCAGCACTTAAACATCCATTGGATATATTGATCAATCGGACAATGAATCGTAATAGCGATCGAGTTATTACCCTGATTGCGGCGTCGATTAGTGATCCGTGTGTGTTAATTGTGGTAAACAGAGCATAACTCCGTGTATATTTCGACTTTGTTCGTCGTTCAAGCGCCCAGAATCAAGTCCCAACCTCTGCTATTTATACATGAAATTGGCCAGGCTTACGGACCGTAAGCATTAACCCTTACGGTCCGTAAGGGACACGTAATTCTCATAGGTTTGCCGCGTGTGGGACTAGGCCTGCTGACTTGACAGATTCTCGAAATTATATTTAGACAGCGTTTTATTTAGATAATCGTTGAGTAGAAAATACCCCCCCTGAGTTTTAGGGGCCCTGATCCTGATTCTGATTATTCTGAAAATTTTAGGATTTGCGTAGAATCACTTGGGTGTCTCAATTAGAGATTCCTATTGGATAAAATAATAAAATAAATAGGACTTTTGATGAGGGTCGTTACAACTTAGCGTTACATACGGCACATACAACTACTTGATCACCATGATCCAAATATTCTATTATACAAAATTAAAAATATATCATTTTGTGCTATTTGTTATGAAATTAATATAATGACGTTCTTAAATGGAATTTAAAGTAGTGAGTGTATAAGATACTTACTGTTAGAAACGCCTTTATATGGATCGTTAGCAATTTTTTGAGGAATAATATGATCGTCGGAAGATAAATCAACCATTGGAACAGGATATATGCAGCGACCTTTAGTAGAGAACCTTTGTTTTACTCTTTGTATCCTCTTGACACCTATATGTTCATAGCAACGAAAATTAATAAAAATGTCAGATTAAAAATAAACAAATATGAAAGACATAGATAAATAACACCAACCTGAAGTAGATGCTTCAGACGGATTTGTTATAGATGTGGTTGGGAAACAACATGGATCGATGGTATGAATATAAGAGGATGAACTAATTGGTGTTACATTCATTTGTATTGGATGCTGAAACATTGAGTGACCGAGTAAAGATTTTTGAACCGGAAGATTTGTTACTCACATTATGTCTCTTATTTTCCAAATGTAATTTCCTATATTTTCTTCGTTCAGCTGATTGTTGATGCTCAAGATCATTAGAAGCAACTGAAAAAAAGGTATACCATAAAATATCAAAATATACATTAAATATTGTATTCTCGCCTAAAAACCGAAACAATTTACCATTTGTAATGTTACACAAATCATAAATGAAAAACTGTATTCATGTGTAAAAAATTATAGAATTTACCGTTGTTAATATTAGGCATTGGACTTCTTCCAGTTTCAACTGCAACAAAAAAAGTCCAAGTTAACGTATGAAACATGTTTATATATTACATAAATTTTTATTTAAAAAAAACAAACTCATAATGATAATAAACAAAAATTAAACATGTAAGTAAATAACACCAACCGGATGTGTACGCCTCGTACGGATTTGTTAAAGGTATGTTTGG
Organism: Helianthus tuberosus; assembly: GCA_030545235.1. Lineage (NCBI taxonomy): Eukaryota > Viridiplantae > Streptophyta > Magnoliopsida > Asterales > Asteraceae > Helianthus > Helianthus tuberosus. Next base: position 204,841,273 of record CM060441.1, read on the forward strand.
CAAGATACGTCGATCAATGGTATTGATATAACAGGATGAACGAATTGGTGTTACGACACGCAAATCATTTGTAGAGGATACTGAAACGTTGGATGACCGAATTACATTTTGTGAACTCAAAGATTTGTTACTCACATTATCTCTCTTATTATCCAAATGTACTTTCTTTAGTTCTCTTCGTTCAGCTGATTTTTTATGCTCAATATCATTAGAAGCAACTGAAAAAAATATGAATATCCATAAATTATCAAATTATACATTAAGTAATGAATTCCTGTGTAAAAAACCAAATAATTTACCATTTGTAATGTTAAATAAATTATAAATGAAATATTGTATTCATATGTACAAAAATAAACAATTCCCAATTTGTAATATTAGCCAATGGACTCCTTGCAGCTTCAACTGCAACAAATAAAGTCCAAATTACCGAATGAAATGAAATACATAATGTTAGTAATTAAAATTTATATATGTAAGTAAATCACACCAACCTGATGTATATGCCTGGTAGTGATTTCTTAAAGGTGTGGTAGGCAAAATAGGTCGATCCAAGGTATTGATATTTGAGAATAAAGGAATTGGTGTTACAACACGGCAAGCATTTGTAACAGATTGTGAAACGTTGGAAGAACGAATGACGTCTCGTGAAGTGGAAGATTGATTATTTGTCTTTCGTCTTTTATTTATCCAAATATAGTTTCCTTAATTTTCTGCGTTCAGCTGATTCTTGATGCTCAACATCATTAGAAATAACTGAAAAAAAAAATTGAAAAAAACATAAACAATCAAATTATACATAAAAAGTTGTATTACTATTTACAAAACCAAAGATTTGGGCATTTGTGATGTTAAACAATTTATAAATGAAAACTTGTATTCATGTGTAAAAAAATATAAAATTTACCATTTGTAATATTACCCAATGGACTTCTTCCAGTTTCAACTGAAAAAAAAAGTCCAATTTACCGTATCAAATATGTTTACGTATTGCAAAATTTTTTATTTAAAAAAAACAAACTCATAATCATAGTAAACAAAATTTAAAAACGTAAGTAATTAACACCAACCTGACGTACACGTCTCGTAGGGATTTGTAGGTGTGGTTGGCAAAATACGTCCATCCATCGTATTCATATAAGAGGATGAACGAATTGGTATTATAACACGGCAATGATTTCTATCAGATACTGAAACGTTGGATGAACGAATGACGTTTCGTGAAGTGGAAGATTTATTATTTGCATTTCGTCTTTTATTATCCAAATATAGTTTCCTTAATTTTCTACGTTCAACATAGTCTTCACGCTCAACTTGATTAGTATCAACTGAACAAGAAAATGCATAATTTTTTTTAACTATTTACGAAAACAAAATTCAATTATTGTCTAAATAATAGCAAACATTACCATTCGTAATGTTAGACAAAGGACTTCTACCAACACCACCTGCAACAATTTAATTAAAAATAACGTTACTTACCATCATTACATATTATATCAAACTTTATTATATTTGTAAACAACAATAAGAACCAAGCAAACATACTATTAGAAGGGTGAACACCAGTAGGAAGTGGAAATGAAGGTAAAGTTTGAGGCTTTGCGCGTTTAGGCATATCCTAATATTGTATCATGTAGAATATACAAATGCATTAAAATAGGTATTACAAAAAGTCAAATGTATAAGTATATTACAAAGAGATAACACTTACGTGTATGAGAAATAACCAAACGTGAAAACTTCAAAATAATGTATGTCGTCAGAGAGTTTTCTGATTTAGAGTTCTAGAACCTTTAGTCTAAAACTTTGAGTGTGTATTATGAATAAGAAGAGAGGTTTTTATAGTACTTGAAATTATTGTAAAAAAAGGAAAGTTTATAATTTAAAAACAAAAATCGATTATAATTGTAAAAAAGGAAATAATTTAAATTCAAATTACTTGAAGACAATCTCTATAAAAAAGGTCGCCGATTTTTTTTAAATATAAAATTTCGGTTACAAAACTTTAAAAAGGAAACAAAATCATACCAATTTAAGTGTTTCCTAAATTTTAAAAGAATTGGGGGTTTCCAAAAAAAAATAAATTATAACTTTTAAATAAATGAGAATTCCAAAAATATACTTTTAGTTCGTAGATAAAAATTATAGAAATTAAATTAAATTGGACAATTAGATTATTGAAATCTTTATTTGCAACTTATTAAAAAAAGTATTAATAGTTTTTAAAATAATAATTTGTTAAAAAGACTAAATGTATACATTCAAAACCTTTATGGCCTTGTAATAAAAGTTTAAAATTTTCTAATTTCAAAAACATAAACAAATGTTTTTGGAAACATTTTATACATGCAATAAAATAAAACAAAGATGAAATAACAAAAGGTAAAGGTTAAAAGAGTATAGGTAATCCTAATAAAACCATTAAAACAAACAAACGATATGTTTCAAATAAAAAAAAACAACCAACCATATGTTTAAAAAAAACAAACCAACCAACCATCACAAATCAATCCAAACCAATGTAACACACAAACCAAACAAAACCAGCAATATTACGAAAAAGATAAATTGTTTTTGGTAATAATACTTCAACCATGAACTACTTCTCGATCTTTGGAACCAGCAGAATCGTTTCCTCATCAATTTGGACATCCGACACACCAGCCTTTTTAACCTTTGTTGATGATAGAGAGGTGCTTTCTTCAACTTCATACACGTCAGCAAGATTGCGCTTCAGTTCCGCAGACGAAGTCTTAGAACAATCTTTAGATGTGCAATCGGGTGTGAAGCTATCACCAATAGAATCCACAGCATCCTGTATGATATATTCAAAATTAGAAACTATATAACATGTTTAAAGCATTTGGTATTTCGTAACATTAAGTTAAAATACATACCTTTAGAGCAAAAGGGTTTTGAGTCGATATATCACTAAGTGAAACATCAGCAGCCGCCTCGTCCACACCCTGCAATTCATAAAAAAATGAGTCTAAGCACAACAAAAATACTAACTTTCTAACATATATTTAATTAAAAGGTTTGTATGTACTAACCTGATCAACTGGAATTCTGCTCTCCAACGATTCAATTATTGCTGAATCATTCACCAACTTGTGAACAGCATAACCATCAATATGGTTGTCAATATTAAATTGACTAACCTGAATCTTGAAAGTATACTTTTATCATTGAATGCTCTAAACTGATAGGGAATGGTTTTCTCTACCAAAGATGCCTAATACAAGTGAATAAAAGATTATTGAAAAGAACATAATAATCAGATTTAGACATTACTAATATGTACCTTAAATAAAAATTTAATAAAAGACTGATGTGAAATACGTTACCTGATCCACTCTTGACTTCTCAAGCAATTGAATTGCAGTCATACCCAACATTTTTCTAGCTTCACGGTCAAACAAAGTCAAGGAGGCAATAGCTGCATAATCTTGTACTCTAAGCGGAATCCTAAAACTAAATGCACAAAAAGTATTTCAGAAAATAAATACAATTTACATTTGTAAAGTAGAATAACATAAGCATAAATATTAAAAAACTAAAAAAAATATAAGTAACTTACATCGGTGTCGCATTCACAACCTCCTTGGGACATTCAGGATTTGAGCTAACAAAAACTTGTTTAAACTTCGGTTCCTCTGCACCGTCTTCAGGCTCGTCAATGACTAAAGTTGTCTCCACCTTCCGATTGCACTCCTCACAACCAAGGTAGTACCAATCATCTTTATCATCCACACCCATGATAGTACCAAGAACTATGACCTCACAAGGCTGAAATAAAATGTAACAAAATAGAGTTACACATATAAATTTGTTAAACAATTTTGTTTAATGTCTTTACTTAAAATATTAAAAAGTAGACACAAACCTTATCCAAGAGCGTAATATCACGGAAATTGGAAAACGGATGCTTCACTAAAAAGTCATCCGCAACACTTGTGCTTCCAGATGAACCAATTGATTTCTGACCATTATAGGATGTTTTACATATCTTCTCAACAAACCTGTTTAAAAAAAAGTTAACAACATCAATAAGTAGTTAATATTATTTTTTTAACTGTTTACTTGGTTCTGAATTAACCGAATCTCCTCTATGTCAGCATTGATAAACAGCCTTGTTATATGGAAAGCATTAGATAGCGTTGTCTTCCCTGTATAAAAAAATTAATATCATAGATTAGGATATTCAATTTCGTGAATGATATACAAATTTAAATAAAATTAACTAAGTTTATAAACAGTGAATACCTTTATACTTGTTGAAACTACCAAACTGCACAAGCAGAACAACATGAACTTCTTCTTTATGGCTTTGAATGTAACCAAACATCTCATCGCAGTACTCATCCCATAAAGTGCAATTTAACTTGATACCCCTACATAAATAGAAATTAAACACATCAGAGGATATCATGTTAAAAAAATTGTAATGAAATTAAATTAGCATTTAATAAACAGATTCTTCATCCAGCAATTGCAAGTTCATAAATTTGCTATCTTTTCCCATCTTCGTTTTGGTCATTTCTGGTTCAGACCACTCATCTACATATCCAATAAAATCTGAAGTAAAAAAATTGATTAATAAGATATGTAATCAGCAAAAAAAAAATTATTTAAAAAATATTCTATATTTATATATATATTTTTATTTCGGATGTTGTTGTCATATATATGATGAAGTACAAACCAACTCGATACTTGACATCGACTTCACCGGCTTTAATGGACTCAAACGATGCTAACCGAATACCATTTACACTTCCATCAAAGTTCTCACACTTTTTAACTGATGTATCAAAGTTGAAGCTAATAGCATGTTCGTTGTCAAAGTGTTTGAAAGTTGACTTAATGACAGAAAGTTGAGATTTATAAATGTAATAAATTTCATTTTCATTAAGCAAAATTTCGTGTTTTTTCATAAACTTGCTCCAAACAGTTGCCTGCATCCTGGTACCCTAATAAAAAACACAAATTAAAAGTGGTTAGTATAAACAACAATATGAAACTTATGCTACATTTTAAAAAACAAATGACATTCAAACCAACCTGCTCATCCATGACCACCATTTCAATGCCAAGGATTTCTCCTTCTCTCTTTGGATTCATACGAATCCAAAGTCTTAACACCTTGACCTTGATGGTAAACAGCTTAGATCTCCAATCAAGATTGTTTACAAAAGTAATATTGTTTTCATCCATTTCTATGAAATATGACCTGGAAATAGATGATTGATGTTAGAAAATGCTTAGTAATTGAATTAAAATGAATGTAGTAAGTAAATATATATACAAATTTCGGAAAATTATTTTTGTAAAGTCGAAAAATTAGTTTATTATTATGAAAAATTATTACCGAAATTATGTTGAACTATTTTAAGAAATGGATTTAAATCTCTCTCTCAACCTAGAAATCTAAAAAAATATGACGAAATATATGATTTCGTTACCAAAAAAAGAAATTAACCAATAGTCATTTATTTAAAAAAAGTATACACATAGAAAACTGTAAAAATAACATAAGCAACTGATACATAAATATAATACCACACAAAACAATCAATACAAAAGATACATCAAATTAACAATAAAAAATGTAACTTGAAACTGTTTTCTAAGCAAGAAATTAGGTTTGTGGACAAAAGAATAACAAAATACAACCAATTCCTTGCATTTTTAATAAAAATGTACTTTAATATTATAATTTTTTTTTAAAATAGGTGTACATTTCATTGGATTTTTTAATAATGAAAATTTAAGATTTAGTTACAATTATGATACGGTTGGTTGGATTTTTATGTAATTTGTTGGAGTTATAATCGAATTTTATTTTTTTGAAGTTAATTGATTAATTAAATATGGCATGATTTTAATATTTTTAGAAATGACTATTAAAAGTCAAAATAATTAAGGTCAACGACGGTTTTGAAAAAACTTCCATAAAAAAATAATTTTTTTTAACATTTATATCAAACGGACTATTTATCAATTACAAAACTGAAACATATAATTAAAGAAACCTATTTAATATACATATTTAAGGAAAATTCAATTACTTCCAAAAAAAATATTAAATCCAACATTTGATTCTTTGAGATATTTGACAATTCCGAAACTTCGGAAATATTTAGGCATATATACCAATTTTAAAAAAATAACACTGATTATATTCAAAAAAATTAAAAACAACATCCGAAATTTAGCAAGTATATTTTAAAAGAATTATTACATAGAAATTTAATTGGTTGATTTTTTAGAGTTGATTAAAAACATATGAAATCTAGAAGTATTTATCATAACCTAACAAGGAGAAAGTTTATATTCCTAGTCTTTTCATTCTCACATACAATATTATCATGATATTGTTAAATCTATAACTGATAAAAGTGTAAATAACTTCAAAAAAACTTCATAATGTAGCACAAACCATAATCCAAAATATAGTCACAAGCATACTTAGTCTACCGGAATCAAGAACACACTAACATGGCCACAAAAAAAAGTGTATCACTAACGTCTATCAAGTCATTCAGATCATCGTGATGACCGTACCAAAAGGCGACTACTAATCATTGTCTAACCACAAACTGTTTCAACAAAATATACTACCACCACATACCATGTACCTCTACTCGCTCAGTTGTAAAGCAACATACCTTGACGTTTAACATAAATCAGCTGAAACTGAGAACCATATACCAACTGTTTGTCTCTCACAAACTCTCTCATACCGGTGACATTGTATCGCGGAAATCCTTGCGAGAACTCCATACCAATAGCCACATCCCAAGTTTGACCAGCACTGTCCTTGATGGTCAAGTCCATCTTCCGATCCAAGCCATGCGTTTTTGCCCATTTCTTCTTCAGTCGCTACAAATAGTAATACAAAATTTTATAATAAAATTTTTTAAACACGCTACAAATTTTTAAAAAAATAGTATAAAGAAATAAATAATAAAACTTACAAAATGATTATCAACAACAAAATTAACCGGAACTTCGTCATCATCACTCTGTTCAATAGCAGGTGCGACAACCGGATTAGGCAATTCATCATCAGACACTTCAATTAAATCATCAGTTTGTTCTTTTTGGGTAACAGACAGTTCAGGTGGGAAGGTTAGAAGGGCAGGCTTACAGCTAAAAACACTCAAATCAAACGTCGTAAAATCAACCATTTCAAAAACCAACAAATGATCATCCGTTATCGACATCTCCTTCTTAATTCGACTCCAACCGGTGGTAATGTAAAGCTCATGGTCTAACACCTCCATCCGAACAACCCACTTAAGATTTCCAGCTGAACGCACCACAACAGGATCTGAAGGACATGTATTCAGCATCGAGTGATGAACAAACAACCTGTTCACATACTACACATAGTAGAAAACGATATATCAGTATTTATATATACATGACATACAAAATAATGTATGAATGAAAAAAAATAATTTAAAAATGTGTATGTTCATGTACCATGCAGTCGTCTCGATCTTTTACATCATTTTTCGGTTTGTAGTAGAAGTACTTAGAAGGCGCAAGTGAAATGTCTTGATAAAAATAAAACAGCCGGAACGAAGATACATCTTCTTCATTCTGAAAAACAATCCACGAATCGTCTAGTAACTTCAATGACGTGACCACATCCAACCAACCATTGTAAAGAAAGTAGTCGCCTGCAAGTTTAAAAATTTTGACTTCGAAGACCCTACCATCGATTGTCCGAATGACTGCATTCTTCTCTGGATAAGCAAGCTTCTTAATCCAGTCACCATAATCTGCCGGAAGTTTCTGTTAAAATAAAATGTAGGTAAGTTAATGCTAATTAGACGATCAGTATTCAGAAAGGATTTATTAAAATACGATCATTTACTACAATCAAATGCTTATAATATAAATACTCACCAACGATTTTTTGTCGTTCCTCCATACACGGGCAGCGAATCCGTAAACCATAACGCCTTTCAACGTATGAAAAGTAAATGACAACATAAAATTGAGTTTAACTTAGGTTCAATAAAAAAACGTCATAAAACATTTAAAAGTTACCAGCTCAAATAAGAGGATTGATATAGAATGTGTAGTATAATAATCAAATCACAAATTTAGCAATCCGATATGAAAAACAATAATGTACATACATTGACCAATATACATTCATCAGTTATGAAGTGCTGGAATCATATAAGAAATTCAACATCAAATTCAACATGAATACAACTGATGGTAACCAACCAATAACAGTAGATGAAAACAGTAATTGGAACCCTAATACACAAAAAGCTTCAAACATACAATAACATAATCACTAAAATAACAGTATATCACAGTTTTTCAAGAACATAATCACTAAACTAATACATCAAACTGCATCGAATAAAACTTCAAACATATAAAACGGTTACTTATTAACAGATTTTAAAATCTTGGTAATATGAGGATCAGATTTCAAAATTCAACATATACAACTGAAAATCCTTAATACACAAAACATATATACACGAACTTAAAAAACGTCGATTATAAACCCTAATAAACAAACGGTAAACCAAATCAAATATCAATATCAATAGGCTACCATAATCCAACCAACAGAGATTAAAACAAAACATACATCAAACTGCATCGAATAAAACTTCAAACATACAAAACGGTTACTTATTAACAGATTATAATCTCTTGTAAATCTGAAGATCAGAATTAAAAAATCAACATATACAACTGAAAATCCCTAATACACAAAACTTATATACACAAACTTCAAAAAACGCCTATTATAAACCCTAACAAAGAAACGGTAAACGAAAACAACATCAAATCGGCAACGATAATCCAACAAACAAAGATTAAAACAAAACAACGAAATCCGAAACAATAAATCAAACAAAAAGGAAAACGTATGTAAAGGAAGAACAATCGATCAATAGAATGATTAAAAAACAGTAGACGATTCAATGAATATAGTTCGAAAATTACCGTCGATGATGAATTTTGTGTATTGAAGAATGATTGTACCTCTTGCTAAACGATCGATTGAAACGGTGAGGAAAGGAATCGCCGGATCTTGCTAAGATTGACAATCGCCGTTTAGGGTTTTAACCAAATCTCTATACGGTTATTTTGTGAGAATGGAGAGAGAGAGATGAGAGTGCGTATGATTGAAGCCAATTGAATCCCCATCCGAGAGATATGCCACTTGTCAAATTATTTGAGTTTTGCCACATCATTGCTTATGTGGATGCTTAGGTGGCTTGCACCATTGGGTGACATGTGTCCCCCAATGGTTTGCTTTATTAGAGATATAGATATGTTAAATTACAAAGAGATGAATAGCGACAGGTAGCTCGGTGCCAACTCTTTTTTGTACCATGTTTCTAAAACTTGTGTGTTCTCACGCGTGTAAAGGAAGACACCTTGTCCGTGATCCCAGCTCAGTTGGGTAATTGGCTGGTTGTTTCCTTGTGAGACGCCGGTTCGATCCCCGGCTGTGGCAGGGTGAGACATTTGTGCGCTATGATGGTGAAAAACCCATCGAGGAGGGTTTGATCCTGAGCGTCACCCCAGTTTTCATCCGACTGTTACTTCAGCGAGGAAACTCGTCTGGAGGCAGTACGGTTTCCGGGGGAACGCCGTAACCAAGTCTGACTACACAGCTCTGGCCCTGCTATCTGTGCATATCTTGGCTAGAGTCGCCGATTAGGTGATGTGACAATGGTCACCATTAGAAGTTCACCGTTCAAAAAAAAGGAAGACACCTTTAACACCCCCCACCGGTTTCCCTCATTTCTGTTTTCCACCGCCTTGGTCTCCACCGACTCTTATGTGCAACCATGTTCGGTAGTGCATGGTGGTGGTGAACGCCGATCTATATACCATTTCACCTGTAAAGTTTCTGTAATGGATATGCCACTAGAAAAGGTTTGACACTGATTGAAGGTGTCGATGGTGGCATATGTGTATAGGGTTAGTCAGTAGCTGTATCGATGGTGGCAAGTATGTGGTTGATGGACGATAATGATGGTGGCACATCTTTGTAGGGTTACTTGGTGATTGTGATGAGTCTCGAATTTATACAGAAAATCGGTGAAGATGGCGTGGTAATGGTGGTGGATGGTAGGTTTAGACCTGCAACCAAGTTTTTTGGGAGCTTTGAGCCTTAGAAAGGTCGATTTTATTGATTTGTTTTCACTGTCTCAATCAATTAGGTATTGTTTTCAGCGAGCCTCAGAAAGCTCGATTTAGTTGATTTTTTTCACATTTTTCAGTTAAATTGCAATTGATTTAACTGATTTCATTTCCTGTTTTGGGATATTCGAATTTGTTTGGGAGCTTTAGGCATGTTTTGTTGCTTTGCTTTGTTAGGTGTTCATGGCGATGATGATGAACACGTCATCTGAGCCTCGATCGTTTTTCCTTTTTTATCCCAATGTTAACTAAAAGATGAAAGATGAATACATGGGTGTTGGGTCTCATATGGTTCATCAGGGGGTGTGGGTGGGTTGGAGGAATGTGGGTTAATGTATTTTGGTATGATAAGGTTGTAAAACCCTAACGTATTTGGGGGGGGGGGGTGTTAGGATTTTGATGATGAGTTGATACTCATCTGAGCCTTTTCTAATCTTGGCTATGATCTGCATCCACGTTAATGGAAGGTTGAAGGATTAATGAAAGAAAAATCTTTGGTTTATGTTAAGAAAAATAGTGTGTGAACTAATTGGATTCTTAATGGTTGTGATGATGAACACATATTCATCTGAGCCTACATTTCTTTTTGAATCCAAAATATTAACATGCTCTAGGTTTTGGTTCCATTTAAATACTGAAATACAATAACTGTTAATGCCTATGATGATTGTTTGAGTCTTGGTTTCGTTATTCGAATTCTAATAATCTGTTTGTTGATGTTGTTTATCCTTTGGTAGTTCAAATGTAGAGATTTTGGCGGTGACGATACAAGTGTTCATGAGTTGTACCATGAATGAACAATTTCTGGTTGCAAGTAATGACAAAATCCTCTGGTTCACATAGTAATCCAATTCAACCAGACTCAAATCCCCAATTCCAAACAAATAAAATCGTTCCCATAAACCTAGATCCATCTGACCCGAATCAACATCTTGCAAATTAAAGCTTCTTCAACAAATTCGGCGGTGAGGGTTCTGTTTCTGTGATGGTCGTTAGATCTATGGTGATTGTGGTTGGGTCGCAGGTCAAGAGAGTGAGGGTGAATGTGATAGGGTGGTGATGGCGGCAGATCTAGTGGTGGTGGTTAGGTCACGGGTCAAGAGATGGAGAGGGTGAAGGTGATGGGGTGGTGATGGCGGCAGATCTGGTGGTGGTGGTTAGGTCATGCGTCAAGAGATAGAGGGGGTGAAGGTGATGGGGTGATGGCAGCGGAAGATCTTGGTGGCGGTGGCGGATTTGGTGGCGGTGGTTGTTACGAGTAGATGGTACGTTACAGGTGTGGTGGTACGTTATAGGCGTGGTGGTGGTAGGTTAGGGGTAGTGGTGGCAAGCGGTGCTTCTTATGGTGGTGATAGAATGGTAAGAAAGAAAAAAAGAGCTGATGGAGAGGGAGAGTGAAAATGTGAGTAAGATTGAGAAGTTAGGTGTTGTATTTTTTTTTTGAACGATAAATTTCTTTTATTCTTGTCATCTGTGGGACTTGAACCCAAGACCTCCCCTCCCAAGGTTTGAATGATAAATTTCTTTTATTCTTGTCATCTGTGAGACTTGAACCCAAGACCTCCCATCCCAAGGTATTTAAAGGCTTTGCCTTTGCCAATGGACCACCACCTCATTGGTAAGTTAGGTGTTGTATTATTTTATTTTTTAATTTTTGTATTAAAAAAAGGTGAAAGGATTAATTTGCCCTCATGTGCGATTCATGTGACTTGATTTAACTAGAAAATTTACTTGGTTAGGGTCAAAGGACTTAGATTGTAATGAGTTTTACAAATAAATAACTGTTACTGTAATTATTGAAGTTAAATGCTACACATTGTAATCTGATACAAACATAAAGGGCGAAAATTGTAATTTACCCTAATTTAAATAATTGTCAATCAATTTGTAATTTCAAAATTTTAGTAAACCTGTCAAATTTAGGAAACTCGCTATTGTTAGGGGTGTTCTCGGTTTGGTTTAAAACCGTGAAACCATCCAAACCGCTTATTGGTTTGGTTTCACAGTCGATTTTTATATTTAACTTTCAGTCAGTCCGTTTAAAAAATTCAAACCGTAACAAACGGTTGGTTTACGGTTTATAAAAAAACGGTCGTATAAAATCGAACCAGAACATTTGATTATACTTTTGAATATTTATGTTATATATGTTTGATTTTTTATATAATACTTGGTCGCCTAATACCCGACCTTACGACCTTTAATCGCTCGTTGTTTGTTGTGTAATATATATTCCTAGTAGTCTAATTTCATCTACTTCTTGGTTAAGTTCTCTTCTCTTCGTGACTAAGCGTTAAGTTTTATGTCTCGCATTTTATTTAAAGGCCAATAAAGCCCAAACCTTCATACCAAGAATGTTAAAGTTGCTAATGAGTTGGTTGATAACATGTATGAGGTATCTTTACTTGCTCCACTACTTTTTTTTTATTCTGTTGTATTATTTTGATTAATTAAAGCATTTTTTAATAATTATAACAGTTTTTATAAGGTATCAATAGTTCGAATAAAGTGAATAACCGTCCTCTATGTGGTAAGAATATTGAAAAGAGATTGAAGAAACGGATCCAAAATTTAAAATAAAAAATCATCTTTAAAGGTTTTTTTTTTAATAATTTAGGACATGGGGTAACCCAATGGCAAAAGGCGACTCCATACGCCTGTGACTGCACCCATTGCTGGGAAGCCCAAGCCCACCATCTCCGGTTTCGGGGAAAACCCGCCACCCGAAACATATAAACTTTTCATAAAACTTATCTATAACATATCTAAAAGTTTAAATGCATCTGTTATGTGTCACGCGTCAATTTTTATCAAATATTTAGTAAAAGCAACATTTATTGTTGGAAATAAAGTTTTGTTTATAATGCATGTCATTTTCTATTTGTAGTTTGATTATTATGTTCGAACACCAAAGGTGTACGAATCTTATCTAAACTATGAGAAGACATTGAAATCGATTGATGATCTTGTGGCTGTACTTGCGTAACAAATTGTATAAAAATTGTCAAATATATGTCTTTAAACCTTTTCATTACATTTCATGCCAATATTTCACACAATATCAATCAAGAATCAAGAAACACAAGGTGAAATCACACAAAGTTGTAGCCCACTCCGAACGATTTGAGTATAAATTAAAGCCTATGTTTTGATTGTCGAGATAACGCCATGGCACCGAGCAAGATTACGAGTATAAACACTACGATTGCTCCAAATGATCCAATGAGTGAACCGGATGCACCTTGACAAAAGTCCCCATATTGTTGGCACACCGGTAACCAGTTTGTCGAAGTGTTTCCGTTGTGAGCTAGATATACTATTGATGCAGCCGCAGATGCCCCCGCAGTTAGAAGAGCTAGCATGACCTTTAAGAAAAAATGATAAATGTTTAAAACGGATGACATTTTATTTTAATTTTTATTTCAATTAAGAAACTCAAAATCATATTTTTTTGTATCCCTACAAGGTCTGGTACGGAATCTAGACCTGGTAGGGATACAATGATTTCGTTTTGTATATCAATGTCTTAGTACCGTGTCGAGGATAATCAACAGTATTCTAGTTCCTCTCGCCACGCTCCTCATTATGTGAACAATGGATAACGGGATTGTGAGAACAAAATACGCACATACGATCGCGTTCACAATCACAAACAACCTGAATAAAAGACAATAGTTTTAAAGTCCATATTTTAAACATTGTTTGATAGACTTTATCTAACAACTGATGAAAAAATAAATAAAAACAAATAGAAAAATTACTAGACACGATATATGTACTATGTTATGTGGTAAAACTTACCTGAAAGATCTAAAATCGTCATATTCTGCGCTGAATTGCACAAACCGAGTGAAGAAAGGTAACGTTTGTTCGTTAGTTCCCATGGCAATGGCGGCACTCATAGTACCCGCAATGCCAACAAGGCGCAATACAAGATCTATCACGGAAATCCCTTTGTTTGAACGGATTGGCACCGGGGCCTTGGATGTATGGCCCTCTTCCAATCGTGTGGCCTTCATCATTTTCGGTTTTCCGCTCTTTTTACTGTTAAAAGGAATATGCAAACTTAGGAAATGTTGTAAGATGGTATTGAAATTGTTTTGAGAAAATGTGAGGGGAAGTGTGAAATTTTATAGCACATAAACATAGTTGAGTTGGTATAGGATTTTCTAAACATGAGTTGTTAGTTGTCTTGGGGGTTTTTTTGGCTTTAGTCACTACCATAACCTGCTCAACTTTGGGCACCAACTTCCTACTCCTACTCCATCAATTCATCCATTTCTTGAACTTTTTGCTTGAAGTTTAAGAACTACTCTAAAACCTTTTTTTGCTTGAATTTTAAGAACTACTCTAAAACCTTTTAGATAATAATAAATATAATGAAAACTGTAACACATATATTTATATGTTACTATTTGCTCATTAAACTTATCAGCTCTGCTCATTGGTATCAACTGTTCTTCGGGTCCGGACAAATGGAATTGGAAGCTTCACCCGTCCGGTGTTTTCTCGGTGGCGAGTATTAAGGATATGGCTGCAGCGCACGGAAGAACCGTTCCAAATTATCTGTTTTTTTTTTAACAGTTTTGTCCCGAAAAAGGTCGGCATTGTTTCATGGCGGGCGATTTTGGAAAGACTCCCTACTCGAGCAGCTCTTGCAGAAAGAAATATTGGTTCAGGAGTCACAACTTGTCCTTTTTGTAATGAGTACGAAGAAACGAGTGACCATATTTTCGTTTCTTGTCAATTTGCTCAAGTGGTATGGCTCGTAATCACACAATGGTGCAAAACTCCACCTATGTTTGCTTTTAGCTTTAAAGACATATTGGATATGCATGTTTCGGTGGGCGGGTCCAAGAAGAAGAGAAAGGTTTTAAACGCTATCACCCAGGTTGTCGTTTGGAGTATTTGGAGAATGCGAAATGAGGTAATATTTGGAAATGCTTACCCAAATATTTCTAAGGTTATAGAAGAATCAAAATCAATGAGTTTCCAATGGATAAAAAACAGGTCGAGATCACTTGGTTGGACATGGAGTGATTGGTGTAGTTTTTGCATTGTAATGTAGTGTCCTGCGTTTTTTGGATTCTTGGTTTTTCTGGGTGTTTTGATGTAACCGGGTTGTACATTTGGTTTCTAGCTTCTTGCTAGTTTGATTAAATAAAATTTTTGTTGGCCGTTCAAAAAAAACTATTTGCTCATTAATTTGTACAATTCGATGAAATCAATTAAATAACCATTTTGACCTTTAAAATGACCCAAACACCCATTTGACATAAAAATATTATCCCAATACCCATTTGACCAAAAGTACATCTGAATTTACATAGGGTACAAGAACACTCAACCCACTTCCACTTTTATCCCTTCTAACTTAATTCAAATCTTTGGTACCATGAACATCAAAACTTTGGAAGAAGCAAGCTAAATTATGGCTATTATACATTTACACACTTCAAAACTTTTATTTTGCACCAAGAACAACATCAAAGATTCAAAGACATCCTTTTTCAGCTCCAGTGAAATTTACGCAACCAAACAGAACCAACCAAATGATGTCATGTGTCCATGAAAATCATATTTTCCAGGACCCTAGTAAAAGTTCCACAGAAAAGTACAGATTCTTATAGTTTTGATCCAAATCGCAAGATTTTCCTTTTAAGCATGATGTTCTGTTATAATAGGATGTAATTTTATAAAAGGCGTGTAAGTATTTTAAATGTTAACTAAATATTTTAAATATGAATATAGTCAAATATATAGTTTATATAGTTTGTTAATTTTCAAACAGACGTCTCACTAAGTAGGGCTGGCAATTTTTACACGATACACGAATACACGACACGAACCTACACGACCTTAACAGGTATCGTGTATGGGCTTATCGTGTATCGTGTACTAAACAGGTAGACACGAAAAAACCTGTTAATTTTCGTGTCGTGTTCATGTATAGCGTTTCGTGTTTTCGTGTCTTATCGTGTCTGTTCGTGTATAGCGTTAATATATGTTAACACTTAACATCGAGTGGGTAAGATACCTGTTTACCTGTTAAATACCCGTTAAGATACCTGTTTACCTGTTAGATACCCGTTAATACATGTTAGATACCCGTTAATACATGTTAATACCTGTTTACCTGTTAGATGCCCGTTAATACATGATTATTCTAGTGTTCGTTAACAGGTACTAACAGGTAATTTTCGTGTTTTCGTGTCGTGTTCGTGTTCGTGTTTGAAAAAATGGACACGAAATCTTATCGTGTCGTGTTCGTGTATGGCTTATCGTGTATCGTGTCTTATCGTGTCGTGTCTTATCGTGTACGGGTATACACGATTTGACACCCCTATCACTAAGTTCATGATTGTGGTCCATTAAATCGAATAGCCACGTAAATGTCTGATTTTTTTTTTTTTTGAACAAAAATACTATTCTTACTCTATTTTGGTTACATGTTATGGGCACATAGCCCACTTCGATAATGGGTTACAAAATGTTTGACAAATGAGTCAATGACAATACCGTAGTTAATAATAACTAGGGTTATGACCCGCCCGCGTTGCGGCGCGGGTACATCGTAAACATTGAATGGATTAGTCCAAATGTTATATGATGCATTAACCATATGAAAGCACACATTTCGACATATCCACTTGAACTCAATGTAACATGTATAAGCATTGTGATTGGATCAAACGTAAAGTAAAACAAATTCATATCGAACAATCACAACGTATTATATGTGACCCAACTCATACATAAAAAACGTAACAGTATGAAGAAAAATATGCACATGTAATCGAAATGGATTAATTAGAGCTTTCGAAAAAAAGGAAGAAAAAGAAACCATAATTCAACTCCACTCGGTTCGAAACAAACTTTACGAAACATACATAAAATAAGCACGAAAACATATTATATTTGACGTGAATCATTTCCCAAAAAAGTTTACGTCGAAACATAGAACAACTTGAATTTATACCAAAACGTACATAAAAATATGCACATAAAAATGGTTTCTTTAAACGAAAACGTATTATATTTAACTTGACTCGTCTAAAAAAAGTTTACGTCGGAATGCGACCCGTCGCAATGCGGCGGCGATTCTTTAGTTATAACTAAGTCGACCTAGTACCCGCACGTTATGTTAAACCTGTCAAACGGGAAAAAATAGACGATGTAAAGACGTTCACCCACACACGCACGTTGCGTCGTGTTAACTCGCAAAATTTAGAATGAAACGTAAAAACGTTTAACCAAAGACGCACGTTGTGATGTGTTAAGTCACAAAATTTAGAAACAAGCATAAAGCGAAAAATTTACGGAAAATGAAAACTATAAAGCACCAAAGTTGAAAGTAAAAAAGTTGTAAGGATAGATTGCAAAAGAGAAAAAGTTCTAGGTTAAAAGTAAAAAAAAAACAAATAGTTTTGGGTTAAAAGTAATTTATGAAATACTTTTGGATGAAAAGTAAAAAAAAACTTTTTTTTTTGGAAAACCCCCAAAGCCAAGGCTACGACAACCATATGCATAACCATTTTTTCTTTGAAAAACCCCCAAAGCACACCCCGCGTTGCGGCAGGGCGTAAAACGGTGTCAAATAGTACTAATGTCACACAACCGTCATCGACCACCAACACTGACTCGACCTAGGATCTGCGTGTTGCGACGAATCTGTCAAACATGAAAAAATAGAGGTAAAAACGTTGAACCACACATGCACGTTGCGCCGTGTTAACTTTCGAAACAAAACATAAAAAAGTTGAAGCACACTCGTACGTTGCGTCGTATTAACTCGAAAAATTTACAACTATACGTAAAACAAAAATTTGCGAAAGATGAAAACTATAAGTGACAAAAGTTGTGAAGTTAAATTGAAAATAATGAAAAGTTTTGGGTTAAAATTAAAAAACAAATTATATAGGGTTAAAATTGCAAAAGGTAAAATCCTTTGGATTAAAATTAAAAAATCAAGTTTTTTTTTTTTTTTTGAAAAATGCCCAAAGCACAAGTTACAAGTTCTTATGCACAAAAAACTTACTAAGTTATATATGGAATAATTAAACTTAAATAATTTTGAGAAAAATGCCAAAATGGTCTCTGAGTTTATGTTACTTTTGCTACTTTAGTTCATAAATGAAAATTATTTTTATCTGAGTCCCCGAGGTTTCATTTTTTTTTATCATTTCAATCCAATTGGCAAAATGAATTAGAAAATTCTGCTCTTTTTGTCGTTTTCCTCATTCAAATGATGGAGTTCAGACATAAAATGACGATTATACCCTCCATTTAAATGAGGAAAAGGACGAAAAGGGCAAAAAGGACATATATTTCTAACCCACTTTACCAATTGGATAGAAATGACAACAAAAATGAAATCTCAATGACACGAATACAAAAAGTTTCATTTTAAACTTACGTGACAAAAGCATGGTTGCAAAAGTTGTTAGGCGCTCCCTAATCGATTGAGTGGGGAGTTGAGAGTACTCGGTCTAGGCGGAGAGTACTCGGGGAGTACTCGGACACATGGTTGTAAAACAAGGTTTCCAAGTCCAAGTACTCTCCGAGTAATCGCTCCAAGGTAGGGTGCCGAGGCACCTTTCTTCAATTCTGCCTAATTACTCAGAATTGACCAAACGTGGCCAACCTCGGCCAAAATCGGATCTAGTAGGTCAATTCAGTTCGAGTTTGACTGAAAAAATAAAACATAATTTCTATATCTCATATTATAAAGAAATTAGTTTTCAAAAGTTAAATATATGTCAAACAATATAAATTTACTAATAATTGTAACAACATACGTGAAAATGATATTCATTCTTTAATATTCTTTAATATGATAGATATAGAAATTATGTTTTTTTTCCAGACAAACTCGACCTGAATTGACCAACTAGATTCGATTTTGGCCGAGGTTGACCACATTTGGTCAATTCTGAGTAATTAGGCGGAATTGAAGAAAGTTGTCTCGGCAACCTACCTTGAAGCGATTACTTGAAGAGTACTAGAACTTGGAAACCTTGTTTTATGGACAAAAGTAACTAAGGGAACATTTTGGGATTTTACTCAATAATTTTTGTTATTCAAAACATGTTATGGACACAGAGCCCACTTCGGTAATGGGCTAGATAATGTTTCTTGATCTCAACTCGATTTGACAATACCTTATTTAATAAATAATTAAATTTAATAATATCTTTTTTATTATTATTTCACTTCTTGCGAATGTAACTCATCATATATAAAACCGTGTCTGAACAAAATCTTGATCGATCACCCGTCAGTCATCAAACAAATCTCGATTTCATTTCAATCTGCGAATTTCTCTCAATTCATCGACTCGGGTAAGAAGTCAAACCATAAATTCAACTTCTTGTTCTTCAAATGAATTAAATCTACTTTTTTTTTTATCAAGATTTCTTGTATGGATCGATAATTGCTACTTAGATCTTTAACAATAAAACTGAAACCACAGGGATCCAGATGCAAAATGTTTGAGTTTTGGACTAAAGTGTCGAAAGTAACCAAACCTCAGGGACTAAAATGACAGTTTACTCTTTAGATAATAATAAATATAATGAAAAATGTAACACATATATTTATATGTTATTATTTGCTCATTAAGTTGTACAATTTGATGAAGTCAATTAAATAACCATTTTGACCCTTAAACTGACCCAAACACCCATTTAACATAAAAATAATATCCTAATACCCATTTGACAAAAAGTACTTCTGAATTTACATAGGGTACAACACCCAACCCACTTCTCACTTTTATCCCTTCTAACTAAATTCAAATCTTTGGTACCATGAACATCAAATCTTTGGAAGAAGCAAGCTAAATCATGGCTATTATGCATTTACACTCTTCAAAACTTCTCTTTTGGCATCAAGAACAACATCAAAGATTCAAAGAAAACCTTTTTTCAGCTCCGGTGAAATTTATGCAACCAAACAGAACCAACCAAATGATGTCACATGTCTATAAAAATCATATTTTTTGAGACCCTAGTAAAAGTTCCACAGAAAAGTAAAGTACAGATTCTTATAGTTTTGATCCAAATCGCAAGATTTTCCTTTTAATTGGATGTAATTTTATAAAAGGCGTGTAAGTATTTTAAATGTTAACTAAATATTTTAAATATGAATATAATCATATATAGTTATTAGTTAGTTGATTTTCAAAACACACGTCTCACAAACTTCATGATTGTGGTCCATTAAATCGAATAGCCACGTAAATGTCTGATTATTATTTTTTTTGAACAAAGATACTATTATTACTCTATTTTGGTTACATGTTATGGACACACAGCCCACTTCGATAATGGGTTACATAATGTTTAACAAATGAGTCAATGGCAATACCGTAGTTAATCAATAATAGAGAAAAATGCCCGGATAGTCCCTGTGGTTTCACCTTTTTTCACCTATAGTCCCTATCTTTCTAAAACTACTTGAATAGTCCCCAAGTTTTCAAGTTTTGTTCTCGGATAGTCCCTGGGTCTAACTTCAGTTTGTTTTTTCTGTTAAAATGATGTGAAATGACAAAAATACCATTTTCTTAAAAGGCCAAACCATAGGGATTATCCGGGCATCTTCTTCATTTTTATTTATAAAACCCCACCACCACACTTCATCTTCAACCTCCACCCACCATCACTCTCCTCCACCCTCCACCATCACCGCCACAGTCACTCTCCAGTTGTGAAGTAAAGATATTTACCTGACAACCACGTCCCATCATGACAAATTCAAGGCTCTCAAAATTAATAAACAATAACAGTTCCCTGAAGTACCAAAAACCAAGTTCAAAATTAAAAATTGAACACAGTAATGAAAGGGGATTTGTATAGGGCAGCTTACGTCGTCATCATCATCGCTGATAGTCGCCATTTCAGATTGTAATGGGCGGGCAGGGCGATAAGCGGCACACCACCGTTTCTTCTCCGACGACCAACGAATCACCTCCGCCATCATCGTTCATCATCACCACCGTCGCCTTCAATCTCCTTCAACAACCATCCTGCTCACTGTTCAACCACCTCCATAACCACCACCTCCGATCTCCTCTGTTTCTTAAATCAATCAAGAATTGAAGACATAATAATAGCCCCCTCTTCTAACCCCTTATCCCTCATCCCTAATCGAACCCCTCCGCCGGAAAAATAAGTCACCGCCGCCCCGCAGACGGCGGCGCCGCTGTCGTCGTCGCCCCGCAGACGGCGGCGCTGCTGTCGCCGTCGTTCCTCTTTCCCCGACGTGCTCTCTCTCTCTCTATCTCTCCTCGCTCCCCCTCTCTCTCCTGCGTTGCCATCGTGTACCACCACCAAGCAATGGTGGTGGTCGGCCAATGATTTAGAGAGGTAAGTGGGTGTTGTGTGGTGGGTTTAAGGTGGTGGAGAGGTTGGGGGTGTTTTGCCTGTAAAAGGATGACCGGCATGGGTGGTTGTGATGATGGTGGTAGTGGTCAGTGATGATGGCGGCGGTGGAGGTGGAGGTGACGGTGGTGGTGGTACCAGAGAGAGAGCAGGGATGAAGAGAAAGGGATAATATGTGGGTGTATATATTTTGTTTTATGATAAGGGTATTTTAGTAATTTCACACCTACTTAACACCAAAAACTAACCCCCATCCGTTTCAGGGACTATCCGGGAACAAAAATTGAAAACTTGGGGACTATTCAAGTAGTTTTAGAAAGATAGGGACTATAGGTGAAAAAAGGTGAAACCACAGGGACTATCTGGGCATTTTTCTCTCAATAATAATTAAACTTAAATAATTTTGAGAAAAAATGGCAAAATAGTCTCAGAGTTAATGTTACTTTTGCCACTTTAGTTCAGAAATGATTTTTTTTTTCTGGATGTTTCATTTTTTTGTCATTTCCATCCAATTGTCAAAGTGTGTTAGAAATTTCAGCTCTTTTTGTCGTTTTCCTCACTCAAATGATGGAGTTCAGACATAAAATGACGATTATACCTTCCATTTAAATGAGGAAAACGACAAAATTGACAAAAATTTCTAACCCACTTTGCCAATTTGATGAAAATGACAACGAAAATGAAACCTAAAGTATCAAAATACGAAAAATTTTATTTTTAAACTCAAGTGATAAAAGTTATCTAAACTCAGGGGCTGTTTGTTTACATCTGAATGGCTCCATTAAGAGGCAAGCCTCTGAATCGGCCAGAGGCTAGGCTGTTTGGTTCACAAAAACTTCACCTCTTAATGGAACCATTCAGCTACTTTTCACATCTGAATGAAACATTTGACACTCATACCCCTTGCCCTAACAAAACAAACATCCGCCTCTTCTCCTCAATACACAGCGACACCATATTTCTCCTCCACAGCCACCATTATCTCCTCCTCTCCTCCACAACTCCGCCGCCCATCTCCTCTCCATAGCCCCATCTCCTCGTCGACAACCCCATCTCCTCCATAATCCGCCGCCACTCCTCCACAATCCACCAGCCTCCTCCTCCACAGCCGCCCTCCACATCGTTGGCCTCCACCACAGCCCCATCTCCTCCACAATCCGTCGCCACTCCTCCATGCTGTTGTTTCATTTCAATCTCTGCCGACGACAACTACCTGTAAGTGTCTGACCTTATGTTCCATCTTTTACATTAAATTGATGCCCTAGGGTTTCATCGTATGTGCAAGTTGTAGGATATTGGATATCGTTGTTTAGCACAATAGTTCAGATGGGTAAAAATGTCATTTCACACAATCATTCAGGGGTGCAACCAAACAACACTTTAGTGGTTCAGAGTCTCTTAACCATTCAGACCTCTTAATCATTCAGCTCTTATTGATTCAGATGTTGCCAAACAACCCCTTACTTAGGACCATTTAGACATAATAATTTTTGTTGTTCAAAACATGTTATGGACATAGAGCCCACTTCGGTAATGGGCTAGATAAGATCTCAACTCGATTTGACAATACCTTATTTAATAAATAATTAAATTTAATAATATCTTTCAAAAAATATATAAAACCGTGTCTGAACAAAATCTCTATCACCCGTCATCAAACAAATCTTGATTTCAATTCAATCTGCGAATTTCTCTCAATTCATCGACTCAGGTAAGAAGTCAAACCATAAATCCAACTTCTTGTTCTTCAAACGAATTAAATCTACTTCTTTTCAAGACTTCTTGTATGGATCGATAATTGCTACTTAGATCTTTAACAATAGACTTAAATTAGGTTCTATACTTCTTGTATTAATGATTCAATTATATCGATATACATACATATCACTGTTTGTTTTATGTATGGACTTGTTTAATCCATCAATCGATGAAGTGGGTACTTCATTTCTTGAATATTCACTTAAATTTTGTTGGGTGTTTGAGTTTATTTTGCATAATTGTGGGTTATGTCTAGATCTTGCTTTTATTCTTGCAAATGATTTTGTGTAGATTAGAAACCCTAGATATTAGCATTGGGGATCTGGGTTCATGGTAAGATCAGTTTGATTGAAAGAATCTGAGATGGATCTTGATTTTTATACAATTGATTATCGAGTTTTGAAACCGATGAATGTTATAAGCAATTGAGCATGGGATCAAGGATTCTTTCATGTTTCAAATGTTTTTTTTTTTGGTATTAATAGTTGCTAAATGCTTGTGTTTTTTATAGGTTTTAGTCAAACATAGTAAGCAGCAAATGTCTGAAACAAATGATGGCAACCCCATGCCCTCAAAGGAGCAAGAGGTAGTATATATATATACTCAAAACATTATAATTTTAGTTCTTTTTTATAGATCAGAAAACAAACGATGTTATACGTTCTTGATGTGTTATGTAGGAAGCAGTAATCAAGAAAAAGTATGGAGGGTTGTTACCGAAGAAAAACCCGTTAATCTCGAAGGTAAAAAATGCTTTTTTTTTCCGTTTGCTTGTGTTGGGAAGAAAACGGGTTATAAATTTTAGGTTTTGACGTCTTTCTTGGTTGATCTTGCACAGGACCATGACCGGGCTTTCTTTGATTCCGCTGATTGGGCACTTGGAAAGGTAACTAATTGAACTTTTTTTTAATTTTATAACCGTGAGAACCATCAATACTCTGCTAACCAATGGGATGAGATCAAACGAAACTTGCGTTGAGTAGCTGGCCTTCAAGGGTTTATAGATCTTGAAGATTAATAATTTCATAATAAGATCCTAATCAACACTATAAACATCGTGTATTTCCACGGTTTATAGAGATAAAGATTCTATAAATGCAATTATGGAGGCTAAACATTGTTATTATTTTGTGTATCAGCAAGGACAGAAGGCCAAAGGACCGTTAGAAGCACTCCGCCCCAAATTACAGGTATTTGATACCTTCTTCTTTGCCCATTTATATGAAAGTAATGTATTTAAACGGTTAACAAACCGATACTCCGTAAAGGACTTTAACCATGGTCATATGATTGTCGAAGTAATTGAAAAACGATCATTTTGAAACATAAACGAAATTCATTTGTTCCTTATGAGTTTGGCTTGTTGTTTAATCAGCCGACACCACAACAACAATCACGTTCAAGGCGCTCAGCTTATGCCCCCGCAGGTGAAGGCGAAGGTATTACAATCGGATCTTTAAACAAACTAGTTTTAGTTATTAAAACAATTTTTTTTTCATATTTTTGGTATGTATTTTGTTTCTTGACAGTTGATGGTGGGAATGCTGATGTGGATAACGACGAAAAAGACCAAGAAACCGCCCGAGCCGATTGATTTAGTTACTATAGCATAAATCATATTGTTGCATCTTTGGGAACCATTGGTCTTGTTGGTGATTACCATAAACCATATTGTTGTATCTTTGAGAGTTTTACCATCGGGCAATGCTTTATGTTGAAACAGTGTTGGATTCGTTTCATTTTCTCAGATCGTCTTCTATGTATGCTGGTTATCTTTCATGTGTTTTAATATGTTTTGAAGAGTATTTTTCTGAATGTTTCATATACATATTTGGCCATGTCAAAACAAATCACTCATTTAACCAATTTGTGAAGCTGCTCTCATTCAAGAAATGCCATGTTGTTACTTAAACCGGTATCAGTTTAACAAGATTCTGTTCTTGTATAGTGACACAAGTAATAAAATGCAGGTCCATCGGGTCGATTGACCATTGGGTATTCAATAACAATATCTGGTTCAGGTAAAAGTCATCCAGTTCCCTTGGTGTATAGTTTATTTTGAAAACTCGATATTTTATTACATGGAGATAGTAACGCAAACAGTTTATATAGTTTGGTTTGGGGGGGGGGGGGGGGGGGGGTTAAAAACTTGTTTTCTAGCTCTGATTTTAGACTTACAACTAGGTGTGCTTATGGACCAGTTTGACAAAAAAATCTAGTCCGGATCACTAACTACGGATTTGGAAAACGACAAATCAAACTGATGGTGCTAGTTGGTTGGGTAAGCTGAACCGACTTCCAAACGGATCCCTTTTGACTGTTTGAACCGATTTTTTAAAATATAATGGCTAAATCCTTGAATTTGTATTAAATATTTTACAACAATCGGTACCTAGTAAATCTCACAAGTAGCAAAACTATTAGTAGTGTTTGCGGAAGGTAGGATGTGTAACATTCCCTCTGTGCGTGAAGCGAAAAGATGAGGTGACTGAGTAACATAGTAAAATAACAACATATATAACATCATAAAACAACATATAGACATATATACCGTAAGACAATCTCATACAAACTCCACATAAAATCTATGGAAAAATATAAATCCATAAAACTGTATATAAAAGGATGATACTGAAGAATAAGATTTATTTTCTCAATTTATATTTTAATCTATAGACATTTTAATCTACAGGGCTAGTGACTGGTGGACCGGTGGTGGGTACGAGCATCATAAATTATGACAACTATATGTTTGGGTTGTCAAATAAAAGCTACTTGGACTGTATGGGCCCATACTTAGTGGGCCTTAATACACGCACAATCAATCACCAGTATTTGTTCTTTGGATGATTGGATCAAGTACATTGGCAATTTGGCATTGAAATTCATATAGTTTTTAATTTATACCATATTTATTTATTTATCTTTTGAACAGCAAAATTTCTTTTAATTCATGTTGTTTGTGGGATTTGAACCCAAGACCTAACAAACCAACATAACCTACTCTCTTATCTTGAATGTTGTATTTCATACACAAAGCACGCACAAATTTACAATCCGTTATCTTTACTTCAAAAAGGCTCTGGTATAAGGACTCGGTTGTGTAGGTGAAATGTGTATTTCGACTATGACAAAAGGGAGAGTTTAGCCGATGGGAGGAGGGGGGGGGGGTTGAAATTACCATGTGTTTGGTGATGTGATTTCGTTGACGCCACGCATCGTTCCAACAAGTAATATTTTATTATTCAACTTTTTCTGTTTTTTTGGCGTTTTATGAGTTTACATGCAATGGTGTTTTTATTAGTTTACATGATATGACGTTTTATTAGTTTACATGCAATGGCGTTTTATTAGTTTACATGCAATGGCGTTTTTATTATTGTTTCAGTTCTCATGGCGTTTTCATATGCAGTCTATGGTGTTTGTACCGTTTACTGGTATAGACAATCATCACTGCAATGTTACATTTGGTGCAACATTATTGGCGTCGGAAACTGCTAATACTTATATTTGGTTGTTGAGAGTTTTTCTAAAAGCTGTTGGTTCTCAACCAAAAGTTGTTGTCACTGACAAAGATCCAGCAATGAAGAAGGCTATTTCAGCTGTATTTGTTGACACGAGGCATCGGTTATGCATGTGGCATGTGATGTATAAACTTTCTCTGAAGGTTGGTATGCTTATTTTTACCTATGATGTTTTAGGATACACTGCATTTTAAAATACATGGCGTTTTGTACCTTGTTACTGTTTTTTTAATTAAGTTTTGTCTTTGTGTAATTTATATATTTTTTATGCATGGCGTTTTCGTGTTATACATAGGTTGGTGTTAGACTAGGCAATTCCACGAATTTTAAAGAACGTATTTGTGGTGTTGTGTGGACGGATATTCTCACAACTAAAGAGTTTGAATCAGAATGGGAAGCGGTTACCGTAGAGTTCAATTTAGCGGATAATGACTGGCTATCTGATATTTTTGCACTCAGGGAATCTTGGATCCCTGCATACTATAGAATGGAAGAGATGTCGGGTCTTATGCGAACGACATCGAGGTAGGAGAGTGAGAATCATTTTTTTGGTCGAGTGTGCAATTCGAAAGCTACTCTTGTTGAGTTCATGACTCATTACGAAACTGCAATAGAAGCACAACGTCACACACACCGGAAAAATGATCATGAATCTCGATACAAACGACCCCAGTCAAATTATCATTCAATCAACAGGGCAAGTTACACAAGAATAGCAGGTAATTTCCAATTGTTGGAAGGCCAAGCTGTTGACATATACACAAAAAGTATTTTTTGTGACGTTCAAGCTGAGCTAATTGGAATTGCGGATTGCATAAATCAACGTTACGAAGATCAGCTCGATGGGTTTGTTAAGTTTTACATAAATGACTTCCAGCAGCCTTGTACATCCTTATTTGAGGTAAACAATGACGTTTTGTTTTTATATGGCGTTTTTTGTTAATGGCGTTTTCTCATATCCAATGTGTTTTTTTAATTTTTTAGATAAACATTCTCTGCATGGCGTTATAGAGATATTTGTTTTTGGCGTTTTCCAGGTAATGTTCCGTAAGTCTGATTGCACATGCAGTTGCTCATGCAGGCGTTTTGAACAGTTTGGTTTGCTATGTAGACATATATTCTATGTTTTGAGAATTATGGACATTAGGGAATTTCCAAAACAATACATTCTGAATAGACGGCGAAAAGAGGCTTCTCCAAACTGCTCTCCCGAATACTCAATTAGTCGTGAATATATGACCGAGCTTGACCCCGATGTGCAAAGTATGATGCGAGATATTATTTTTTCAACGAAATATACTTTGAACCGTTTATCTGGTCATAAAGAGGAGTTATCCTTATACAAGGATTATGTTCAATCTTATATGAAGAAGGTTCAAGATATGTAGATTGTTGCTCCTCCCCCTAGTACTAGGGATAGATTTGCTAAGATAACATGTCAATATAAAAATGACAAGAATCCGATAAGAGTCCCTGTTGGGTATAAATCCAAAGGTTCTGGTTCTCGGAAGCGCCTGAAATCTAAACAGGAGATAGCAATCGAGAAAAAGAAATCAAAGTTGAAACCCGGGGCAAAAGAAAGACAGTGTCAGAACTGCAAAGGCTATGGACACTATGCATCGACATGCAAACAGGCCGTAATTAAAAGAAGATCGACAAGGTCATCGAGAGCTAGTGAAGAGTAGTTTGGCGTTTTGTATTTTTCATTCTTACAGAACACACACAGATGGTCTTCGAGAGCCAGTGTAGAGTAGTTTGGCGTTTTGTATATTTCATTCCTATAGAACACAGACAGATCTCAGTTTGGCGTTTTACATCATTTTTATACATCATTTTTTTCATCTTTTTTTGACATATTTGTTCATAACATGCTACTTCGAAGTTACATAACAAACAATATAAGATCGGACAAGCAAATAAAACGCCAAAAAAAAAAAACAACAACGCCACTAAATAAAACTACCATAAACCTCTAATTTTAGTCATGCTAAACTCAATAATGTTTTGCTGAACGAGATGGACAACATTGTTAATCCTCAGTCAAGAAAGATATCTAACAATGTTGTCCATCCCGTTTAGCTAAACTCTATTGAGAACAAAAACTGAATCTTCATGAAATGGCGTTTTTGAATTTTTGTGGTTTTTGTATATTTTGGCGTTTATATTGAGGATCTTGCTCATTACATTGGGCGAAAGTTTACTGAGAAAATAGTGTATATCAAAGAAACATGGATTGAAATCTTTGATATTTGGGTTTTTTTTGGCGTTTCTAAGATGAATGGTATAGAAGAAATTATGGGTTTTGGGGTTTTGGTGTAGATTTTAGTAGGTCTGAGAGGTTGTTTATATAGGATGTTTTTTGTGCATATTTTAGGCGTGATTTTTATTATAGTAAATGCTAGTAATTAAGTTCCGTCGTTTCAGTATTGTTTGTTCAGCTTTATCGGTTAAAAACAAAGTTTGGTATCTAATGGCGTTTAGATGAGGATGAAGTGTGCTATGTGTGTTAAGGCGGGATTTTAATAGCGTTTTATTCGTAAGTTTGACGTTTTGTGTAGAGAAGTCAAAAGACCCTTTTACCCTTAATGAAGCGCGCCACACTAATAAAAGTGATGTTATTTACGAAAACGCCACCGCGTCATCTAGTCCATAGATTGTTTTGATCTGACGACCCATAAGCGTTCTCTCCGTTCTCACACTTTCCACCGTTTTCTCTAAATTCTGACCATATATATATATATAGTAATTAATTGTTTAAATTGTTAGGAGCTCCCTAGTTGTTACTCATATTTACAAACAAATATTAAACGGGTCAAACCCGACACGGTTTTAAATTGGTTTGACACGACACAAATAAATATATAAGTTAAGTTAGGGTTACAAAATTGCAACACGACAAAATTGACACCCCTATATTTTATTTACATTGAAACTCGTCTATGTTTTTATTCATTGATGCAAACGTTATAAAAAAAACTACTGAATACTTCAAACATTTTTATAAAATTTTAAAATCTGTACTATATAATAAAAGAAACCATTTAAGGGACACTTGTCATTATATTAGCTCATGTCTTATGGATAATTATTGTTTTAGTTTAATATCTTCTAATTAATTATAGATAACCCTTATACTAAATATTATTTAGTTTAATATCTTATGGATAATTATTATTTAGTTTAATCTATTCTAATTAATTATAGATAACTTTTCTACTAAATATTATTAATTTAAGATATTTTTAAATAACCAAAATATTTATCACCAAAACCAAACTTTGTATTAATATATTATTTATTTTCATTTTCATTATTAAAAAAATTATTATATCGATTTTATTACATAATTTTTAACAAATTGTATATAACTTTCAATATTACTTTATATATAAAATTAGATTTATTACGGGTTTTTTAAATATAATTTATATTTTACCACTCAAATGGCTGCTTATTTGCTTCTTAAATAACATGTTTGACCACTGTATCTTCTTTTCAATAATCATCTCCGCAATCACCATATCTATCTCGTACCGAGTATATCCATTAGTTTTTTTAAATATAATTTTATTTATTTGGTATATAAAATCATATTTTTTCAAGTCGTGTAATACATGAGGGTTTTTAAAGATATAGTTTTTTTTTATTATTTGGTAAACAATATTACATTTATTCAACCCGTGTAATACACCTTGTTTTAAAGATATAACTTTTTTATTATTTGGTATATAAAATTACATTTATTCAACCCATACAATATGGTTCTTATAGATATAACTTTTTATTATTTAATATTTAAAAATGATATTTATTCAACCTGTGCAATAAAGAAGGTTTATAAAAATATATTGTTTTATTATTTAGTATATAAAATTTATTTATTTAACCCGTGTAATATACGGGGTTATAACCTAGTGAAATATAAATAAAAATAAACAAGTTGCAACGATGCATTGGAATTTATACACAACATCATATATAAAAGAAGTTATTAAAAACAATTATTATTGTAAATAAAATCTTCAAAATATACATAAGATTAGAAACCTTAAATTCAAATGGTATAAATAGTTATTTCAAAAGTGATATAAGATTTAGTTGATTAACTCACCATTTAATGGTTATCTGTTGTGCTACAAGTCTTGTTATTTTTCTTTTTATATTTTATATTTTTTTCATTTTAGATAAATTTTTTTTCTTTAAATCAATTTGGACGTAGGTAAACCTTTAGATATTAGTCATATTACCTATTGCAAAGTGCAAACCCTTTAAGAAGATTATGCATTTTCAGTTTTGTAGTGAAAAAAATCAAATAATACCAAGATATGAGCTTTAGAACATGAAAAACACAAGTGTGGTGAAGTTAGGTCAACAAGAACAGTAATGGAAGAAATTAAATCCTTCAATACGAGGCAAGTTAGGGTTATTATTGCAAAACCTCAACCTGGTTGTGTGGAAGATATTAGTCAGACAATTATTTAAAAAACATAAATTTCTCCAACTAAACAAGGGAGACTACATGCATCAATGGTCCATTGCCTGCACCTACACATGACCACACCAACCAAATCTTTGACCACATGATAACAGTTATAATTAATTTTTTTTTTCAATTATAACTGTCATTAACAACCAGATTGGCACTCAACAGCTTGCGTACACTTCGTAGCTTCATGAATTAAATAAGCCTTTGAAATCAAGTTATTTCAACATTGTATGTAATTACAGTAACTATAGCATTCACCAGTGATGACGGGTAGCCCAAATCTAAATAAAATGGCTAAGATTACATGACAGCTTGAAGGGTTAAAAGGTTTAAAGGTTCAAAACCCGGGAACTGAGCTAAAGCAGCACGTGTACAGTAATAAGTCATGTCCCTGATTACTTCAACAACTCTCCCAGCCGCAAAAGTAAGACGAGTGCACAGGATGTAGTCTTTTACCCGCATGTCAAAACGATTTAACCCCCAAAAAGGTAAGTCCCCCACTGCAAGCATGTTCCACTAGTCAATGGTTCCCTCTTTGAGCGATGACCTTCCCTATATAATGACACTTCATTTAGAGCCGGAGACATTCCGATCAGCTCTGATTCCATTGGGATCTCTGGTCTTTGCTCTTGAGTGCTTGTTCCATGCAAGTCACTCTTCCTCACATTCAATACACACATTTCCGTTGCTCCCACATCCGAAGCTGAACACATTTCAGTGGAGGGTCTTAAGCAAACAACAAAACCTAACTGGTGAACCTCTCTCCACGTCTTGCAAACGTGGGGGGACCCCACGACCTGCGTTAGGCAAACCTAAACCCTCCAACCCTTTTGCCTAATCAGCCCAACTACTACCAGCGGTCTATTATTTGTTGCATCAACAAGTTGGCGCCATCCGTGGGACTACGCCACTAATTTTCTTCAAAAGACCTAGTAGTGTAGCTCCATTTCCGCTCAGGATTCAGCATGTCGGAAGGTGAGTCTCCGAGAGAGGTTAACCAAGTCCCTCGTTCCTCTACCCCAAACACTAGCGAAACTCCTGTGGCTATGCCGACTTCCATCTCAACATCGGGAAGTACTCAAACTGGAACAACATACCCCGAGTTTCTCACTTTCCAAACGCCGACACCATCTCGTTCCGGAGTACCTTCTCCCAACGTTGGTGTCTCTAACACCCCCTCACGTGTCGACCTTACTCCCGAAGGGGTTGCTTCTAAACCAATACATGAGTAGGGAACGAGACAAGGGAGTGAGGATCCGTCTGGATTATGACGAGCCAGAACCATCACTATCTCCTGGACCACCCGCTCCTCCTTTTGTAAGCTCACAACCAGTTGTGTCCAGGAATGAGGCTGGTCCCATCAATCCTCCTCCAAATCCTAACCCATATTTGTACACGAGGTCAGATCCAACGTCTTTTCCTCTCTTTTCTTCCCAACCAATTGCAACAGTTGCTCCCTTGGGGCATGAGCTGACTTTGAACCAGCTCCTACAATCTCCAGTAGCAAGCCTTCCACCCTCAGCAACAACTACAAGGGAGCAAGCTTTGTCTGTGCTTCCCTTGGCCCGTAGTGCTGTTATGAGCACTCCCTTGGGGGTAAATTGCCCAGTTGCACCTGGAAGCCTTCAAGGCTTGATGTGTGCAAAATGCAACATATAAATTACATCAAATGTGGCATAAAACTAGCCCTTTTTTAGTACTAATGTTGGAAAAAGTGTGTTTTTGTCTTCCTTTTGTATTTTCAGGATTAAATAAGCTCAAATGAACAAAAGAAGCAAAAATGCAGCCAAATCTAACAATAATACAAGAAAAGAAATAAACGTGGCATGCCCGACCCCTCGACATCATCTCCCCAAGCAAAAACAAGAGAACAGAAGGCTGAACACGCCCCATGCACAAAAACAGAGCCTCCCGCAAATTTTTCTTCATTACAGCAAGTTCGGCACGGGCCGTGTCCAGCCAACACGGCCCCGTGCTGAACCATATGCAGAAAATCGCCCAGTTCAGGTAACTGGACATGGGGCGTGTTCGCTGAACACGCCCCCGTGCCCAGGCTTCTGTTTCTTTTTAATGATTTCTGTTACTGGCAACCTGAACACGGGGCCGTGCCCGGACACTACGGGCCCGTGTCCAGATGCCCAGTAACATAAAAATTTGTTTTTAACACACCTTTTACACATTCAATCAACCTAAAAACTTATTTTTGGGACACATTGAGGACAATGTGTAATTTAAGTGTGGGGGGGGGGGGGGGGATGCTAAAACCTTGAATTTTGCAAGTCCTAATTACAAGCATTACACAAAACTCTATTGGAACCGCTAAACACCCCAAATTTTTTCAAAATCTTTTTATATTTTTACTTGTCTTGATTTAATTTGGGAATTACAAGTTCTAAAAAGGTTATATTTTTACAAATTTACAACCGATAGCGTCGTGATAAAAAGAACCAACATAAAAAAATTATGAAACGGCATAACAACTCTAGTTAAAATTTGATTATATATACTTGATCACATAAAAACCCATTCCCACAAAAAGTGAGTTTTGAGCCTTTATTGAGCATATAAATACACATCTTTAAACTAAATGCTCATTTTTCGTTTCTTTTGTGAATAGCCGCTTGGTTCTAACAACTCTAGAACTTGCCACGACGATACATTCCCGGTCCTTACCGACTTAAACCCAAGTAAGTAAATGATGGAGGCATTAGGACTAACCCTTTTTATTTCAACACCATTTTTTTTTCTTTTTTTTACCACCTACCCAAAATCCCCCTAGTTAACCCCTTTGAGACTAAACCTTTTCATTTCTTAACCCAAATCAAAACACCCTTTTTACCCAAACCCTTTTTTATTTTAAACCCTTTATTTTAGTGACAAAGCTTGGTTTTCTTGTGACTTACTTATTAAAAAAAAATCGTAGAGAAGAAAAGAAAAATGAAGTTAGCAATAAACAAACAAAGCTCATCAAAAGAAGGCTTGTTTGAAAAATGCTTCATTGGAATAAAAAGTCACAAAAACAAAATGTTTTACGAAAACCGACGCTTTTTACGCCTTTCGCCCTTTTCTACTAACCACTAACCCAACAACCTACCATTAACCTAAGCCTAACACTTCCCCCAAAAGTCCTCTTGATATTTACAAAGGTTTATAGTTAAAAAGAAGGAGGATTGATTGCTTGGCAAGCTTATGGCAGGAGTAAGTTCCATGCCGCTCTCGAGTGCTTCACAAAAATACACCTTCGGCCGAGTGTTGAGTAATCCCCCGTGAGGTATGTGAACTTGTATATAAATGGAATTTTAAAGAGGCATGTTATGCCCTAATAAGTAATTTATATTATGTAATGTTCTAAATAAATCATGACGAATAGGATTGTAACTAAAATAAAAATAAAACCTAATAAAGAATCTTGGAATCCCGACACTCTATGACAAGCCCAAAAACCTTCTCTTCTACCCATTTCATTTGGGAGTGTAAGCTACATTGTAAAGAGTTTTGCTTGAAGACAAGCAAAAATTCAAGTGTGGGGGTATTTGATGTGTGCAAAATGCAACATATAAATTACATCAAATGTGACATAAAACTAACCCTTTTTTAGTACTAATGTTGGAAAAAGTGTGTTTTTGTCTTCCTTTTGTATTTTCAGGATTAAATGAGCTCAAATGAACAAAAGAAGCAAAAATGCAGCCAAATCTAACAATAATACAAGAAAAGAAATAAACGTGGCATGCCCGACCCCTCGACAACATCTCCCCAAGCAAAAACAAGAGAACAGAAGGCTGAACACGCCCCGTGCTCAATGAGCACGGGGGCGTGCCCCAAAGTTGTAGAAGCTTCTATCACCCACCACGGGGGCGTGCCCAGCGGACACGGGGCCGTGGTCAACGTAAAAATTCGCAGAATCTAGGCAAATCTTGATAGTACAGATACGCTTCTGCGCACGGGGTCGTGCCCAGCGGACACGGGGGCGTGGTCAACTAATGCGGACAAACTGCATTTAATGAAGAAAGAGAAGATGGGTGGACACGGGGCCGTGCCCAATGGACACGGGGCTGTGTCCGGGCTTCTGTGCAGGCTATAAATAGGGGTGCTTGGCTCACTTGCAAACCATCCCTTGGCAAACCACCTCTCTCACACTTCACCCACCCACCACCACCATCACAACCCACATCTACCACCATTGTCCATCATCCATCATAGAGTGTGTGAGTAATCTCGGGATCCAAGATTGATCGTAAGTGATGTGTGCAAAATGCAACATATAAATTACATCAATTGTGGCATAAAACTAACCCTTTTTTAGTACTAATGTTGGAAAAACTGTGCTTTTGTCTTCCTTTTGTATTTTCAGGATTAAAAGAGCTCAAATTAACAAAAGAAGCAAAAAGGTAGCTAAATCTAACATAGATACAAGAAAAGGAACAAACGTGGCATGCCCGACCTTCCTGAAAGCATCTTTCCAAACAAAACAAGAAAACAGAAGGCTGAACACGCCCCGTGTTCAGTGAACACGGGGGCGTGCCCAAGTGTCAGCATAAAAGACAAATTTGTAGAAGCTTCCATCGCCCACCACGGGGCCGTGCTCAGCGGAAACGGGGCCGTGGTCAACTATAAGATTCGCAGAATCTAGGCAAATCTTGATAGTACAGATATGCTTCTGCACACGGGGTCGTGCCCAGCGGACACGGGGCCGTGGTCAACTAATACAGACAAAAGCAATTAATGAAGACAGAGAAGAGGATGGACACGGGGCCGTGCCCAACGGACACGGGGCCGTGCCCGAGCTTCTGTTCAGCCTATAAATAGGAGTGCTTGGCTCAAGCTCAAACCATCGCTTGGCACACCACCTCTCTCACATTTCACCCACCACCCACCACCACCATAACACCATCATCCACCACCATCATCCATTGTCCATCATAGAGTGTGTGAGTCGTCTCGGGATCCAAGATTGATCGTAAGAGTTCTTGACGATCAAGGCCATGTTTGCCTAAGTCTCTTACATCACTTGGTGAAGACAAAGTGTCTAGTGTAATACTTTTTATTTTTAATCTTTTCGCACTTTTTAATTGGTTATGTATTAATGACTTTAATAACTAGTTTCTTATGTTGAAGGTGATTCTTCCTTATCGTTTGTCCGTGGTGTCTTGGCATTATTTTACTGTCTATATAAAATAAAAGATTTTCACCATTCATATCTCCACGGTCTATATGGAGGTATGTTGGCTACCTGGTCGGGGGTTAAGGGAACGGTTTGGTAAGAGTCTTGCCATTGTTCAGTGTATAGATCCTGCAAAGGACCTGGGTCAAATTTAGTAGGACCTCCTTCAATACTTAACGGTATTGGATAGCGGGGGTCCAAACTCTTTGATCCCCTCATAAGTTAAACTACTATTAAAACTTTAACCCGACTACTTAGGACTGTATCCCTGCTGACTCAGACTACTTAGCCGAGGGTAACGTCGCCTTCAAAAGCGGGGCCTACCACAATATGCATTAATAACTTAATTAATTATCTTTCAATAATCCAACCCTTTAGGATTGTATCCCTGCTGACTCAAACTACTGGGTTGAGGGTAACGTCACCTCCAAAAGAGGGGCCTAATACAATAACTAAGATAATCTCTTAATAAAGTGCAAAAGTGCGGAAATAATCAAAGGTTACACTAAACACGAGTCGGAGCCAAGTGATTCATCTTGTCTATCTGTTTTTCTTTTATTTTTATTTTCAACATTTTAGTTAGTTTTTATTTTTCTAATTTAAAACCTTTTTCTAACTTTTGATTTGATTAGACGTTGAGGATAAACCGGTACTAAAAGCTCTTGTGGCCTTGGACGACCTCGGTATCTTACCAACACTATACTACGCTCACGATGGGTGCACTTGCCCATATGTGTGTTTAGTGTTAGTAAATATCGTGTTTTATAAATTTAAAACTTGGCTAAAAAAGTGTAAAAGGGCTTAAAATATACTTAAACTTATATATACACTTCACACGCATCAAGTTTTTGGCGCCGTTGCCGGGGACACAAGGATTTTAAGAAAGTTAGGAATCAGCGGCCTAATCGTTTTTCTTATTTTTCTATTTTTTTAGGATTTTTCTTAGTTTTTCAGTTTCTGCAGAGCTCAGCACGGGCCGTGCCTGGTCGGACACGGGCCGTGCCCAGCATTATCACTGGCAGTTTTTATTTTCTGAGTTACAGAGAGCTGAGCACGGGGCCATGTCGGTGCAACACGGGGCCGTGTCCAACTCCTAGTAACAGGGATCCGGAAAACAATCGCTGTACCTCCGACCATGGGCCGTGTTCGATGAACACGGGGCCGTGGTGAACCTTCTGACCAACGTTCTTTTCTGTTTTTGTTGCAGGACTTGGAACCCAGGCGCCACATTTGAACTTCCTACGTAGTGCATGAGCTCCAGTTCTAGTAGAGACATAAAAGAACCTTTAGAAGAACCCGAACGCTTTCTCAGAAAAAGACTTAAAGCTAAAAACCAAGAGAAAGTTTCGGGGGACCCACTTCCAATGGCGGACCAACGTACCCTCATGGATTACCTACGGCCCACTGTAGGTAATCTAGGCGCCGCTATCAATGCACCGAATGTCGAAGCCAATAACTTGAAACTTCGGCCACATTTGATACAAATGCTTCAAAACTCCGCAACCTTCCATGGGCTTGCAGACGAGGATCCCCATCTACATATTACTAATTTCTTAGAAATATGTGATACCTTTCGGATCAATGGAGCATCCAACGACGCCATTCGCCTTTGAATGTTTCCATTTTCACTAAAAGACCGAGCTAAGGCTTGGCTTAACACCCTCCCAGTTGGCTCGGTAAACACCTGGGATGAACTAGCCCAAAAGTTTCTATATAAGTATTTCCCACCTGCTAAAACGGCTAAATTAATGACTGAAATTAATACTTATTCACAAGAGGATGGGGAATCCTTATATGAAACTTGGGAAACGTTCAAGGAGCTACTAAGAAAGTGTCCTCATCACGGTCTTGCGGTATGGCAACAAGTATCCACTTTCTACAATGGGTTGTTGCCACAAACAAGAGAAACACTTGATTCTAGCTCCGGGGGACTTCTAGGTAATCGTCGCCCAAATGAAATATATAATCAAATTGAGGAAATTGCTCAAACCAATTTTCAGTGGCACACTCCCCGAGGTAATAAATCTATTGCCCCGGGCACCCATAAGGTTGATGAAAGCACTTCTTTACAAGCCCAAATCGAGGCCCTTTCTTCAAAAAATCAAAAAGTTAGAAATGGCAAAAACGGCCTCGGTTATGGCTTGTGAGGGGTGTGGTGAACCACATGAAAATTGGAGTTGTATGAAAGAAGTAGATGATCAAACGGAAACGGTAAACTACATTGATGATAGACCTAGGCCGTCGGGTCCACCAACTGGTACCTACAACCAAGGATGGCGTAACCACCCTAACCTTGGTTGGAGAGATCCCGACAATAGTAGTAACCAACAAAACCAACGAACTAACTTTCAACAACCACAAAACTTCTCTCAACAACAAGGTGGACGAGAAAGGCTTGAAGATACTGTATCTCGCCTCATCTCCGACACCGAAAAGAAAAACTCGGATCGGTTTCAGCAATTGGAATCGAATTTTAGAAATCAACAAGCTAGCATTCAAAACATTGAAAAACAATTAAATCAAATAGCTCAAAATTTCTCTGAGAGACCACAAGGCGCGCTACTTAGCAATACCGAAACCAACCCAAAGGCACAAGTACATTGCATCACATTGAGAAACCGAACCGTGGGTCCTGAGGAGGCTCCATTACCTCCAACTGAAAGAAGCCAAACCGCGACTCCACCCGCGCCCCAACCAGAAAAGGCTTCTCCACCAAATCAAGAGCCCACCAAGACTCCTCCGGTTCCATACCCCGGACGGTTAATTCATCAAAAGACCGATGAGCAATTCGCAAAGTTTGAAAATTTACTAAAACAATTGCATGTTAATATTCCTTTTATTGAGGTCCTAACCCAAATGTCTAAATATGCAAAATTTATGAGGGACTTCCTCACTCACAAAAGGAAAATTGAATCATTGTAATTAGTTAACTTAGGCGAAGAATGCTCCACCTTAGTACTCAACAAACTCCCACAAAAGAAAATTGATCCTGGAAGCTTCACGATTCCGTGCTCGATTGGGGAATCCCCCATTCGTAATGCACTAGCCGATCTTGGTGCTAGCATTAACCTCATGCCCGCATCAATGTTCAAACGACTCGGCCTAGGAACAACGAGCCCTACAAAGATGAGCATACAACTCGCCGACAGATCCGTCAAATTTCCACAAGGTGTCGCCGAAAATCTATTGGTCAAAGTTGACAATTTCGTTTTCCCGGCCGACTTTGTCATCCTAGACATGGAGGAAGACGCCGATGTCCCTCTCATCCTCGGGAGGCCATTTCTAGCCACCGCCCAAGCAGTGGTAGATATGAATGACGGAACACTAACATTGAAGTTTGGCGACGAGGAAGTGAAGTTTGGAGTGGGAAAGAGAGTAGAAGATGAAGACCCGGTCAACTACATGAAGGTCATAGACTCAAGCTTGGATGACGCTCTCCGACGGTGTAGCATGGGATGCA
Source organism: Helianthus tuberosus (assembly GCA_030545235.1). Classification (NCBI taxonomy): domain Eukaryota; kingdom Viridiplantae; phylum Streptophyta; class Magnoliopsida; order Asterales; family Asteraceae; genus Helianthus; species Helianthus tuberosus. The sequence goes on from CM060441.1 coordinate 204,881,246, forward strand.
AAACATCCCACTTGAGTGACATATGACCCGGCTTTGGGTCTAGCCAAGGACCCTTATAAACGTGGCGCACCACGGAGGCATTCCGCGGAACTATTCTTAGTTTAGTTTTAATTAATTTTTATGTTTTCTAGTTAGTTTTAATTTTCAGGAATAAAACACACTCGGGATGACAAAGGAAACAAGGGAAGCTTGAACCAGCACCCCATGCAGAAAAACGGGGCCATCCGACAAAATCTCTTCATTACAGTAAGTTCAGCACGGGCCGTTTCCGCCCAACACGGCCCCGTGCTGCACAGTCTGCAGAAATGACCCAGTTCAGGTAAACTGGACACGGGCCGTGTTCACCCAACACGCCCTCGTGTCCAGGCTTCTGTTTCTCTTTTTCAATTTTGTTACTGGCACTTGAACATGGGGCCGTGCCCGGACTACACGGGGCCGTGTCCAGGCGCCCAGTAACACAAATTTTTGCTTTTTCACACCTTTTACACATTCAATCAACCTAAAAACTTATTTTTGGGACACATTGAGGACAATGTGTAATTTAAGTGTGGGGGGATGCTAAAACCTTGAATCTTGCAAGTCCTAAATACAAGCCTTACACAAAACTCTATTGGAACCGCTATTTTTTTTACTTGTCTAGGTTTAATTTGGGAATTTCAAAATTCTAAAAAGGTTATATTTTTACAAATTTACAACCGATAGCGTCGTGATAAAAAGAACCAACATAAGAAAATTATGAAAAGGCATGGCAAGCTTAGTTAAAATTTGATTATATATACTTGATCACATAAAAACCCATTCCCACAAAAGTGAGTTTTGGGCCTTTATTGAGCATACAAATACATATCATTAAACTAAATGCTCATTTTTCGTTTCTTGTGTGAATAGCCGCTTGGTTCTTACGACTCTAGAACTTGCCACGACGATGCATTCACGGTCCTTACCAACTTAAACCCGAGTAAGTAAATGATGGAGGCATTAGGACTAACCCTTTTTATTTCTACACCATTATTTTTCTCTTTTTCTACCACCTACCCCAAATCCCCCTAGTTAACCCCTTTGAGCCTAAACCTTTTCATTTCTTAACCCAAACCAAACACCCTTTCACCCACCAAAAACCTTTTTATTTTTAACCCTTTTTTTAGTGACAAGCTCGGTTTTTCGTATGATAAAAAAAATATTGATGATGAAGCAAAAGAAATAAAAAAAACAAGTTCATCAAAAATAACTTTGTTTGAATTATGGCTTCATCAAAATAAAAACTAAAAAAAAAAAAATTTAAAAAGTCTTACGAAAACCGATGCTTTTTACGCTTTTCGCCCTTTTCTACTAACCACTAACCCAACCACCTACCTTTAACCCAAGCCTAACCCTTCACCCAAAAGTCCTCTTGATATTTACAAAGGTATATAGTTAAAAAGAAGGAGGATTGATTGCTTGGCAAGCCTATGGTAGGAGTAAGTTCCATGACGCTCTCGAGTGATTCACTAAAATACATCTTCGGCCGAGTGTTGAGTGATCCCCCGTGAGGTATGTGAACTTGTATATAAATAAAATTTTAAAGAGGCATGTTATGCCCTAATAAGTAATTTATCTTATGAAAAGTTTTAAATAAATCATGACGAATATGATTGTAAATAAATAAAAATAAAACTTAGTAAAGAATCTTGGAAATCCCGACACTCTATGACAAGCCCAAAAACCTTCTCTTCTACCCATTCCATTTGGGAGTGTGAAGCCACATTATAAAGAGTTTTGCTTGAGGACAAGCAAAGATTCAAGTGTGGGGGTATTTGATGTGTGCAAAATGCAACATATAAATTACATCAATTGTGGCATAAAACTAACCCTTTTTTAGTACTAATGTTGGAAAAAGTGTGCTTTTGTCTTCCTTTTGTATTTTCAGGATTAAAAGAGCTCAAATTAACAAAAGAAGCAAAAAGGTAGCTAAATCTAACATAAATACAAGAAAAGGAACGAACGTGGCATGCCCGACCTCTCCGAAAGCATCTTCCCAAGCAAAACAAGAAAACAGAAGGCTGAACACGCCCCGTGTTCAGTGAACACGGGGGCGTGCCCAAGTGTAAGCATAAAAGACAAAGTTGTAGAAGCTTCCATCGCCCACCACGGGGCCGTGCTCAGCGGAAACGGGGCCGTGGTCAACTATAAGATTCACAGAATCTAGGCAAATCTTGATAGTACAGATATGCTTCTGCACACGGGGTCGTGCCCCGCGGACACGGGGCCGTAGTCAACTAATACAGACAAAAACAATTAATGAAGACAGAGAAGAGGATGGACACGGGGCCGTGCCCAACGGACACGGGGCCGTGCCCGAGCTTCTGTTCAGCCTATAAATAGGAGTGCTTGGCTCAAGCTCAAACCATCCCTTGGCACACCACCTCTCTCACACTTCACCCACCACCACCATAACACCATCATCCATTGTCCATCATAGAGTGTGTGAGTCGTCTCGAGATCCAAGATTGATCGTAAGAGTTCTTGACAATCAAGGCCATGTTTGCCTAAGTCTCTTACATCACTTGGTGAAGACAAAGTGTCTAGTGTAACACTTTTTATTTTTAATCTTTTCGCACTTTTTAATTGGTTATGTATTAATGACTTTAATAACTAGTTTCTTATGTTGAAGGTGATTCTTCCTTATCGTTTGTCCGTGGTGTCTTGACATTATTTTACTGTCTATATAAAATAAAAGATTTTCACCATTCATATCTCCATGGTCTATATGGAGGTATGTTGGCTACCTGGTCGGGGGTTAAGGGAACGGTTTGGTAAGAGTCTTGCCATTGTTCAGTGTATAGATCCTGCAAAGGACCTGGGTCAAATTTAGTAGGACCTCCTTCAATACTTAACGGTATTGGATGGCGGGGGTCCAAACTCTTTGATCCCCTCATAAGTTAAACTACTATTAAAACTTTAACCCGGCTACTTAGGACTGTATCCCTGCTGACTCAGACTACTTAGCCGAGAGTAACGTCGCCTTCAAAAGAGGGGCCTACCACAATATGCATTAATAACTTAATTAATTATCTTTCAATAATCCAACCCTTTAGGATTGTATCCCTGCTGACTCAAACTACTGGGTTGAGGGTAACGTCACCTCCAAAAGAGGGGCCTACTACAATAACTAAGATAATCTCTTAATAAAGTGCAAAAGTGCGGAAATAATCAAAGGTTACACTAAACACGAGTCGGAGCCAAGTGATTCATCTTGTCTATCTGTTTTTTATTTTATTTTTATTTTCAGCATTTTAGTTAGTTTTTATTTTTCTAATTTAAAACTTTTTTCTAACTTTTGATTTGATTAGACGTTGAGGATAAACCGGTACTAAAAGCTCTTGTGTCTTTGGACGACCTCGGTATCTTACCAACACTATACTACGCTCACGATAGGTGCACTTGCCCATATGTGTGTTTAGTGTTAGTAAATATCGTGTTTTATAAATTTAAAACTTGGCTAAAAAAATGTAAAAGGGCTTAAAATATACTTAAACTTATATATACACTTCACACGCATCAGTAAGAGTTCTTGACAATCAAATGCCATGTTTGCCTAAGTCTCTTACATCACTTGGTGAAGACAAGTGTTTAGTGTAATACTATTTTATTTATAATCTTTTCGCACTTTTTATTTGGTTATGTATTAATGACTTTAATAACTAGTTTCTTATGTTGAAGGTGAATCTTCCTTATCATTTGTCCGTGATGTCTTGGCATTATTTTACTGTCTATACAAAATAAAAGATTTTCACCATTCATATCTCCACGGTCTATATGGAGATATGTTGGCTACCTGGTCGGGGGTTAAGGGAATGGTTTGGTAAGCGTCTTGCCTTGTTTAGTGTATAGATCCTGCAAGGATCTAGGTCAAGTTTAGTAGGACCTCCTTCAATACCCACTGGTATTGGATGGCGGGGGTCCGAATTCCTTGATCCGTTCATATGTAAACTACTATTAAAACTTTAACCCGGCTATTTAGGATTGTATCCCTGCTGACTCAAACTACTTAGCCGAGGGTAACGTCACCTTCAAAAGAGGGGCCTACCACAATATGCATTAATAACTTAATTAATTATCTTTCAATAATCCAACCCTTTAGGATTGTATCCTTGCTGACTCAAACTACTGGGTTGAGGGTAACGTCACCTTCAAAAGAGGGGCCTACTACTATAACAAAGATAATCTCTTAAAAAGTGCAAAAGTGCGAAAATAATCAAAGGTTACACTAAAGGCGAGTCGGATCCAAGTGATTCATCTTGTCTATCTGTTTTATTTTTATTTTTCAGCATTTTTATTTTTATTTTTTTTGTTTAAAACCTTTTTCTAAATTTTTGATTTGATTAGACGTTGAGGATAAACCGGTACTAAAAGTTATGTGTCCTTGGACGACCTCGGTATCTTACCAACACTATACTACGCTCACGATGGGTGCACTTGCCCATATGTGTGTCTAGTGTTAGTAAATATCGTGTGTTATAAATTTAAAACTTGAATAAAGTGTTAAAAAGGGCTTAAAATATACTTAAAAATATATAAACGACTGCACACATCAGCAAGGGGACACAAGGATTTTACGTAAGTTAGGAATCAACGGCCTAATCGTTTTTTTTATTTTTCTATTTTTTTAGGATTTTTCTTAAAATTTCAGCTTCTGCAGAACTCAGCAAGGGCCGTGCTCGCTGAACACGCCCCGTGCCCAATCTTTGGTACTGGCAATCCTGTTTTAAGTCAGACAATAGCTGAACACGGGCCCGTGCCCACTCAACACACCCCGTGCCCAAGTATCAGTTACTGAAAACAGAACCGTAAGATCCCGACGGTTGGTAATTTCTGACACAAACATGAGTGATACTGATTTTTTTACTATCGGCCCTCTTATGGTACGTGGTGTCAAATATGTGGTGGCAATCATAAAGATTTAGAATGTTATTTTCTAAATTATAAGCCCCACTATATAGACCCATTGTTTTCCTGTAGCCTTAAGAGGGGCGAAAGTAAAAATAATCCTTATCTCTCCCTCGAATGCTCTCAATCGACTCTTCTAGGAGAAATGCTTCTTGATGAATTATTTCAAATGGAAGATCTAATTCTTAGTTGGGTAAAATAACTTGAGATGGATATCATTAATTCATCTCAAGACGATACCCAAGAATAATTGTTGAGAACAAAATTCGAATAAAAACAACTTCGTTGCTCCCGATATCACCTCTAACTCTGGCAAAGATTTGAGCGATAGTCGTCCCTGTGTCGATTGTGCCGTGAAAGACTCCCCATCGACTTCGTTCGATGCATACATAGACCTGAGCGATTCGGCATACACATTCTTTAACGAGAGCCCGGGAAAGGGTTGGACTTGTCCACCTACATTTAGCATAGGAATCACTCTTACCGACAACCTCTTGCGTTATCGTCTAAATCTAGAGCAATTAAGGTATCTCAGGCACTTCGGGGTTGTTCCGTCCAGTAAGGAACCACCCGATCCGGATAAATTCCTTAGAAATAGACGAAACTTCATAAACAGCCTCTAGACACGGGGCCGTATCCAGGTCAGCACGCCCCCTTGTCCACCAAAAGATTTTCGTCTGACTTTTTGTCAGAATACGGACAAAATGTGTCAGGATCTTGCTTGCACACGGGGCCGTGTCCAGCCGACACGGGGCCGTGTGCAGCATGCTGTCGTTTTCTATAAAAGCAGCAAGATTCCTTCACATTTGGACCACTCCAAAGACAAAGATTTGCTGGGATCTTCACACATACCATCCTAGGTATATTTTAAAGAAGGTTCTCAACAACCATCTTGTCTTTTCCACTTTTATCCATTGCCTTCTTCTTCAATTTTTTTCTTAATACCTCCATTAGAGCTTGAAATCACCATGATTCCAAGCTTTATGGTGATGTTTGTTAGATTTTTATTCAAGGAATCTTGTTAAAAATAAGTTCTACAACAGTGTTTTAAGTTATTTCTGCTTAAAATTGCTTTAAAAATCATGAAAATAACTTGAAACTCCAAGATTCCTTGTTCCAAAAATCAGCAGACATCCGAACACCGGGCCGTGCTCAATGAGCACGGGGCCGTGTCCGAGATCCTGTTCCAATAAAATTGAACTCTTTTCGGTCTGTTTTCTCAGAATGGCGAGCAGAACTAGCGGAACATCTTCAACGCACTGCAGGAACAACCGACAAGGGAGAATGTTATCAACGGTTGAAGACTCTCTTGTAAACTACGTTTACGCTTAAAGAGAGGCCATTGATGAGATTACGGGAGTGGAAGATTCATTGGTCGACCGTATCAATCATTTGACGGTGGGGCTAGAGGGATGTCTTCGAGAGGTCAACCTTTTGCACCAAAGGTTGAACATACTCGCTTCTCCTCCTTTGGTACCAATCATCATCCAAAGGGCATGGAATGTGGTACCGGAAGTCATCATACCGGCCGAGTGGTACGCCGTACACCCGGAGCCCCCTCGAGACATATTACAAGGGGTTCCGGTTGGTGTCACCCCCCCTCCGCAAGATGTTGAGGAAAATGAGGCCGCCTTCTTCCTCCTAAGAGAGATAGAAGAATGGCTTTAACAACATCTAGGGAATACCCCTCGGTCCGAAGTTCTACAAAGCTTTTTAATACCGGAAAGCTATTTCCGGAATTTTGATTCCAATTGTAAAAGTAGAACTTCTTAGGATGATTTTATGTATCACTTGACCTATCTATCTTAGGACTCTTAGTTTTTATTTTTCTGCTTTGTTTTTAATTTTCTAGGACCCTATGTAATGTGTTAGTTTTAATGAAATGATGGTTTAATTGGTGTTTGGATGATGTTGAATGGGTTAAACACACTCGGGATGGTGAAGGATACCAAGGGAAACTTGAACCAACGCCCCATGCACAAAAACAGAGCCTCCCGCAAATTTTTCTTCATTACAGCAAGTTCGGCACGGGCCGTGTCCAGCCAACACGGCCCCGTGCTGAACCATCTGCAGAAAATCGCCCAGTTCAGGTAACTGGACACGGGGCGTGTTCGCTGAACACACCCCCGTGCCCAGGCATCTATTTCTTTTTAATGATTTCTGTTACCGGCAACCTGAACACGGGGCCGTGCCCGGACACCACGGGCCCGTGTCCAGATGCCCAGTAACATAAAAATTTGTTTTTAACACACCTTTTACACATTCAATCAACCTAAAAACTTATTTTTGGGACACATTGAGGACAATGTGTAATTTAAGTGTGGGGGGATGCTAAAACCTTGAATTTTGCAAGTCCTAATTACAAGCCTTACACAAAACTCTATTGGAACCGCTAAACACCCCAAATTTTTTCAAAACCTTTTTATTTTTTTTACTTGTCTGGGTTTAATTTGGAAATTACAAGTTCTAAAAAGGTTATATTTTTACAAATTTACAACCGATAGCGTCGTGATAAAAAGAACCAACATAAGAAAATTATGAAACGGCATAACAAATCAAGTTAAAATTTGATTATATATACTTGATCACATAAAAACCCATTCCCACAAAAAGTGAGTTTTGAGCCTTTATTGAGCATATAAATACACATCTTTAAACTAAATGCTCATTTTTCGTTTCTTGTGTGAATAGCCGCTTGGTTCTAACAACTCTAGAACTTGCCACGACGATACATTCCCGATCCTTACCAACTTAAACCCATGTAAGTAAATGATGGAGGCATTAGGACTAACCCTTTTTATTTCAGCACTATTTTTTTTCTTTTTTTTACCACCTACCCAAAATCCCCCTAGTTAACCCCTTTGAGCCTAAATCTTTTCATTTCTTAACCCAAATCAAAACACCCTTTTTAACCAAACCCTTTTTTATTTTAAACCCTTTATTTTAGTAACAAAGCTTGGTTTTCTTGTGACTTCCTTATTAAAAAAAAAATTCGTAGAGAAGAAAAGAAAAATGAAGTTAGCAATAAACAAACAAAGCTCATCAAAAGAAGGCTTGTTTGAAAAATGCTTCATTGGAATAAAAAGTCACAAAAACAAAATGTTTTATGAAAACCGACGCTTTTTACGCCTTTCGCCCTTTTCTACTAACCACTAACCCAACCACCTACCTTTAACCCAAGCCTAACCCTTCCCCCAAAAGTCCTCTTGATATTTACAAAGGTTTATAGTTAAAAAGGAGGAGGATTGATTGCTTGGCAAGCTTATGCAGGAGTAAGTTCCATGCCGCTCTCGAGTGCTTCACAAAAATACACCTTCGGCCGAGTGTTGAGTGATCCCCCGTGAGGTATGTGAACTTGTATATAAATGGAATTTTAAAGAGGCATGTTATGCCCTAATAAGTAATTTATCTTATGTAATGTTCTAAATAAATCATGACGAATAGGATTGTAACTAAAATAAAAATAAAACCTAATAAAGAATCTTGGAATCCCGACACTCTATGACAAGCCCAAAAACCTTCTCTTCTACCCATTCCATTTGGGAGTGTAAGCTACATTGTAAAGAGTTTTGCTTGAGGACAAGCAAAAATTCAAGTGTGGGGGTATTTGATGTGTGAAAAATGCAACATATAAATTACATCAAATGTGGCATAAAACTAACCCTTTTTTAGTACTAATGTTGGAAAAAGTGTGTTTTTGTCTTCCTTTTAATTTTCAGGATTAAATGAGTTCAAATGAACAAAAGAAGCAAAAATGCAGCCAAATCTAACAATAATACAAGAAAAGGAATAAACGTGGCATGCCCGACCCCTCGACATCATCTCCCCAAACAAAAACAAGAGAACATAAGGCTGAACACGCCCCGTGCTCAGTGAGCATGGGGGCGGGCCCAAGTGTCTGCAGAAAAGACAAAATTGTAGAAGTTTCTATCACCCACCACGGGGGCGTGCCCAGCGGACATGGGGCCGTGGTCAACACAAAGATTCGCAGAATCTAGGCAAATCTTGATAGTACAGATACGCTTCTGCACACGGGGTCATGCCTAGCGGACACGGGGGCGTGGTCAACTAATGCAGACAAACTGCATTTAATGAAGAAAGAGAAGATGGTTGGACACGGGGCCGTGTCCGGGCTTCTGTGCAGGCTATAAATAGGGGTGTTTGGCTCACTTGCAAACCATCCCTTGGCAAACCACCTCTTTCACACTTCACCCAACCACCACCACCACCACAACCCACATCCACCACCATTATCCATCATCCATCATAGAGTGTGTGAGTAATCTCGGGATCCAAGATTGATCGTAAGAGTTCTTGACAATCAAAGGCCATGTTTGCCTAAGTCTCTTACATCACTTGGTGAAGACAATTGTTTAGTGTAATGCTTTTTTATTTTTAATCTTTTCGCACTTTTTATTTGGTTATGTATTAATGACTTTAATAACTAGTTTCTTATGTTGAAGGTGAATCTTCCTTATCATTTGTCCGTGGTGTCTTGGCATTATTTTACTGTCTATATAAAATAAAAGATTTTCACCATTCATATCTCCACGGTCTATATGGAGATATGTTGGCTACCTGATTGGGGGTTACGGGAATGGTTTGGTAAGTGTCTTGCCTTGTTCAGTGTATAGATCCTGCAAGGACCTGGGTCAAGTTTAGTAGGATCTCCTTCAATACCCACTGGTATTGGATGGCGGGGGTCCGAATTCCTTGATCCCCTCATATGTAAACTAATATTAAAACTTTAACCCGGCTATTTAGGATTGTATCCCTGCTGACTCAAACTACTTAGCCGAGGGTAACGTCACCTTCAAAAGAGGGGCCTACCACAATATGCATTAATAACTTAATTAATTATCTTTCAATAATCCAACCCTTTAGGATTGTATCCTTGCTGACTCAAACTACTGGGTTGAGGGTAACGTCACCTTCAAAAGAGGGGCCTACTACTATAACTAAGATAATCTCTTAAAAAGAGTAAAAGTGCGAAAATAAGCAAAGGTTACACTAAAGGCGAGTCGGATCCAAGTGATTCATCTTGTCTATCTGTTTTATTTTTATTTTTCAGCATTGTTAGTTTTTATTTTTTTTTGTTTAAAACCTTTTTCTAAATTTTTGATTTGATTAGACGTTGAGGATAAACCGGTACTAAAAGCTCTTGTGTCCTTGGACGACCTCGGTATCTTACCAACACTATACTACGCTCACGATGGGTGCACTTGCCCATATGTCTGTCTAGTGTTAGTAAATATCGTGTTTTATAAATTTAAAACTTGAATAAAGTGTTAAAAAGGGCTTAAAATATAGTTAAAAATATATACACGACCGCACACATCAAGTTTTTGGCGCCGCTGCCGGGGACACAAAGATTTTAAGAAAGTTAGGAATCAACGGCCTAATCGTTTTTTTATTTTTCTTTTTTTTTAGGATTTTTCTTAAAATTTCAGCTTCTGCAGAACTTAGCACGGGCCGTGCCCGCTGAACACGCCCTGTGCCCAATCTTTGGTACTGGCAATCCTGTTTTAAGTCAGACAGTAGCTGAACACGGGGCCGTGCCCACTCAACACGCCCCATGCCCAAGTATCAGTTACTGAAAACAGAACCGTAAGATCCCGACGGTTGGTAATTTCTGACACAAACATGAGTGATGCTGATTTTTTTACTATCGGCCCTCTTATGGTACGTGGTGTCAAATATGTGGTGGCAATCATAAAGATTTAGAATGTTATTCTCTAAATTATAAGCCCCACTATATAGACCCATTGTTTTCCTGTAGCCTTAAGAGGGGCGAAAGTAAAAATAATCCTTATCTCTCCCTCGAATGCTCTCAATCGACTCTTTTAGGAGAAATGCTTCTTGATGAATTATTTCAAATGGAAGATCTAATTCTTAGTTGGGTAAAAGAACTTGAGATGGATATCATTAATTCATCTCAAGACGATACCCAAGAAGAATTGTTGAGAACACATTCGAATAAAAACAACTTCGTTGCTCCCGATATCACCTCTAACTCTGGCAAAGACTTGAGCGATAGTCGTCCCTGTGTAGATTGTGCCGTGAAAGACTCCCCATCGACTTCGTTCGATGCATACATAGACCTGAGCGATTCGGCATACATCTTCTTTAACGAGAGCCCGGGAAAGGGTTGGACTTGTCCACCTACATTTAGCATAGGAATCACCCTTACCGACAACCTCTTGCGTTCTCGTCTAAATCTAGAGCAATTAAGGTATCCCAGGCACTTCGGGGTTGTTCCGTCCAGTAAGGAACCACCCGATCCGGATAAATTCCTTAGAAATTGACGAAACTTCATAAACAGCCTCTAGACACGAGGCCGTGTCCAGGTCAGCACGCCCCCGTGTCCACCAAAAGATTCCCGTCTGACTTTTTGTCAGAATACGGACAAAATGTGTCAGGATCTTGCCTGCATACGGGGCCGTGTCCAGCCGACACGGGGCCGCGTGCAGCATGCTGTCGTTTTCTATAAAGGCAGCAAGATTCCTGCACATTTGGACCACTTCAAAGACAAAGATTTGCTGGGATCTTCACACATACCATCCTAGGTATATTCTAAAGAAGGTTCTCAACAACCATCTTGTCTTTTTCACTTTTATCCATTGCCTTCTTCTTCAATTTTTTTCTTAATACCTCCATTAGAGCTTGAAATCACCATGATTCCAAGCTTTATGGTGATGTTTGTTAGATTTTTATTCAAGGAATCTTGTTAAAAATAAGTTCTACAATAGTGTTTTAAGTTATTTCTGCTTAAAATCGCTTTAAAAATCATGAAAATAACTTGAAACACCAAGATTCCTTGTTCCAAAAATCTGCAGACATCCGAACACGGGGTCGTGCTCAATGAGCACGGGGCCGTGTCCGACGTCCTGTTCCACTAAGATTGAACTCTTTTCGGTCTGTTTTCTCAGAATGGCGAGCAAAACTAGCGGAACATCTTCATGGCACTCTAGGAACAACCGAAAAAGGAGAAGGTCATCAACGGTTGAAGACTCTCTTGTAAACTACATTTACGCTTTAAGAGAGGCCATTGATGAGATTACGGGAGTGGAAGAATCATTGGTCGACCGTATCAATCATTTGACGGTGGGGCTAGAGGGATGTCTTCGAGAGGTCAACCTTTTACACCAAAGGTTGAACATTCTCGCTTCTCCTCCTTGGGTACCAATCATCACCCAAAGGGCATGGAATGTGGTACCGTAAGTCATCATACCGGCCGAGTGGTACGCCGTACACCCGGAGCCCCCTCGAGACATATTACAAGGGGTTCCGGTTGGTGTCACCCCCCTCCGCAAGAAGTTGAGGAAAATGAGGCCGCCTTTTTCCTCCCAAGAGAGATAGAAGAATGGCTTTAACAACATCTAGGGAATACCCCTCGGTCCGAAGTTCTACAAAGATTTTTAATACTGGAAAGCTATTTCCGGAATTTTGATTCCAATTGTAAAAGTAGAACACCTTAGGATGATTTTATGTATCACTTGACCTATCTATCTTAGGACTCTTAGTTTTTATTTTTCTGCTTTGTTTTTAATTTTCTAGAACCCTATGTAATGTGTTAGTTTTTATGAAATGATGGTTTAATTGGTGTTTGGATGATGTTGAATGGGTAAAACACACTCGGGATGGTGAAGGATACCAAGGGAAACTTGAACCAACGCCCCATGCATAAAAACAGAGCCTTCCGCAAATTTTTCTTCATTACAGCAAGTTCGGCACGGGCCGTGTCCAGCCAACACGACAACGGTTGGAAGCTTGGGAGCTTCAGTGTGTCTGCTTCCCTCCAACAGAAAAGGACCCACTCTCAAACCCCCTTGTGGTTGAAGCAACCGTGGGTACACTAAAGACAAGCAGAGCATACATAGACACTGGTGCGGCCACTAGAATTATGTTTGAGAAGTTCTTCAACCGTTTGAGCGCTGAGGAACGTTCGAAGCTTCAACCCTCCGGAACCTCCATAAAAGGTATTGCCGACATACCCCTCAAGCCTTTAGGGCAACAAACCTTGATGTCCGTTTCAGCGAATGCAAGATGGAGAGAGAGTCCAACCTCTCACTTTTGTGGTTATCAATATACCTTCAAATTATGGTGTCATTATAGGAAGGCCGGGGCAGTGTGCATTCTATATGGCTATTTCTGTTAGTCATGCCACAATCAAGTTTCCTACCAAGAGAAGGATTGCAACCCTTCAACCTACTCAAGAGGCCTACATGGTTGAAGGGGAAAGTTCCAAGAGTAAAGAAGACAAGCAAGGGCTTATCATAAACCCCACGTATCCTGAGCAAAGGATAAGGGTTAATCCAAGCCTCTCACAAGAAACTCTCTCATATCTTGAAAAGCTGTTAGTGCACTATAGCGATGTCTTTGCTTGGTGCCCGGAAGACATGACAGACATTCCTTGAAGCATTGCTGAACACGAGCTGAAAATACCACCCGATGTCAAGCCTGTTGTCCAAAAGAAGCGAAGCCTAGCACCCGAAAGAAGCTTGGCTGCATGCCAAGAGGTTGAAAAGCTTGTATCAGCTGGAATTCTCTGAGAAGTCAAGTATCAGTCCTGGGTTGAAAGCCCGATAACTCTTGGAGAATGTGCATAGACTTCAAGGACTTGAACAAGGCTTGTCCTAAAGATTGTTACCCGTTGCTAGAAATTGATCTCAAGGTTGACTCCCTCACGGGTTACCCTTTCAAGTGTTTTCTAGATGCTTACAAGGGTTACCATCAAATTCTCATGAAAGAGGAAGATGAAGAGAAAACTGACTTTCATACGGACAAAGGAATCTTTTGCTACCAAAAGATGCCTTTTGGTCTAAAAAACGCGGGTGCAACCTACCAACGCCTAGTTGACAAGGCTTTTGCTAGTCAAATTGGCAGAAACATGGAAGCATATGTCGATGATTTGGTAATCAAAAGTAAAACGGAATACCAAATGCTTGATGACATCCAAGAAACTTTCAAGAACCTAAGGAAGGTCAACATGAAGCTCAACCCCGAGAAATGTTCGTTTGGGTTTGAAGAAGGAAAGTTTCTAGGGCACATTGTGGGAAAACAAAGTATAAAGGCCAACCCAAACAAGGTGAAAGCTGTTCTTGAAACCAAGCCACCACGAAGCAAAAAGGAGGTAGAAAGCTTAAACGGGAAGCTTGCAGCCCTGAAGCGTTTACCTCAAAATTGGCTGAAAGATCTTTGCCTTTCTTTAAAACGCTCAAGGGATGCTCTGACAGGAAGGACTTCAAGTGGACGATGAGGCTGAGGAAGCCTTCAACCAGATGAAGCGACACCTAGCTTCACTGCCAGACATTGCAACCCCAGAAACAGGAGAATTGATCTCTGTATACCTTTCAGTTGCTGAAGAAGCAATAAGTGCGGTCCTCACCATTGAACGAGACAAAGTTCAGGTACCTGTTTATTTCTTTAGCAAAACTCTAAAACTGGCAGAAATCAAGTATCCCCCTTTGGAAAAACTTGCTCTAGCCCTAGTCCAAACGGCTAGAAGGCTTCGAAGGTATTTCCAAGCACACCCTATACAAGTGGTCACCGACCAACCCGTAAAGAGTGTGCTTGAAAAACCGGAAAATTCAGGGCGATTAGCCAAATGCGCTATGGAACTAGGTGAACACAACATCACCTATGTTCCAAGAGAAGCCATCAAGGCCCAAGTCTTGGCTGATTTCATTGTAGAAGTCCCAAAGCAAACAATCACCGAAGTAAACACAACTGCCACTGAACCCTCGGACCTTGAAGCCTGGAAGCTTTTTACCAATGGGGCTTCAAGCATTGAAGTGTCAGGGGCTGGGCTCATTCTGATCAACCCTGAAGGGTTAGAATCCATGTATGCTCTTCGATTTGAATTTCAGACCACCAACAACGAAGCTGAATACGAAGCGTTGATAGCCGGCTTAAGGTTGGCTAAAGAAATGAAGGTTCAAAAGCTTTAAGTCTTCACAGACTCGTTGTTGGTGTTAAGCCAAGTGAACGACAGTTATGTTGCAAAGGAGCCCAATATAAAGAGGTACAAAGAAAAACTTAAAGAGTTGATGAACACATTCCAAACGTGCACCATCAAGCAAATTCCCAGGTCTCGAAATAAGAAAGCTGATGCTTTGAGTAAACTCGCTTTTCTCCCCTTTGCCCACCTCACCAAAAAGGTATTGGTAGGAGTGTTGAAAACTCCATCAATTGAAGAATTGGAAGTTCAAGACGTAATCACCGAAGAAGGCCCCAATTGGATGACTCCAATTAAAAAATTCCTTAAAAATGGTGAGTTACCTGCTAATCAAACAGAGGCTGAAAGGGTTAAAATCAAGTCTAGATAATACGTGTTGCAAGGTGAAATCCTCTACAAAAAGGGTTACCTTGCACCCTTGCTGAGATGTGTCGGCCCCGAACAAAGCCAGTACTTGGTCAAAGAGGTTCATGAAGGGATTTGTGGAGCCCATTTTGGAGCAAGAACGGTGGTTGCCAAACTAATGAACCTTGGGTATTTTTGGCCCTCCATGCACCGAGACAACGTTGAACAACTAAGAAAATGTGATTCTTGTCAAATCCATGCACCGGTACCAAAGAGCCCCAAGCATGACCTTGTCCTAATATCCTCAGCATGGCCATTTCATAAATGGGGAATGGACATTGTCGGCCCATTCCCACCAGCCAAGGGTGGAGTGAAGTTCTTATTAGTTGCGATAGACTACTTCACCAAGTGGCCTGAGGTTAAACACTTGCAAAAATCACGGGCAAACAGGTCATTGAATTCGTTTGGGAAAACATCATTTGTCGATATGGATTACCGGGAGTGCTTATCACCGATAATGGAAAGCAATTCACCGAGAAGCCTTTTAGCATTTGGTGCAAAGAGTTCAGAATAACTCAGGTTTTCAGCTCAGTTGCATACCCACAATCAAACTGTTTTGGTAAAAAATCAGACGAGGATAATGCAACCAAACTCTCTGTTACGGGGTATGATGCTTGAATTGGTAAACAACAATGAGGATCACTATGAAATGAATTGCATAGGGGACACAAAGATTTATACGAGGAAAAAGCCCTTGATCAATGAATGATCTCCGGCATAAAAAACCTCGGGTGATGGAAACTACCGATCACCAACTCAAATTAAACAATAATCCTTTTACAACTTCGGATAATAGCGAGCTAAGTACAAGGATCACTATAGTGTATCGTGTAGAAAATGTGTGTAATCGCCAAGTGTGTTAGCGAGAGCTGATGAGAGCAGTTGTATGAGTGTGTGTGTAGCCAAAAATAGCCAAAAGTGTTGTCTAATTAGCTCGCTACCCCTTTTAAATTAGAAAATATCTACTCTAACTAACAATCCGCAAATGGTGCAAGTCCTCCACGACTCCACAACGTCCATTTCTGACCAAGCACGTACGGAATAGACTTAGAATATTCTCTAGGAATATCACCAAGACCAAGTCCAAATTGATACTCCTGCAAAACAATTACGAATTCAAAGCAGACAATCATTAGTATAAGGATCCTTAGGATGATCCATGATCCTGATCCTGAAGCACTTCTGAAGATCACTAACTGACACAGAAGTAAGGATCACCAAGCAGGATAATAATTGAGGATCACGGGTCATTTAGAAATCCACCCCTAACAATTGCCCCCAAAATATAAGGAGTTATATTGTAAATAAACGAGTTGTATTTTGTCGATCTTATCCGTAACAAACTAACGGATATATAGCCGTTAAGATCGAACTAGCCGTTGCGATCATGACGTCACTGAGGTGACTATCCTGCAGAATCATAATTATAAATAGGAGTTAGAGATAGGGATCATTTCACATTTAAATTCAAGGGAACTCCCTTTAAATTCTTATCCGACGATCAGGCAGGTAACTCTTTTACTTTTCTTCCTTCTCTTACTCTGCTTTTCTTTCTTTACCTTCTTCGAAATCAAGATGATGCTAAGATCCTCACCAGCCAAGGATCATAAGAAGGACAGTCCTCTCAAGAGCCAAGGTATCATCAAAGATTCACCGAAAGAAATATGTTGCTTCTCTTACCCACAAATTGATAAAATTCGCTATTGTTTTCCGGCGAGCACTGTTTTCAAACCCTTTGACCCTACGGTTTTGAGTGACTATACCTCTGAAACTTGGCTTGCCTTTCCTGTTACCCCATTCACCATAGGATACACCTATCCTTTTCCAGCCTTTACCCAATCCTTTTTCTCCCTTACCGGCATCTCTTACATCCAAGCTATGCCGATGATCTGGAGGGTCTTATATACCCTTGAAAGGATCATCGAGCAGGAAGGGATTGACTTAGGAATGTCGGAGTTGGCTGAGATGTATGATCTCACAACGTTTGGATCCCACCGATATTTGTTTAAACGAAAACCTGGTGAAGAACACCCCATTTTTAAAGCCACCAAGAACGATACAAACTGGAAACGACGCTTTTTCTTCGTCAGAAGGGATTCTATCCCGGATGGAAAGGATTTGCCAAGGAAATGGAGCACTCATGGTAGGATAGGAGGATCCTTAGAAGGATCACTAAGTAAGCTCATTTCTGATAATGATTGCTAATATGCTTTTGTTCCTTTTGTACAGCTATCACATTCTCGCATATTATTCCTTCAGCTGCCACCAAGGAGAGACTTGCCGCTTTTAGAAGATTAGATCCTGCAACAAGGTCATTCAAAACAAACACCCAGGATTCTCAAGAGGTATCCTCAGGCTCTGTCACCATGTCAAGTAAGTATCCTGTTCTTTTGATATTCAAATGTTTAAATAAATAGTTATATATAAATAGAATAAGGACACTTATCTGATTTGGGTGTGTAGGCACTGGAAAGTCATCAAGATCTGCTTCCAAATTTAGTGTCACTGAGCTTGACACCGTACGATCCTCCAAGATGAAGCTTCCTGCCAGCCCAACTGCTTCGATCCCCAAGGCACCCGCTAAAGGAAGGGGTGGCAAGAAAAGAAAAGCCTCTGAAGCTGAGGATCTGCAAGGTCTGCCCCTGATCCGCCACCAGTTACTTGAATACTTCAACGATGTAAGGATCCTTGTCCCTGCTTTAGGTATCCAGCTTATTTGAGGATCACCTGTTCTTGAACTGTTCTTTATCTTCTTTGCAGAAATTTGCTGAGATTGAAGACTATGTTGGGCATGTGGAGGAGCAGGACAAGAAGATTGCTGACCTCCAACAAGTCGCATTGCTCAAGGATCTTAAGATTGCTAACCTCCAAAAGGATCTCAAAGATGCCAAAGCTCAGACAGCTACAATCCTGATCAATTTTGATTATCAGAGGAGCGAGATCATGGAGGATGCTAAGGTCTCCGCTGCCATAGCCATGTACAAGACCAAGCTACAAATGGCTCAAGAAGCTCAGGATCCCGCATTTGATAGGAGCAGCTGGGATGTAGAAGGCTGGAAGGCAAGGCTGGCTGAGCTGGATGACGAGGAGGAGGCTGAGGAAGTTCTGGCAATCGAGGCTGGAGGCAGTGGCAAGGATCATGGTGGTGAAGCTAGTGGAGCTAGAGATGGTGATGCAGCGAAGGTGTAGGCTGCAACAATGGGCAATGATAGACACTTCTAGACATAGCCGGAGCCCATTTTTTAATTTGGTTATGGTTTTTCTTTTGATGATGTTTTGATGAACAATGGTTGGTCTGTACTTAAACAATAGTAACTAGGGTTGAGGATCATGGATGATCCTTTGAACAATAGGTAGGATTATAAATGGTGGAGGGATCCTCTGTTTGGGGGATGAAACCATTGTGATCCTGCCGTCTTTTGATTCCTGCACTTGAAAAACCTATGAACAATGGACACCCTTTACCTACCCCAGCGGACGGGCCACGTATTGCTGGTAGATGCTCGGGGTAGGTAATTTTGACAACCTTAAAAGGGTTTAAGCTTTTGTGAATAAAATGACTTTAACTTTTTGGCTATATCCTGTGTTGATATCCTTGTTGTTATTTTATTTTTCAATTGTTTTGATGTACACTTGTCTGAGTAAGAAAAGTTAAACAAATTAGATAAATTTTTTTTTCGGATATGATCCAGGATCAAATATCCTATAGTTGAAAAATTCCAAAAAGTGGTATATTTAAGGATCATGAGTTCAGTTGTCAAAGTACAAGGGTTATTCAAATAAACAATGAATAAAATCAAAATAGTTAAGGATCATACCTGGGGATCCAAGTTAGGATCCTAACCCTTAATATTATAACCAGGATAACCATAGGACAAACCTTAGTAAGAAGTAAGGATCAAGGATCCTTGGTTGTTTAACTTCGAAGACCTGAAATAGAACATAACTTGGGACTAAGCCAATATAAGATAAAAGTTAGCAACTGGGGACAAGCCCGAAGGATAACTGGGGACAAGCCCAAGGATAACTGGGGACAAGCCCAAGGATAACTGGGGACAAGCCCAAGGATCGTGTGTGAACTGGAGTATGGCCCTAACTGGCGACTATCCAAACTTAGTGGCATGAAAATGCCAAAACCTTAGCTAACGTGAAAACGTTAGAAACCTTAAGAACGGATGTATGGTACGTCTACCATTATACGTAGGATCCTAGGTATAGCCAGTACAATGGAATTATCAGCCCCTAACGCGAGTACTGGTCCCACTGCCATGAACTATACCAGGATCATCATGCGCTACTGGCGGAACTGGGGTCAAGCCCAAATAACTGGTTGCTTTTGTGGATAACCATCCTTTTGCTAAGAGTACTTGAACCTTCAAAACTCAAAATCACGTGAAAGGGGGATAAAGGATGCAGGATCCTTATCCTTATGTGAGAAAGTAAGGAAATGAAATAGTTTAAGATTAGAATGTTACCAAAATGAGGATCATCTGTGCTTTTAGGATCCTTTAAGGATATTTATCATGTGAGGATCATGGATCCTTATCACATGAAGTATTTCTTCAAATGGACAGCATTCCAGGCTCTAGGTAGCAAATCACCTTCCATTGTTAGCAATCGATATGCCCCCTTTCCTGCCTCAGCTTCAATCAAGTAAGGTCCTTCCCATTTTGGTGCCAACTTTCCATCAGCAGGATTGGTGGTATTCTGAAATGCTTTCCTTAGTACCATATCACCAACTTGGAATTTCCTGATCCTGACATTTTTGTTGTAGGCTCCAGCCATTCTTTGCTGATAACTGGCCATCCTTATCCTTGCCAAATCTCTGATTTCTTCTATAGTATCCAGGGCTTGAACAAAGTTCTCATCATTTTCCTCAGGATCACGAATACTTGTTCTAGCAGTTGGAACCACCATTTCTGTAGGGATCACTGATTCTGCCCCAAATACCAAGGAGAATGGAGTTTGGCCTGTAGCATTCTTAGGAGTTGTCCTATCAGCCCAAAGCACATAAGGTAGTTCTTCTGCCCTTTTCCCTTTCTTGGATCCAAGCTTCTTCTTCAAATTGTTGACGATGATCTTATTGGAGGATTCTGCCTGACCATTAGCTTGTGGGTGGACTGGTGTTGATGTTATCATCTTAATCCCCCAGCTGTCACAAAAGTTAGTAGTTCTGCCCCCAATGAATTGGGAACCATTATCACATATAATTTCAGAAGGAATACCGAATCTAGTTATAATATTTCTTTTAATGAAGGATATAACTTCCTTTTCTCTGACTTGGGCAAAAGCTTCAGCCTCTATCCACTTGGAGAAGTAATCAGTCATAGCAAGCATGAACACTTTTCCACCAGGTGCCTTAGGGAGCTTACCAACTATATCCATACCCCATCTCATAAATGGCCAAGTGGAGGATATAGGATGCAATAATTTGGCTGGTCGATGAAGGATATTGCTATGTCTCTGACAAGGATCACATTTCTTAGCATACTCCACAGCATCTTTCTTCATAGTTGGCCAATAGTATCCTGTCCTCAGGATCCTTGAGAATAATGCCCTGCCCCCAGTGTGGTTTCCACAATCTCCTTCATGGAAGTCTTTTAAAACTTCTTGGATTTCAGGATCCTCAATGCATCTTAAATATGGTCCTACAAGAGATCGTTTATACAACATATTATTTAAAATTGTGAATTGAGATACCTTAATTTTGAAAGCCCTAGGGTTTTCTCCTGTAGGAATCTCTCCATGTTGCAAGTATCTCATGATTGGGAGGATCCATGATCCTGGATGAGTTTGAGTATCCTCACTAGGGATAATTGCAGAATCCTCTCCTATTTCCATAGCCACGTGATCCTCGATGGCAGGAGCCAGGATATGGATAATGGGGATACTTATATCCTCCGGGATCTTCAAAGATGATCCTAGATTAGCCAATGCATCAGCTTCTGCATTTTCTTCCCTTGGTACCTGTGTCAAACTAAAGGAAATAAAAGAGAGTGCCAATTCTTTGACTATCTGCAAATATTTGGTTAGCTTTTCACCTTTAACAGCATAGGATCCATTAAAGTTATTAGTGATTAACAAAGAATCTACATGTACCTCAAGATACCTGATCCTCATATGCTTAGCAATTTGCAAGCCAGCTATCAAGGCTTCATATTCAGCCTCATTGTTAGTGATTTGGAACTCACAAGCTATAGAGTGGGGTATTATGTCCCCCTGTGGTGATTTTAGTAGTATTCCAAGCCCTGTTCCTTTGACATTTGAGGATCCATCAGTATAGAGTATCCAAGGATCCTTGGACTCCTCTAGCTGCTGGACTTCTAACTCAGCTTCCTTTTGCAAATCACTACTGAAATCTGCCACAAAGTCGGCTAATGCTTGGGATTTAATGGCTGTCCTGGGCTCATATCTTATATCATATGCACTAAGCTTCACTGCCCACTTAGCCATCCTTCCTGACATTTCAGGTTTCCTGAGGACATTCTTAATTGGAAAATTAGTTTTGACGATAATGGCATGAGTTTCAAAATAATGTCTCAATTTAGTAGATGCCATAATTAATGCAAGGATAAGTTTTTCTAAGTGTGAATACCTGGATTCAGCATCAAGTAAACTCTTACTTACATAATAGACAGGATGTTGTGTACATTGGTGATCCTTAACAAGGACTGCACTTACTGCTTTTGAGGATACCGCCAAGTATAAGGATAACACATCTCCCTTTTCTGGTTTCATCAAGGCTGGGGCTGAGGATAGGTAATCCTTAAGAGCTTTTAAGGCATTTTCATGCTTCTCAGTCCACTCGAATTTCTTGTTCTTCCTTAGGATATCATAGAATTCCTTGCACTTTTCTGAGGATTTGGATATGAATCTGTTTAAAGCTGCAATCCTGCCTGTTAACCTCTGAACATCTTTAGCATTGGCAGGGGACTTGATGTTCACTATAGCTTTGATTTGTTCTGGACTGGCTTCAATGCCCCTCTTTGTCACCATATATCCTAAGAATTTACCTGCCTTTACACCAAAATGACACTTAGAAGGATTAAGTTTCATATTATATTTATCAAGGATATTGAACGCTTCCTCCAAGTCGCTTAGGTGATCCTCAGCCTTTTTTGATTTTACCACCATATCATCTATGTAAACCTCCATAGTTTGTCCAATCTGATCCTTGAACATCATATTTACTAGCCTTTGATAAGTTGCACCTGCATTTCTTAGTCCAAATGGCATAGCAATATAACAGTATATACCAGTTGGAGTCATAAAGGCTGTATCCTCTTGATCGGATGGTTCCATCTGAATTTGTTGAAATCCAGATAAAGCATCCATAAAAGTTAACAGTTCATGACCCGCAGTTGCGTCCACCATGGAGTCAATATGGGGTAATGGGAAAGGATCCTTGGGACATGCCTTATTTAAATCAGTGAAATCGACACATACCCTCCACTTTCCGTTTTTCTTTTGAACAACAACCACATTGGCCAACCATCTTGGATACTTGACCTCTCTAATCATACCTGCTCAGAGTAATTTCTCTACCTCCTCCTGGATAATGGCATTTCTTTCTGGTGCAAATTTCCTCCTCTTTTGATGGATTGGTTTGAAGGACCTATCAATGCCAAGTTTGTGAGTGATTATATCTTTAGATATACCTGTCATGTCTTCATGTTTCCATGCAAAGGTAGTCTTTCTCCTTTTGAGGAAGGATATGAGGTCTTCCTTTATTTCGCCAAGGATCCCTGATCCTATATAAACTTTAGATTCAGGATCATCAGGATCCATAAGGATTTCTACCACATCCTGTTCTCTTGCCTCCAAGACATCCCTTGGAGGATGCTTTAATTGCTATTGCTCCCTTGACTTTGAGGCTGGTTTCATTAATGAGGTGTAGCAGTTCTTAGCTTCTTGCTGATCACTATCAATCTTCACTATTCCCCAAGGACTAGGAAGCTTCACACATTGATGATAAGTGGATGGGACTGCCTTCATGTCATGTATCCAAGGCCTGCCAAGGATAACATTACAACAAGATAAACAGTCAATAACACAAAAATTTTGGTAAGAATGTAGGCCTTCGATATAGATTGGGAGTTTAATGTCCCCCAGAGTATTCTTAGTCTCGCCACTGAATCCCACGAGCACAGGGGATCTTGGTATGATATCGGATTCAGGAATATTCATCTTCTTGAGGACATCAAGCTGGATAATGTTCACAGAGCTTCCTCCGTCTATAAGGATCCTGCGAACAAAATGGTTAGAAATAAAAAGAGTGATAACCAAACCATCGTGATGAGGATACTGAATGTCAACACGATCATCCTCATCAAAAGTTATAACTTTTCCTTCGGAGACACTGGATGTTCGAATGGGTCTATCTCCATTATCCATCTTGGTTTCCTTTGCATGTCTTTTAGCTGCAGAGAAGGATGTTCCACAAATGTCTGATCCTCCAGAAATAAAGTTTATAACTTGTGCATCTGCTGGAGGGGCTGGAGCTTTCTCTGGGATCCTTTCAGGATCCTGAGTCCTTGACTTCTTTCTGCCCAATAATTCTTTCAAGTGCCCCTTGCTCAACAAGTATCCAATTTCTTTTCTCAGTGCGATGCATTCTTCTGTGAGATGCCCAAAATCTTCATGATATGCATACCACTTTGACTTATCTTTAGTTGCAGCTGGTCTGTCATTTTTCCTGGGCCATCTAGCTTTATCACCTAAATTCTGCATCACAAGGATTAGTTCATTGTTATCAACAGAAAAACAATATTCAGAAATTGGAGGATAATCCTCATCATCCTCTTCTTGTTCAACAGCATGCACATTCTGGTTGTCAGATTTGTTATAGGATCTGAACTTGTTGTTCTTGAATGAGGATCCTTGCTTCTCTTGCTTTGAGGATCCTGCTAACCTCTCCTGGATCCTTTTGTCATCCTCTAGCCGGATGAACCTAAGGGCCCGGGTTCTTACCTCATCTAGATTCCTGCATGGTGTCATAACAAGATCATCATAGAATAATGAATCCCTAAGCAATCCCATTTTAAAGGCTTCAACAGCCGTAGCTATATCCAGGTTAGGGATATCTAAGGATTCTTTACTAAATTTAGTGATATAATCCCTTAATGATTCATTATGACCTTGGGTTATCCTATATAGATCACTAGTTAAACGCTTAAATTTTCTACTACAAGAAAATTGGTTATTAAATAGGTTAACTAGATTAGCAAACGAGGTAATAGAGTAAGGGGGAAGACTTAGCAGCCATTTAAGAGCCGATCCAGTAAGAGTGGATCCAAATCCCTTGCACAGACATGCTTCCTTTAACCTTTCTGGGATGGGATTGATCTCCATCCTTTCCCTGTACTGTGCTATGTGTTCTTCAGGATCTGTTGAACCGTCATACAACTTCATGGTAGGTGTTTTGGTAAAAAAATCAGACGAGGATAATGCAACCAAACTCTCTGTTACGGGGTATGATGCTTGAATTGGTAAACAACAATGAGGATCACTATGAAATGAATTGCACAGGGGACACAAAGATTTATACGAGGAAAAAGCCCTTGATCAATGAATGATCTCCGGCATAAAAAACCTCGGGTGATGGAAACTACCGATCACCAACTCAAATTAAACAATAATCCTTTTACAACTTCGGATAATAGCGAGCTAAGTACAAGGATCACTATAGTGTATCGTGTAGAAAATGTGTGTAATCGCCAAGTGTGTTAGCGAGAGCTGATGAGAGCAGTTGTATGAGTGTGTGTGTAGCCAAAAATAGCCAAAAGTGTTGTCTAATTAGCTCGCTACCCCTTTTAAATTAGAAAATATCTACTCTAACTAACAATCCGCAAATGGTGCAAGTCCTCCACGACTCCACAACGTCCATTTCTGACCAAGCACGTGCGGAATAGACTTAGAATATTCTCCAGGAATATCGCCAAGACCAAGTCCAAATTGATACTCTTGCAAAACAATTACGAATTCAAAGCAGACAATCATTAGTATAAGGATCCTTAGGATGATCCATGATCCTGATCCTGAAGCACTTCTGAAGATCACTAACTGACACAGAAGTAAGGATCACCAAGCAGGATAATAATTGAGGATCACGGGTCATTTAGAAATCCACCCCTAACAATTGCCCCCAAAATATAAGGAGTTATATTGTAAATAAACGAGTTGTATTTTGTCGATCTTATCCGTAACAAACTAACGGATATATAGCCGTTAAGATCGAACTAGCCGTTGCGATCATGACTTCACTGAGGTGACTATCCTGCAGAATCATAATTATAAATAGGAGTTAGAGATAAGGATCATTTCACATTTAAATTCAAGAGAAATCCCTTTAAATTCTTATCCGACGATCAGGCAGGTAACTCTTTTACTTTTCTTCCTTCTCTTACTCTGCTTTTCTTTCTTTACCTTCTTCGAAATCAAGATGATGCTAAGATCCTCACCAGCCAAGGATCATAAGAAGGACAGTCCTCTCAAGAGCCAAGGTATCATCAAAGATTCACCGAAAGAAATATGTTGCTTCTCTGACCCACAAATTGATAAAATTCGCTATTGTTTTCCGGCGAGCACTGTTTTCAAACCCTTTGACCCTACGGTTTTGAGTGACTATACCTCTGAAACTTGGCTTGCCTTTCCTGTTACCCCATTCACCATAGGATACACCTATCCTTTTCCAGCCTTTACCCAATCCTTTTTCTCCCTTACCGACATCTCTTACATCAAGCTATGCCGATGATCTGGAGGGTCTTATATACCCTTGAAAGGATCATCGAGTAGGAAGGGATTGACTTAGGAATGTTGGAGTTGGCTGAGATGTATGATCTCACAACGTTTGGTTCCCACCGATATTTGTTTAAACGAAAACCTGGTGAAGAACAACCCATTTTTAAAGCCACCAAGAATGATACAAACTGGAAACAACGCTTTTTCTTCGTCAGAAGGGATTCTATCCCGGATGGAAAGGATTTGCCAAGGAAATGGAGCACTCATGGTAGGATAGGAGGATCCTTAGGAGGATCACTAAGTAAGCTCATTTCTGATAATGATTACTAATATGCTTTTGTTCCTTTTGTACAACTATCACATTCTCGCATATTATTCCTTCAGCTGCCACCAAGGAGAGACTTGCCGCTTTCAGAAGATTAGATCCTGCAACAAGGTCATTCAAAACAAACACCCAGTATTCTCAAGAGGTATCCTCAGGCTCTGTCACCATGTCAAGTAAGTATCCTGTTCTTTTGATATTCAAATGTTTAAATAAATAGTTATATATAAATAGAATAAGGACACTTATCTGATTTGGGTGTGTAGTCGCTGGAAAGTCATCAAGATCTGCTTCCAAATTTAGTGTCACTGAGCTTGACACCGTACGATCCTCCAAGAAGAAGCTTCCTGCCAGCCCAACTGCTTCGATCCCCAAAGCACCCGCTAAAGGAAGGGGTGGCAAGAAAAGAAAAGCCTCTGAAGCTGAGGATCCGCAAGGTCTGCCCCTGATCCGCCACTAGTTCCTTGAATACTTCAACGATGTAAGGATCCTTGTCCCTGCTTTAGGTATCCAGCTTATTTGAGGATCACCTGTTCTTGAACTGTTCTTTATCTTCTTTGCAGAAATTTGCTGAGATTGAAGACTATGTTGGGTATGTGGAGGAGCAGGACAAGAAGATTGCTGACCTCCAACAAGTCGCATTGCTCAAGGATCTTAAGATTGCTGACCTCCAAAAGGATCTCAAAGATGCCAAAGCTCAGACAGCTACAATCCTGATCAATTTTGATTATGACAGGAGCGAGATCACGGAGGATGCTAAGGTCTCCGCTGCCATAGCCATGTACAAGACCAAGCTACAAATGGCTCAAGAAGCTCAGGATCCCGCATTTGATAGGAGCAGCTGGGATGTAGAAGGCTGGAAGGCAAGGCTGGCTGAGCTTGATGACGAGGAGGAGTCTGAAGAAGTTCTGGCAATCGAGGCTGGAGGCAGTGGCAAGGATCATGGTGGTGAAGCTAGTGGAGCTGGAGATGGTGATGCAGCGAAGGTGTAGGCTGCAACAATGGGCAATGATGGACACTTCTAGACATAGCCGGAGCCCATTTTTTAATTTGGTTATGGTTTTCCTTTTGATGATGTTTTGATGAACAATGGTTGGTCTGTACTTAAACAATAGTAACTAGGGTTGAGGATCATGGATGATCCTTTGAACAATAGGTAGGATTACAAATGGTGGAGGGATCCTCTGTTTGGGGGACGAAACCATTGTGATCCTGCCGTCTTTTGATTCCTGCACTTGAAAAACCTATGAACAATGGACACCCTTTACCTACCCCAGGGGACGGGCCACGTATTGCTGGTAGATGCTCGGGGTAGGTAATTTTGACAATCTTAAAAGGGTTTAAGCTTTTGTGAATAAAATGACTTTAACTTTTTGGCTATATCCTGTGTTGATATCCTTGTTGTTATTTTATTTTTCAATTGTTTTGATGTACACTTGTCTGAGTAAGAAAAGTTAAACAAATTAGATAAAAAAATTTTTTTTAGGATATGATCCAGGATCAAATATCCTATAGTTGAAAAATTCCAAAAAGTGGTATATTTAAGGATCATGAGTTCAGTTGTCAAAGTACAAGGGTTATTCAAATAAACAATGAATAAAATCAAAATAGTTAAGGATCATACCTGGGGATCCAAGTTAGGATCCTAACCCTTAATATTATAACAAGGATAACCATAGGACAAACCTTAGTAAGAAGTAAGGATCAAGGATCCTTGGTTGTTTAACTTCGAAGACCTGAAATAGAACATAACTTGGGACTAAGCCAATATAAGATAAAAGTTAGCAACTGGGGACAAGCCCGAAGGATAACTGGGGACAAGCCCAAGGATAACTGGGGACAAGCCCAAGGATAACTGGGGACAAGCCCAAGGATCGTGTGTGAACTGGAGTATGGCCCTAACTGGCGACTATCCAAACTTAGTGGCATGAAAATGCCAAAACCTTAGCTAACGTGAAAACGTTAGAAACCTTAAGAACGGATGTATGGTACGTCTACCATTATACGTAGGATCCTAGGTATAGCCAGTACAATGGAATTATCAGCCCCTAACGCGAGTACTGGTCCCACTGCCATGAACTATACCAGGATCATCATGCGCTACTGGCGGAACTGGGGTCAAGCCCAAATAACTGGTTGCTTTTGTGGATAACCATCCTTTTGCTAAGAGTACTTGAACCTTCAAAACTCAAAATCACGTGAAAGGGGGATAAAGGATGCAGGATCCTTATCCTTATGTGAGAAAGTAAGGAAATGAAATAGTTTAAGATTAGAATGTTACCAAAATGAGGATCATCTGTGCTTTTAGGATCCTTTAAGGATATTTATCATGTGAGGATCATGGATCCTTATCACATGAAGTATTTCTTCAAATGGACAGCATTCCAGGCTCTAGGTAGCAAATCACCTTCCATTGTTAGCAATCGATATGCCCCCTTTCCTGCCTCAGCTTCAATCAAGTAAGGTCCTTCCCATTTTGGTGCCAACTTTCCATCAGCAGGATTGGTGGTATTCTGAAATGCTTTCCTTAGTACCATATCACCAACTTGTAATTTCCTGATCCTGACATTTTTGTTGTAGGCTCCAGCCATTCTTTGCTGATAACTGGCCATCCTTATCCTTGCCAAATCTCTGATTTCTTCTATAGTATCCAGGTCTTGAACAAAGTTCTCATCATTTTCCTCAGGATCACGAATACTTGTTCTAGCAGTTGGAACCACCATTTCTGTAGGGATCACTGATTCTGCCCCAAATACCAAGGAGAATGGAGTTTGGCCTGTAGCATTCTTAGGAGTTGTCCTATCAGCCCAAAGCACATAAGGTAGTTCTTCTGCCCTTTTCCCTTTCTTGGATCCAAGCTTCTTCTTCAAATTATTGACGATGATCTTATTGGAGGATTCTGCCTGACCATTAGCTTGTGGGTGGACTGGTGTTGATGTTATCATCTTAATCCCCCAGCTGTCACAAAAGTTAGTAGTTCTGCCCCCAATGAATTGGGAACCATTATCACATATAATTTCAGAAGGAATACCGAATCTAGTTATAATATTTCTTTTAATGAAGGATATAACTTCCTTTTCTCTGACTTGGGCAAAAGCTTCAGCCTCTTTATCCATACCCCATCTCATAAATGGCCAAGTGGAGGATATAGGATGCAATAATTTGGCTGGTCGATGAAGGATATTGCTGTGTCTCTGACAAGGATCACATTTCTTAGCATACTCCACAGCATCTTTCTTCATAGTTGGCCAATAGTATCCTGTCCTCAGGATCCTTGAGAATAATGCCCTGCCCCCAGTGTGGTTTCCACAATCTCCTTCATGGAAGTCTTTTAAAACTTCTTGGATTTCAGGATCCTCAATGCATCTTAAATATGGTCCTACAAGAGATCGTTTATACAACATATTATTTAAAATTGTGAATTGAGATACCTTAATTTTGAAAGCCCTAGGGTTTTCTCCTGTAGGAATCTCTCCATGTTGCAAGTATCTCATGATTGGGAGGATCCATGATCCTGGATGAGTTTGAGTATCCTCACTAGGGATAATTGCAGAATCCTCTCCTATTTCCATAGCCACGTGATCCTCGATGGCAGGAGCCAGGATATGGATAATGGGGATACTTATATCCTCCGGGATCTTCAAAGATGATCCTAGATTAGCCAATGCATCAGCTTCTGCATTTTCTTCCCTTGGTACATGTGTCAAACTAAAGGAAATAAAAGAGAGTGCCAATTCTTTGACTATCTGCAAATATTTGGTTAGCTTTTCACCTTTAACAGCATAGGATCCATTAAAGTTATTAGTGATTAACAAAGAATCTACATGTACCTCACGATACCTGATCCTCATATGCTTAGCAATTTGCAAGCCAGCTATCAAGGCTTCATATTCAGCCTCATTGTTAGTGATTTGGAACTCACAAGCTATAGAGTGGGGTATTATGTCCCCCTGTGGCGATTTTAGTAGTATTCCAAGCCCTGTTCCTTTGACATTTGAGGATCCATCAGTATAGAGTATCCAAGGATCCTTGGACTCCTCTAGCTGCTGGACTTCTAACTCAGCTTCCTTTTGCAAATCACTACTGAAATCTGCCACAAAGTCGGCTAATGCTTGGGATTTAATGGCTGTCCTGGGCTCATATCTTATATCATATGCACTAAGCTTCACTGCCCACTTAGCCATCCTTCCTGACATTTCAGGTTTCCTGAGGACATTCTTAATTGGAAAATTAGTTTTGACGATAATGGCATGAGTTTCAAAATAATGTCTCAATTTAGTAGATGCCATAATTAATGCAAGGATAAGTTTTTCTAAGTGTGAATACCTGGATTCAGCATCAAGTAAACTCTTACTTACATAATAGACAGGATGTTGTGTACATTGGTGATCCTTAACAAGGACTGCACTTACTGCTTTTGAGGATACCGCCAAGTATAAGGATAACACATCTCCCTTTTCTGGTTTCATCAAGGCTGGGGCTGAGGATAGGTAATCCTTAAGAGCTTTTAAGGCATTTTCATGCTTCTCAGTCCACTCAAATTTCTTGTTCTTCCTTAGGATATCATAGAATTCCTTGCACTTTTCTGAGGATTTGGATATGAATCTGTTTAAAGCTGCAATCCTGCCTGTTAACCTCTGAACATCTTTAGCATTGGCAGGGGACTTGATGTTCACTATAGCTTTGATTTGTTCTGGACTGGCTTCAATGCCCCTCTTTGTCACCATATATCCTAAGAATTTACCTGCCTTTACACCAAAATGACACTTAGAAGGATTAAGTTTCATATTATATTTATCAAGGATATTGAACGCTTCCTCCAAGTCACTTAGGTGATCCTCAGCCTTTTTTGATTTTACCACCATATCATCTATGTAAACCTCCATAGTTTGTCCAATCTGATCCTTGAACATCATATTTACTAGCCTTTGATAAGTTGCACCTGCATTTCTTAGTCCAAATGGCATAGCAATATAACAGTATATACCAGTTGGAGTCATAAAGGCTGTATCCTCTTGATCGGATGGTTCCATCTGAATTTGTTGAAATCCAGATGAAGCATCCATAAAAGTTAACAGTTCATGACCCGCAGTTGCATCCACCATGGAGTCAATATGGGGTAATGGGAAAGGATCCTTGGGACATGCCTTATTTAAATCAGTGAAATCGACACATACCCTCCACTTTCCGTTTTTCTTTTGAACAACAACCACATTGGCCAACCATCTTGGATACTTGACCTCTCTAATCATACCTACTCAGAGTAATTTCTCTACCTCCTCCTGGATAATGGCATTTCTTTCTGGTGCAAATTTCCTCCTCTTTTGATGGATTGGTTTGAAGGACCTATCAATGCCAAGTTTGTGAGTGATTATATCTTTAGATATACCTGTCATGTCTTCATGTTTCCATGCAAAGGTAGTCTTTCTCCTTTTGAGGACGGATATGAGGTCTTCCTTTATTTCGCCAAGGATCCCTGATCCTATATAAACTTTAGATTCAGGATCATCAGGATCCATAAGGATTTCTACCACATCCTGTTCTCTTGCCTCCAAGACATCCCTTGGAGGATGCTTTAATTGCTATTGCTCCCTTGACTTTGAGGCTGGTTTCATTAATGAGGTGTAGCAGTTCTTAGCTTCTTGCTGATCACTATCAATCTTCACTATTCCCCAAGGA
The DNA here is from genome assembly GCA_030545235.1 of Helianthus tuberosus. Lineage (NCBI taxonomy): Eukaryota > Viridiplantae > Streptophyta > Magnoliopsida > Asterales > Asteraceae > Helianthus > Helianthus tuberosus. The sequence continues at coordinate 204,913,276 of CM060441.1, forward strand.
CTAGGAAGCTTCACACATTGATGATAAGTGGATGGGACTGCCTTCATGTCATGTATCCAAGGCCTGCCAAGGATAACATTACAACAAGATAAACAGTCAATAACACAAAAATTTTGGTAAGAATGTAGGCCTTCGATATAGATTGGGAGTTTAATGTCCCCCAGAGTATTCTTAGTCTCGCCACTGAATCCCACGAGCACAGAGGATCTTGGTATGATATCGGATTCAGGAATATTCATCTTCTTGAGGACATCAAGCTGGATAATGTTCACAGAGCTTCCTCCGTCTATAAGGATCCTGCGAACAAAATGGTTAGAAATAAAAAGAGTGATAGCCAAACCATCGTGATGAGGATACTGAATGTCAACACGATCATCCTCATCAAAAGTTATAACTTTTCCTTCGGAGACACTGGATGTTCGAATGGGTCTATCTCCATTATCCATCTTGGTTTCCTTTGCATGTCTTTTAGCTGCAGAGAAGGATGTTCCACAAATGTCTGATCCTCCAGAAATAAAGTTTATAACTTGTGCATCTGCTGGAGGGGCTGGAGCTTTCTCTGGGATCCTTTCAGGATCCTGAGTCCTTGACTTCTTTCTGCCCAATAATTCTTTCAAGTGCCCCTTGCTCAACAAGTATCCAATTTCTTTTCTCAGTGCGATGCATTCTTCTGTGAGATGCCCAAAATCTTCATGATATGCATACCACTTTGACTTATCTTTAGTTGCAGCTGGTCTGTCATTTTTCCTGGGCCATCTAGCTTTATCACCTAAATTCTGTATCGCAAGGATTAGTTCATTGTTATCAACAGAAAAACAATATTCAGAAATTGGAGGATAATCCTCATCATCCTCTTCTTGTTCAACAGCATGCACATTCTGGTTGTCAGATTTGTAATAGAGTAAGGGGGAAGACTTAGCAGCCATTTAAGAGCCGATCCAGTAAGAGTGGATCCAAATCCCTTGCACAGACATGCTTCCTTTAACCTTTCTGGGATGGGATTGATCTCCATCCTTTCCCTGTACTGTGCTATGTGTTCTTCAGGATCTGTTGAACCGTCATACAACTTCATGGTAGGTGTTTTGGTAAAAAAATCAGACGAGGATAATGCAACCAAACTCTCTGTTACGGGGTATGATGCTTGAATTGGTAAACAACAATGAGGATCACTATGAAATGAATTGCACAGGGGACACAAAGATTTATACGAGGAAAAAGCCCTTGATCAATGAATGATCTCCGGCATAAAAAACCTCGGGTGATGGAAACTACCGATCACCAACTCAAATTAAACAATAATCCTTTTACAACTTCGGATAATAGCGAGCTAAGTACAAGGATCACTATAGTGTATCGTGTAGAAAATGTGTGTAATCGCCAAGTGTGTTAGCGAGAGCTGATGAGAGCAGTTGTATGAGTGTGTGTGTAGCCAAAAATAGCCAAAAGTGTTGTCTAATTAGCTCGCTACCCCTTTTAAATTAGAAAATATCTACTCTAACTAACAATCCGCAAATGGTGCAAGTCCTCCACGACTCCACAACGTCCATTTCTGACCAAGCACGTGCGGAATAGACTTAGAATATTCTCCAGGAATATCGCCAAGACCAAGTCCAAATTGATACTCTTGCAAAACAATTACGAATTCAAAGCAGACAATCATTAGTATAAGGATCCTTAGGATGATCCATGATCCTGATCCTGAAGCACTTCTGAAGATCACTAACTGACACAGAAGTAAGGATCACCAAGCAGGATAATAATTGAGGATCACGGGTCATTTAGAAATCCACCCCTAACAATTGCCCCCAAAATATAAGGAGTTATATTGTAAATAAACGAGTTGTATTTTGTCGATCTTATCCGTAACAAACTAACGGATATATAGCCGTTAAGATCGAACTAGCCGTTGCGATCATGACTTCACTGAGGTGACTATCCTGCAGAATCATAATTATAAATAGGAGTTAGAGATAAGGATCATTTCACATTTAAATTCAAGAGAAATCCCTTTAAATTCTTATCCGACGATCAGGCAGGTAACTCTTTTACTTTTCTTCCTTCTCTTACTCTGCTTTTCTTTCTTTACCTTCTTCGAAATCAAGATGATGCTAAGATCCTCACCAGCCAAGGATCATAAGAAGGACAGTCCTCTCAAGAGCCAAGGTATCATCAAAGATTCACCGAAAGAAATATGTTGCTTCTCTGACCCACAAATTGATAAAATTCGCTATTGTTTTCCGGCGAGCACTGTTTTCAAACCCTTTGACCCTACGGTTTTGAGTGACTATACCTCTGAAACTTGGCTTGCCTTTCCTGTTACCCCATTCACCATAGGATACACCTATCCTTTTCCAGCCTTTACCCAATCCTTTTTCTCCCTTACCGGCATCTCTTACATCCAAGCTATGCCGATGATCTGGAGGGTCTTATATACCCTTGAAAGGATCATCGAGCAGGAAGGGATTGACTTAGGAATGTTGGAGTTGGCTGAGATGTATGATCTCACAACGTTTGGTTCCCACCGATATTTGTTTAAACGAAAACTTGGTGAAGAACAACCCATTTTTAAAGCCACCAAGAATGATACAAACTGGAAACAACGCTTTTTCTTCGTCAGAAGGGATTCTATCCCGGATGGAAAGGATTTGCCAAGGAAATGGAGCACTCATGGTAGGATAGGAGGATCCTTAGGAGGATCACTAAGTAAGCTCATTTCTGATAATGATTACTAATATGCTTTTGTTCCTTTTGTACAACTATCACATTCTCGCATATTATTCCTTCAGCTGCCACCAAGGAGAGACTTGCCGCTTTCAGAAGATTAGATCCTGCAACAAGGTCATTCAAAACAAACACCCAGTATTCTCAAGAGGTATCCTCAGGCTCTGTCACCATGTCAAGTGAGTATCCTGTTCTTTTGATATTCAAATGTTTAAATAAATAGTTATATATAAATAGAATAAGGACACTTATCTGATTTGGGTGTGTAGTCGCTGGAAAGTCATCAAGATCTGCTTCCAAATTTAGTGTCACTGAGCTTGACACCGTACGATCCTCCAAGAAGAAGCTTCCTGCCAGCCCAACTGCTTCGATCCCCAAAGCACCCGCTAAAGGAAGGGGTGGCAAGAAAAGAAAAGCCTCTGAAGCTGAGGATCCGCAAGGTCTGCCCCTGATCCGCCACTAGTTCCTTGAATACTTCAACGATGTAAGGATCCTTGTCCCTGCTTTAGGTATCCAGCTTATTTGAGGATCACCTGTTCTTGAACTGTTCTTTATCTTCTTTGCAGAAATTTGCTGAGATTGAAGACTATGTTGGGTATGTGGAGGAGCAGGACAAGAAGATTGCTAACCTCCAACAAGTCGCATTGCTCAAGGATCTTAAGATTGCTGACCTCCAAAAGGATAACTGGGGACAAGCCCAAGGATAACTGGGGACAAGCCCAAGGATAACTGGGGACAAGCCCAAGGATCGTGTGTGAACTGGAGTATGGCCCTAACTGGCGACTATCCAAACTTAGTGGCATGAAAATGCCAAAACCTTAGCTAACGTGAAAACGTTAGAAACCTTAAGAACGGATGTATGGTACGTCTACCATTATACGTAGGATCCTAGGTATAGCCAGTACAATGGAATTATCAGCCCCTAACGCGAGTACTGGTCCCACTGCCATGAACTATACCAGGATCATCATGCGCTACTGGCGGAACTGGGGTCAAGCCCAAATAACTGGTTGCTTTTGTGGATAACCATCCTTTTGCTAAGAGTACTTGAACCTTCAAAACTCAAAATCACGTGAAAGGGGGATAAAGGATGCAGGATCCTTATCCTTATGTGAGAAAGTAAGGAAATGAAATAGTTTAAGATTAGAATGTTACCAAAATGAGGATCATCTGTGCTTTTAGGATCCTTTAAGGATATTTATCATGTGAGGATCATGGATCCTTATCACATGAAGTATTTCTTCAAATGGACAGCATTCCAGGCTCTAGGTAGCAAATCACCTTCCATTGTTAGCAATCGATATGCCCCCTTTCCTGCCTCAGCTTCAATCAAGTAAGGTCCTTCCCATTTTGGTGCCAACTTTCCATCAGCAGGATTGGTGGTATTCTGAAATGCTTTCCTTAGTACCATATCACCAACTTGTAATTTCCTGATCCTGACATTTTTGTTGTAGGCTCCAGCCATTCTTTGCTGATAACTGGCCATCCTTATCCTTGCCAAATCTCTGATTTCTTCTATAGTATCCAGGTCTTGAACAAAGTTCTCATCATTTTCCTCAGGATCACGAATACTTGTTCTAGCAGTTGGAACCACCATTTCTGTAGGGATCACTGATTCTGCCCCAAATACCAAGGAGAATGGAGTTTGGCCTGTAGCATTCTTAGGAGTTGTCCTATCAGCCCAAAGCACATAAGGTAGTTCTTCTGCCCTTTTCCCTTTCTTGGATCCAAGCTTCTTCTTCAAATTATTGACGATGATCTTATTGGAGGATTCTGCCTGACCATTAGCTTGTGGGTGGACTGGTGTTGATGTTATCATCTTAATCCCCCAGCTGTCACAAAAGTTAGTAGTTCTGCCCCCAATGAATTGGGAACCATTATCACATATAATTTCAGAAGGAATACCGAATCTAGTTATAATATTTCTTTTAATGAAGGATATAACTTCCTTTTCTCTGACTTGGGCAAAAGCTTCAGCCTCTTTATCCATACCCCATCTCATAAATGGCCAAGTGGAGGATATAGGATGCAATAATTTGGCTGGTCGATGAAGGATATTGCTGTGTCTCTGACAAGGATCACATTTCTTAGCATACTCCACAGCATCTTTCTTCATAGTTGGCCAATAGTATCCTGTCCTCAGGATCCTTGAGAATAATGCCCTGCCCCCAGTGTGGTTTCCACAATCTCCTTCATGGAAGTCTTTTAAAACTTCTTGGATTTCAGGATCCTCAATGCATCTTAAATATGGTCCTGCAAGAGATCGTTTATACAACATATTATTTAAAATTGTGAATTGAGATACCTTAATTTTGAAAGCCCTAGGGTTTTCTCCTGTAGGAATCTCTCCATGTTGTAAGTATCTCATGATTGGGAGGATCCATGATCCTGGATGAGTTTGAGTATCCTCACTAGGGATAATTGCAGAATCCTCTCCTATTTCCATAGCCACGTGATCCTCGATGGCAGGAGCCAGGATATGGATAATGGGGATACTTATATCCTCCGGGATCTTCAAAGATGATCCTAGATTAGCCAATGCATCAGCTTCTGCATTTTCTTCCCTTGGTACCTGTGTCAAACTAAAGGAAACAAAAGAGAGTGTGTTAGGGGAGGATTTTCTAACAATTAGTGATCCTTATTCGTTATCCTAATTAGTGATCCTTACTTCTGTGACAGGTGGTGATCCTCAGAAGAACTTCAGGATCAGGATCATGGATCACCTTAAGGATCCTCGTACTAACGATTGTTTACTTATGTGTTGTACTATCTCGCAGGTATAACAAGCTTGACTAAGTCTTGGCGACATTCCTGGAGAATATTCCTAAACTATTCTACACGTGCTTGACCGAAAATAGACGTTATGGAGAACGTGGAGGCTTGGCACGAAAGTCGGATAGTTAGTTTAGGTGGTTATTTCTATTTTAAAAAGGGAGTAACGAGCTAGTAGAAAACACTTAGTTATTTTTTGCAGTTACACACACTCGTACAAGCTCTCATACAAGCTCTCGCTCAAACACCAAGCAATTACATACACTTTTCACACTTTTTACACATTCCACTGTAGTGATCCTTGTACCTGGCTCGTTACTATCCGAAGTTGTAAACGTTTAATCATTTATTTTAGCTTGGTGATCGGTAGTTTCCATCACCCGGGGTTTTTTGTGCCGGAGATCAACTCTTGATCAAGGGCTTTTCCCCGTATAAATCCTTGTGTTGTTTGTGCACTTTACATTGAAGTGATCCTCATCGCTGTTACATATTTTAAGCATCATTCCCCTAAACAAAGAGTTTGGTTGCAATATCCTCATCAGATTTTCTGACCAAAACAGTTTGGCGCCCACCGTGGGGCAATTGGTGCTTCATTCCTAAGAAGTTTTTCTGTTGGTGATCATTTTGGTTCGTTGCATACAAATACATGGCTTCATCATTGAAGAATACCTCTACTGCAATGTCGGCGGCCAATTCATCCCAGGGCATTCCACCTTTGCCTCCACCACCTTCTGGATCCCAGAAGAATACTGAGAATGCTGCGAAGAAACCGACTCCCATTTTCTCCAAACCTCCAACTTCTTCTGCTTCTTATACTCCTACTACTAGTGACTTGTTTACTCTGATTTTGCAGATGAAGGAGCATATCCAGCAGCAGGACAAGGCCAATGAAAAGATCCTTAGAGAGATTGGAGACATCAAGAAGCAAAAAAGATCGGCAGAGGATCATTCCCCACTAATGCCCAGATCTTTGAATTTTGATACTCCGGTTATAACTTCTCAGCCTTCAGCGGTTCCAGACGTTCAATATGTTGGAGGACCGAAAGGAGTGCATTACGGGTCATCAGCAATGACTCAGGCTTCAGGGTTACACTTTCAACCATCAGGATCCCATCCTCAGCATATAGGATCCTTTGCAAGTTCAGGAGGATACTCGGGAGCGCAGCAGATTCAAGGGTACTGGCCGTTTCAAGGATCCTCCCAGGTTCAAGGATCCTCCTATGTCCCAGGATCCTCCCAGGTTCAAGGATCCTCCTATGTCCCAGGATCCTCCCAGGTTCAAGGACCCTCCTATGTCTCAGGATCCTCCCAGGTTCAAGGATCCTCTTATGTCCCAGGATCCTCTCAGGTTCAAGGATACTCGCAGTTTCAGGGATCCTTCCAGATGCCAGGATCCTTGAGGGGTTTGCAAACAGGAAGTTCAGATGTCCATCAGGGAGATTTTATTCCGATGCAGACCATTGCTTCTACTGGTCCCTCGATCATTCCAGAGTCTCAACAATATGGATTTACATCAATTCTTCCTAACTTGAATCCAATGGGAGGTAACACTTTTAATAATTCTCATACTACTAACCATGGTCTTATGCAGGATCCAGGTATCAATCATGCCATGGCCAGAGAATTGCAAAAGCTAAAGGATATGATATCGAGTGTTCCGGGAGTAGTCAAACCTATTCCAGAGATTGCAGATGGGAGCCACAAGATATCTCGTTTTGCACCACCAATCTGTGATGCTGAGATACCCAAGAGGTTCCATGTGCCTACAATGAAACTGTATGATGGTTCAACAGATCCTGAAGAACACATAGCACAATACAGGGAGAGGATGGAGATCAATCCAATCCCAGAAAGGTTAAAGGAAGCATGCCTGTGCAAAGGATTCGGATCCACTCTTACTGGATCAGCTCTCAAATGGCTGCTAAGTCTTCCTCCCTATTCTATTACCTCATTTGCAAACCTAGTTAACTTGTTTAATAATTAGTTTTCTTGTAGTAGAAAATTCGAACGATTAACTAGTGATTTATATAGGATAACCCAGGGTCATAATGAATCATTAAGGGATTACATTACCAAATTCAGTAAAGAATCCTTAGACATTCCCAACTTAGATATAGCTACGGCTGTTGAGGCCTTCAAAATGGGATTGCTTAGGGATTCGTCTTTCTATGATGATCTTGTTATGACACCATGCAGGAACTTAGATGAGGTAAGAACCCGAGCACTTAGGTTCATTCGGCTAGAGGATGACAAGAGGATCCAGGAGAGGTTAGCAGGATCCTCAAAGCAGGATAAGCAAGGATCCTCATTCCGGAACAACAAATTCAAATCCTACAACAGATCCGATAATCAGAACGTGCATTCTGTTGATCAAGAAGAGGATGATGAGGATTATCCTCCAATTTCTGAATATTGCTTTAGTGTCGATAACAATGAACTAATCCTTGCTATGCAGAACCTAGGTGATAAAGCTAGATGGCCGAGAAAGAATGACAGGCCGGCTGCAACTAAGGATAAATCAAAGTGGTGTGCATATCATGAAGATTTTGGGCACCTTACAGAAGAATGCATTGCATTAAGAAAGGAAATTGGATACCTGTTGAGCAAAGGGCATCTAAAAGAGTTGTTGGGAAGAAAAAAGTCAAGGACTCAGGATCCTGAAAGGATCCCTGAGAAGGCCCCAGCTCCTCCAGCAGATGCAAAAGTGATAAACTTTATTTCTGGAGGATCCGACATTTGTGGCACATCCTTCTCAGCAGCTAAAAGGCATGCGAAGGAAGCTAAGATGGATAATGGAGAAAGACCAGTTCGAACATCAAGTGTCTCCGAAGGAAAAGTCATAACCTTTGATGAAGAGGATCGTGTTGATATCCAGGATCCTCATCACGATGGTTTAGTTATTACTCTTTTCATATCTAACCATTTTGTCCGCAGGATCCTAATAGACGGAGGAAGTTCAGTGAACATTATCCAGCTTGATGTTCTAAAGAAGATGGGTATCCCTGAATCAGAGATCATACCAAGATCCTCCGTGCTCGTGGGATTTAGTGGCGAAACTAAGAACACTCTGGGGGACATTAAACTCCCAATATATATTGAAGGCTTACACTCTTATCAAAAATTTTGTGTTATTGACTGTTTATCTTGTTGTAATGTTATCCTTGGCAGGCCCTGGATACACGATATGAAAGCAGTCCCGTCTACTTACCATCAATGTGTGAAGCTCCCTAGTCCTTGGGGAATAGTAAAGATTGATAGTGATCAGCAGGAGGCTAAGAATTGCTATACTTCATCGATGAAACCAGCCTCGAAATCCAGGGAGCAATAGCAATCAAAGTATCCTCCAAGGGATGTCTTGGAGGCAAAAGAGCAGGATGTGGTAGAAATCCTCATGGATCCTGATGATCCTGAATCCAAAATCTATATTGGATCAGGGATCCTTGGCGAAATGAAAGAAGACCTCGTATCCTTCCTCAAAAGGAGAAAGACTACCTTTGCATGGAAACACGAAGACATGACTGGTATATCCAAAGATGTTATCACCCATAAACTCGGCATCGACAGATCCTTCAGACCAATCCATCAAAGGAGAAGGAAGTTTGCACCAGAAAGGAATGCCATTATCCAAGAAGAGGTAGAGAAATTGCTCCGGGCAGGTATGATTAGAGAGGTCAAGTATCCAAGATGGTTGGCCAATGTGGTTGTTGTTCAAAAGAAAAACGGAAAGTGGAGGGTATGTGTCGATTTTACCGATTTAAATAAGGCATGTCCCAAGGATCCTTTCCCTTTACCCCACATTGACTCCATGGTGGATGCAACCGCGGGTCATGAAATGTTAACTTTTATGGATGCTTCATCTGGATTTCAACAAATCCAAATGGAACCATCCGACCAAGAGGATACAGCCTTCATGACTCCAACTGGTATATATTGCTATATTGCTATGCCGTTCGGATTGAGAAATGCAGGTGCAACATACCAAAGGCTGGTGAATATGATGTTCAAGGACCAGATTGGACAAACTATGGAGGTTTACATAGATGATATGGTGGTAAAATCCTTAAAAGCTGAGGATCACCTAAGAGACTTGGAGGAAGCATTCGATATCCTTGACAAATATAACATGAAACTTAATCCTTCAAAATGTCACTTTGGTGTTAAAGCAGGTAAATTCTTAGGATATATGGTGACAAAGAGAGGCATTGAAGCTAGCCCGGAACAAATCAAAGCAATAGTGAATATCAAATCTCCGGTCAACACTAAGGATGTTCAAAGGCTAACAGGAAGGATAGCAGCCTTGAACAGATTTATATCCAAGTCCTCCGAGAGGTGTAAAGAATTCTATGATATCCTAAGGAAGAACAAGAAATTTGAGTGGACGGAGAAGCATGAAAACGCTTTAAAAGCCCTCAAAGATTACCTATCCTCGGCCCCGGCTTTGATGAAACCAGAAAAAGGTGATGTGTTATCCTTGTATCTTGCAGTATCCTCAAAAGCAGTAAGTGCGGTCCTTGTTAAGGATCATCAAGGTACACAACATCCTGTCTATTATGTAAGTAAAAGTTTACTTGATGCCGAATCCAGGTACTCACACCTTGAAAAACTTATTCTTGCATTAATTATGGCATCTACAAAGCTAAGACATTATTTTGAAACTCATGTTATCATTGTTAAAACTAATTTCCCAATTAAGAATGTCCTCAGGAAACCAGAGATGTCAGGAAGGATGGCTAAGTGGGCAGTGAAGCTAAGTGCATACGATATAAGATATGAGCCTAGGACAGCCATCAAATCCCAAGCATTAGCTGACTTTGTGGCTGATTTCAGTAGTCATTTACAAGAAGAAGCTGAGCTAGAAGTCAAACAGCTAGAAGAGACCAAGGATCCTTGGATACTTCATACTGATGGATCCTCAAATGTCAAAGGCACAGGGCTTGGAATACTACTAAAATCGCCACAGGGGGACATAATACCCCATTCTATAGCTTGTACCAAGGGAAGAAAATACAGAAGCTGATGCATTGGCTAACCTAGGATCATCTTTGAAGATCCCAGAGGATATCAAGATTCCTATTATTCATATCCTGACCCCGGCTATCGAGGATCACCAGGCTATGGAGATAGGAAATGATTCTGCAGTTATCCCTAGTGAGGATACTCAATCCCATTCAGGATCAAGATCATGGATCTCACCAATTATGAGATACTTACAACATGGAGAGATTCCTACAGGAGAAAACCCTAGGGCTTTCAAATCTAAGGTATCTCAATTTACAATTATAAATAATATGTTATATAGACGATCTCTTGCAGGACCATACTTGAGATGCATTGAGGATCCTGAAGTTCAAGAAGTTTTAAAAGACTTCCATGAAGGAGATTGTGGAAACCACACTGGGGGCAGGGCTTTATTCTCAAGGATCCTGAGGACAGGATACTACTGGCCAACCATGAAGAAAGATGCTGTGGAGTATGCCAGAAGATGCGATCCTTGCCAGAGACACAGCAATATCCTTCATCAACCGGCTGAACTATTGCATCCTATATCCTCCTCTTGGCCATTTATGAGATGGGGTATGGATATAGTTGGAAAGCTCCCTAAGGCACCTGGTGGAAAAGTATTCATGTTAGCTACGACTGATTACTTCTCCAAGTGGATAGAGGCTGAAGCTTTTGCCCAAGTCAGAGAAAAGGAAGTTATATCCTTCATTAAAAGAAATATTATAACTAGATTTGGAATTCCTTCTGAGATTATATGTGATAATGGTTCCCAATTTATTGGGGGCAGAACCACTAACTTTTGTGACAGTTGGGGGATTAGGATGATAACATCAACACCAGTCCACCCACAAGCTAATGGCCAAGCAGAATCATCCAACAAGATCATCATCAACAATTTGAAGAAAAAGCTTGGATCCAAGAAAGGGAAATGGGCAGAAGAACTACCCTATGTGCTTTGGGCTGACAGGACAACCCCTAAGAATGCTACTGGTCAAACACCATTCTCTTTGGTGTTTGGGGCAGAATCAGTGATCCCAACAGAAATGGTGGTTCCTACTGCTAGAACAAGTACCCGTGATCCTGAGGAAAATGATGAAAACTTGGCTCAAGACCTGGATACTATTGAAGAAATCAGGGATATGGCTAGGATAAGGATGACCAGTTATCAACAAAGAATGGCTGGTGCTTACAACAAAAATGTCAGGATCAGGAGGTTTCAAGTTGGAGATATGGTGTTAAGGAAAGCATTTCAGAATACCACCAATCCTGCCGATGGAAAATTGGCTCCAAAATGGGAAGGCCCTTATTTGATTGAAGCTGAAGCAGGAAAGGGGGCATATAGATTGCTAACCATGGAAGGTGATTTGCTACCAAGAGCTTGGAATGCTGTCCACTTGAAGAAATACTTCATGTAAGCAGGATCCTTATGGCATAGGTGATCCTCACGATAGAGATATCCTTAAAGGATCCTTAAAGTATTGGTGATCCTTACTCAGGTAATATCCTAATCATGAACTATTTCATTTCTTTATTTTCTCATATAAGGATAAGGATCATGTATCCTTTATCCATCTTTCACGTGAGTTCAAATTTTGAAAGTTCAGGTATCTTTAGCACAACGTTGGTTATCCACAGAAGCAATCCGCCTTTTGGGTTTAACCCCAGTTATCCTTGGGCTTGACCCCAGTTCCGCCTGTAGCGCACGATGATCCTGGTATAGTTCAAGGCTTTGGGACCAGTACTCGTTCTAGGGGCTGATAATTCCATTGTTCTGGCTATGCTTAGGATCCTACGTATAATGGTAGACGTACCATACATCCGTTCATAAGGTTTCTAACGTTTTCACGTTAGCTAAGGTTTCTAACGTTTTCACGTTAGCTAAGGTTTTGGCATCTCCATGTCACTAAGTTTGGATAGTCGCCAGTTAGGGCCATACTCCAGTTTACACACGATCCTTGGGCTTGTCCCCAGTTATCCTTGGGCTTGTCCCCAGTTGCTAACTCTTTTCTTATATTGGCTTAGTCCCAAGTTATGCTCTATTTCAGGTCCTTGAAGGTAAGCAGCTAGGGATCCTTGATCCTTATTTCACTCTAAGGTTTATCTTATAGTTATCCTTATTATGGTTAGGATTCTAACTTGGATCCTCAGGTATGATCCTTAACTCTTTTGATTTTATTCATTATTCTTTTAAATAACCCTTATACTTGACAACTGAACTTGTGTTTCTTAAACTATATCACTTTTTAGAACTTATCGGTTATGGGATATGTGATCCTTGATCATATCCTAAACTTTATGGATATATTTTTTAGTCTTCCAAGGCTTGATAAATATAAACAGAATGAACATTATAACAGTTGGAAAGTAACATACTAAAAAGGATAACAACACAAGATAAGCGACAAAAGGTTAAGTTTTTATTTATTAACATAAGGCTAACCCTTTAAAGGTTGTCAAAATTACCTACCCGAGCATCTACCAGCAAAACGTGGCCCGTCCGCTGGGGTAGGTAAAGGGTGTCCATGATAATGAGTTCAAAAGTAGTGCAGGAATATAAAGGCGGCAGGATCACAATGGTTTCATCCCCCAAACAGAGGATCCCTCCACCAATTGCAATCCTGCCTATTGTCCAAAGGATCATACATGATCCTTAAACCTAAGAACTATTGTTTAGAGTTATTACAGACCCACCATTGTTCAAAAAACATCACAACCACAAAAAAGGAAAACCACTACCAAACTTAAAAATTGGGCTCCGGCCTTGGCACGTATATCCATCATCGCCCAATCATGCATCCTAAACCTTCGCTGCGTCATCATCACCACCAGCCGCTGCATCCTCGGCTTTATCCTTCAACCCGCTGCCACTAGCCTCAATTGCCAGAATCTCCTCAGCCTCCTCTTCATCACCCAATTCAGCCAGCCTTGCCTTCCATTCTTCAATCTCCCAGTTGCCTTTGTCGAAGGCAGGATCCTGAGCTTCCAAGGCCATTTGAAGCTTGGTTTTGTACATTGCTATGGCGGCAGAAACTTTAGCATCATCCGTGATCTCCTGCCTTTCATAATCAAAGTTAACCAGCACCTTGGCCATCTTCTGTTTGGTATCCTTGAGTTCCTTCTGAAGATCAGCAATTGCAAGATCCTTGAGCACAGCAACCTGCTGGAGGTCGGCAATCTTCTTATCTTGATCTTCAACGTGGCCGACGTAATCCTCGATCTCGGCAAATTTCTGCAAAAGAAAAGGATAAAGCGGTTCAAGAGCAAGTGATCCTTAGATCAGCAGGATATACAAGCCGAGACAGTGATCCTTACATCATTGAAGTACTCGAGGAACTGGTGGCGAATTAAGGGCAGGCCCTGCAAATCCTCAGCCTCGGAAGTCTTTCTCTTCTTGATTCCCTTCCCTTTGAGGGGTGCCTTGGGGATTGAGGCTGTCGGGCTAGTAGGGACCTTTCTTTTGGAGGATTTAACAGTGGTGAGATCGGTGACACTGAACCTTGAAGCAGCTTTGGCAGATTTTCCAGCACCTACATAACCAAAACAAGATAAGTATCTCCATTATATTTATGTTTCACTATTTATATAAATTTTCAAACAAAGATACTTACTTGACATTGTGACAGAGCCTGAGGATACCTCCTGTGAGTCTTGGGTTATTGTCTTAAAAGTTCTAGTTTCAGGGTCGAGTCCCCAGAAAGCAGCAAGTCTTTCCCTGGTTGCGGGTGTTGTGATGAGATGTGAAACAGAGATGGCTGCATGACACAAGACAAAGAAGGGGTTAGTGATCCTGTTACAAAAATATGACCATCTGGTGATCCTTCTCAGGATCCTCCGTCCTACCATGGGTGGACCATGTTTTTGGTAGATCCTCTCCGTTTAGAAGGGAATCCCTCCTGACAAAGAAGAAGCGACGTTTCCAATCTTTGTCGTTCTTAGTGACTTTGAGAAGGGGATGTTCTGCACCGGGTTTTCGCTTGAACAAGTAACGATGGGAACCGAAGGTAGTAAGATCATACAACTCCGCCAGTTCTGATATTCCTAAATCAAGACCCTCCTGCTCAATGATCCTCTCTAGGGTATACAAAACCCTCCAAATCATCGGCATGGCTTGAATGTAAGATATGCCGGAAAGGGAAAAGAAGGATTGTGTGAACTCTGGGAAAGGATAGGTGTACCCTATAGCAAATGGAGTAACTGGAAAGGCAACCCATGTTTCTGAAACATAGTCGCTCAGGGCAGTTGGATCGAAAGGTTTGAAAAAGACATTCGCCAGAAAACGGTGACGAATGCTATCTATTTGTGCATCGTTAAAGCAACACCTCTCGTTCACTGAGTCCTTGATGATCTTCTGACTCTTCAAGGGGCTATCCTTTTTGTGATCCTTAGCCGGGGAACTTCGGAGCAACATTCTCGAAGTGACGGAGATAAAGAAGAAAAACAGAGTAAGAGAGAAAGGAAGAGGAGAAAGAAATACCTGATTGATCTTCGACTGAGATTATAAAGGGAGTTTCTTTCGAATTTAAATGCATAATGATCCTATCTATATCTCTATTTATAATTATGATTCTGCAGGATTGTCACTTCCATGACATCATCATCGCAACGGCTAGTTCTATTTTAACGGCTATATATCCGTTAGTTTGTTACGGATAAGATCAAAGAAAACATAACTCGCTAATTTTACAATTTCACTCCTTATATTTTGGGGGCAATTGTTAGGGGAGGATTTTCTAACAATTAGTGATCCTTATTCGTTATCCTAATTAGTGATCCTTACTTCTGTGACAGGTGGTGATCCTCAGAAGAACTTCAGGATCAGGATCATGGATCACCTTAAGGATCCTCGTACTAACGATTGTTTACTTATGTGTTGTACTATCTCGCAGGTATAACAAGCTTGACTAAGTCTTGGCGACATTCCTGGAGAATATTCCTAAACTATTCTACACGTGCTTGACCGAAAATAGACGTTATGGAGAACGTGGAGGCTTGGCACGAAAGTCGGATAGTTAGTTTAGGTGGTTATTTCTATTTTAAAAAGGGAGTAACGAGCTAGTAGAAAACACTTAGTTATTTTTTGCAGTTACACACACTCGTACAAGCTCTCATACAAGCTCTCGCTCAAACACCAAGCAATTACATACACTTTTCACACTTTTTACACATTCCACTGTAGTGATCCTTGTACCTGGCTCGTTACTATCCGAAGTTGTAAACGTTTAATCATTTATTTTAGCTTGGTGATCGGTAGTTTCCATCACCCGGGGTTTTTTGTGCCGGAGATCAACTCTTGATCAAGGGCTTTTTCCCCGTATAAATCCTTGTGTTGTTTGTGCACTTTACATTGAAGTGATCCTCATCGCTGTTACATATTTTAAGCATCATTCCCCTAAACAAAGAGTTTGGTTGCAATATCCTCATCAGATTTTCTGACCAAAACAGAGTGCCAATTCTTTGACTATCTGCAAATATTTGGTTAGCTTTTCACCTTTAACAGCATAGGATCCATCAAAGTTATTAGTGATTAACAAAGAATCTACATGTACCTCAAGATACCTGATCCTCATATGCTTAGCAATTTGCAAGCCAGCTATCAAGGCTTCATATTCAGCCTCATTGTTAGTGATTTGGAACTCACAAGCTATAGAGTGGGGTATTATGTCCCCCTGTGGCGATTTTAGTAGTATTCCAAGCCCTGTTCCTTTGACATTTGAGGATCCATCAGTATAGAGTATCCAAGGATCCTTGGACTCCTCTAGCTGCTGGACTTCTAACTCAGCTTCCTTTTGCAAATCACTACTGAAATCTGCCACAAAGTCGGCTAATGCTTGGGATTTAATGGCTGTCCTGGGCTCATATCTTATATCATATGCACTAAGCTTCACTGCCCACTTAGCCATCCTTCCTGACATTTCAGGTTTCCTGAGGACATTCTTAATTGGAAAATTAGTTTTGACGATAATGGCATGAGTTTCAAAATAATGTCTCAATTTAGTAGATGCCATAATTAATGCAAGGATAAGTTTTTCTAAGTGTGAATACCTGGATTCAGCATCAAGTAAACTCTTACTTACATAATAGACAGGATGTTGTGTACATTGGTGATCCTTAACAAGGACTGCACTTACTGCTTTTGAGGATACCGCCAAGTATAAGGATAACACATCTCCCTTTTCTGGTTTCATCAAGGCTGGGGCTGAGGATAGGTAATCCTTAAGAGCTTTTAAGGCATTTTCATGCTTCTCAGTCCACTCGAATTTCTTGTTCTTCCTTAGGATATCATAGAATTCCTTGCACTTTTCTGAGGATTTGGATATGAATCTGTTTAAAGCTGCAATCCTGCCTGTTAACCTCTGAACATCTTTAGCATTGGCAGGGGACTTGATGTTCACTATAGCTTTGATTTGTTCTGGACTGGCTTCAATGCCCCTCTTTGTCACCATATATCCTAAGAATTTACCTACCTTTACACCAAAATGACACTTAGAAGGATTAAGTTTCATATTATATTTATCAAGGATATTGAACGCTTCCTCCAAGTCGCTTAGGTGATCCTCAGCCTTTTTTGATTTTACCACCATATCATCTATGTAAACCTCCATAGTTTGTCCAATCTGATCCTTGAACATCATATTTACTAGCCTTTGATAAGTTGCACCTGCATTTCTTAGTCCAAATGGCATAGCAATTTAACAGTATATACCAATTGGAGTCATAAAGGCTGTATCCTCTTGATCGGATGGTTCCATCTGAATTTGTTGAAATCCAGATGAAGCATCCATAAAAGTTAACAGTTCATGACCCGCAGTTGCATCCACCATGGAGTCAATATGGGGTAATGGGAAAGGATCCTTGGGACATGCCTTATTTAAATCAGTGAAATCGACACATACCCTCCACTTTCCGTTTTTCTTTTGAACAACAACCACATTGGCCAACCATCTTGGATACTTGACCTCTCTAATCATACCTGCTCGGAGTAATTTCTCTACCTCCTCCTGGATAATGGCATTTCTTTCTGGTGCAAATTTCCTCCTCTTTTGATGGATTGGTTTGAAGGACCTATCAATGCCAAGTTTGTGAGTGATTATATCTTTAGATATACCTGTCATGTCTTCATGTTTCCATGCAAAGGTAGTCTTTCTCCTTTTGAGGAAGGATATGAGGTCTTCCTTTATTTCGCCAAGGATCCCTGATCCTATATAAACTTTAGATTCAGGATCATCAGGATCCATAAGGATTTCTACCACATCCTGTTCTCTTGCCTCCAAGACATCCCTTGGAGGATGCTTTAATTGCTATTGCTCCCTTGACTTTGAGGCTGGTTTCATTGATGAGGTGTAGCAGTTCTTAGCTTCTTGCTGATCACTATCAATCTTCACTATTCCCCAAGGACTAGGAAGCTTCACACATTGATGATAAGTGGATGGGACTGCCTTCATGTCATGTATCCAAGGCCTGCCAAGGATAACATTACAACAAGATAAACAGTCAATAACACAAAAATTTTGGTAAGAATGTAGGCCTTCGATATAGATTGGGAGTTTAATGTCCCCCAGAGTATTCTTAGTCTCGCCACTGAATCCCACGAGCACAGAGGATCTTGGTATGATATCGGATTCAGGAATATTCATCTTCTTGAGGACATCAAGCTGGATAATGTTCACAGAGCTTCCTCCGTCTATAAGGATCCTGCGAACAAAATGGTTAGAAATAAAAAGAGTGATAACCAAACCATCGTGATGAGGATCCTGAATGTCAACACGATCATCCTCATCAAAAGTTATAACTTTTCCTTCGGAGACACTGGATGTTCGAATGGGTCTATCTCCATTATCCATCTTGGTTTCCTTTGCATGTCTTTTAGCTGCAGAGAAGGATGTTCCACAAATGTCTGATCCTCCAGAAATAAAGTTTATAACTTGTGCATCTGCTGGAGGGGCTGGAGCTTTCTCTGGGATCCTTTCGGGATCCTGAGTCCTTGACTTCTTTCTGCCCAATAATTCTTTCAAGTGCCCCTTGCTCAACAAGTTTCCAATTTCTTTTCTCAGTGCGATGCATTCTTCTGTGAGATGCCCAAAATCTTCATGATATGCACACCACTTTGACTTATCTTTAGTTGCAGCTGGTCTGTCTTTTTTCCTGGGCCATCTAGCTTTATCACCTAAATTCTGCATCGCAAGGATTAGTTCATTGTTATCAACAGAAAAACAATATTCAGAAATTGGAGGATAATCCTCATCATCCTCTTCTTGTTCAACAGCATGCACATTCTGGTTGTCAGATTTGTTATAGTATCTGAACTTGTTGTTCTTGAATGAGGATCCTTGCTTCTCTTGCTTTGAGGATCCTGCTAACCTCTCCTGGATCCTTTTGTCATCCTCTAGCCGGATGAACCTAAGGGCCCGGGTTCTTACCTCATCTAGATTCCTGCATGGTGTCATAACAAGATCATCATAGAATAATGAATCCCTAAGCAATCCCATTTTAAAGGCTTCAATAGCCGTAGCTATATCCAGGTTAGGGATATCTAAGGATTCTTTACTAAATTTAGTGATATAATCCCTTAATGATTCATTATGACCTTGGGTTATCCTATACAGATCACTAGTTAAACGCTTAAATTTTCTACTACAAGAAAATTGGTTATTAAATAGGTTAACTAGATTAGCAAACGAGGTAATAGAGTAAGGGGGAAGACTTAGCAGCCATTTAAGAGCCGATCCAGTAAGAGTGGATCCAAATCCCTTGCACATACATGCTTCCTTTAACCTTTCTGGGATGGGATTGATCTCCATCCTTTCCCTGTACTGTGCTATGTGTTCTTCAGGATCTGTTGAACCGTTATACAACTTCATGGTAGGCATGTGGAACCTCTTGGGTATCTCAGCATCACAGATTGGTGGTGCAAAACGAGATATCTTGTGGCTCCCATCTGCAATCTCCGGGATAGGCTTGACCACTCCTGGGACACTTGATATCATATCCTTTAACTTTTTCAATTCTCTGGCCATGGCATGATTGATACCTGTATCCTGAATAAGGCCATGGTTTGTGGTATAAGAATTATTGAAAGTGTTACCTCCCATTGGATTCAAATTAGGAAGAGCGGATGTGAATCCATATTGTTGGGGCTCTAGAATGACCGATGGACCAGTAGAAGCAATGGTCTGCATTGGAATGAAATCTCCCTGATGGATATCGGAATTCCCTGATTGCAAACTCCTTAAGGATCCATGAAACTTAGAGGATCCTTGAACCTATGAGGATCCTTGAAACTGAGAGGATCCTTGAACCTGGGAGGATCCTGGAACATAGGAGGATCCTTGAACCTGAGAGGATCCTTGAACCTGGGAGGATCCTTGGACCTGGGAGGATCCTTGAAACGGCCAGAACCCTTGAATCTGCTGTGCTCCTGAGTATCCTCCTGAGCTTGCGAAGGATCCTATATGCTGAGGATGGGATCCTGCTGGTTGGAAGTGTAACCCTGAAGCCTGAGTCATTGCTGATGATCCGTAATGCACTCCTTTTGGTCCTCCCACATATTGAACGTCTGGAACCACTGAAGGCTGAGAAGTTATAACCGGAGTATCGAAATTCAAAGATCTGGGCATCAGTGGGGAATGATCATCTGCCGATCTCTTCTGTTTCTTGATGTCTCCAATTTCTCTAAGAATCCTTTCATTGGTCTTATCCTGCTGCTGTATATGCTCCTTCATCTGCAAAATCAGAGTAAACAAGTCACTAGTAGTGGGAGTATAAGAAGCAAAAGAAGTTGGAGGTTTTGAGAAAATGGGAGTTGGTTTCTTCTCGGCATTTTTCTGAGGTCCAGAAGGTGGTGGAGGCAATGGTGGAATGCCCTGGGATGAATTGACTGCAGACATCGCACTGGAGGTGTTCTTTGATGATGAAGCCATCTGCTTGGATGTAACGAACCGAAATGATCACAAAAATGAGAATTTCTTAGGAATGAAGCACCAATTGCCCCACGGTGGGCGCCAAACTGTTTTGGTCAAAAATCAGACGAGGATAATGCAACCAAACTCTCTGTTACGGGGTATGATGCTTGAATTGGTAAACAACAATGAGGATCACTATGAAATGAATTGCACAGGGGACACAAAGATTTATACGAGGAAAAAGCCCTTGATCAATGAATGATCTCCGGCATAAAAAACCTCGGGTGATGGAAACTACCGATCACCAACTCAAATTAAACAATAATCCTTTTACAACTTCGGATAATAGCGAGCTAAGTACAAGGATCACTATAGTGTATCGTGTAGAAAATGTGTGTAATCGCCAAGTGTGTTAGCGAGAGCTGATGAGAGCAGTTGTATGAGTGTGTGTGTAGCCAAAAATAGCCAAAAGTGTTGTCTAATTAGCTCGCTACCCCTTTTAAATTAGAAAATATCTACTCTAACTAACAATCCGCAAATGGTGCAAGTCCTCCACGACTCCACAACGTCCATTTCTGACCAAGCACGTGCGGAATAGACTTAGAATATTCTCCAGGAATATCGCCAAGACTAAGTCCAAATTGATACTCCTGCAAAACAATTTCGAATTCAAAGCAGACAATCATTAGTATAAGGATCCTTAGGATGATCCATGATCCTGATCCTGAAGCACTTCTGAAGATCACTAACTGACACAGAAGTAAGGATCACCAAGCAGGATAATAATTGAGGATCACGGGTCATTTAGAAATCCACCCCTAACAGTAGGCACGTGGAACCTCTTGGGTTTCTCAGCATCACAGATTGGTGGTGCAAAACGAGATATCTTGTGGCTCCCATCTGCAATCTCCGAGATAGGCTTGACCACTCCTGGGACACTTGATATCATATCCTTTAACTTTTTCAATTCTCTGGCCATGGCATGATTGATACCTGTATCCTGCATAAGGCCATGGTTTGTGGTATAAGAATTATTGAAAGTGTTACCTCCCATTGGATTCAAATTAGGAAGAGCAGATGTGAATCCATATTGTTGGGGCTCTGGAATGACCGATGGACCAGTAGAAGCAATGGTCTGCATTGGAATGAAATCTCCCTGATGGATATCGGAATTCCCTGATTGCAAACTCCTTAAGGATCCATGAAACTGAGAGGATCCTTGAACCTGTGAGGATCCTGGGACGTAGGAGGATCCTTGAACCTGGGAGGATCCTTGAAACTGAGAGGATCCTTGAACCTGGGAGGATCCTGGAACATAGGAGGATCCTTGAACCTGAGAGGATCCTTGAACCTGGGAGGATCCTTGGACCTGGGAGGATCCTTGAAATGGCCAGAACCCTTGAATCTGCTGCGCTCCTGAGTATCCTCCTGAGCTTGCGAAGGATCCTATATGCTGAGGATGGGATCCTGCTGGTTGGAAGTGTAACCCTGAAGCCTGAGTCATTGCTGATGATCCGTAATGCACTCCTTTTGGTCCTCCCACATATTGAACGTCTGGAACCACTGAAGGCTGAGAAGTTATAACCGGAGTATCGAAATTCAAAGATCTGGGCATCAGTGGGGAATGATCCTCTGCCGATCTCTTCTGTTTCTTGATGTTTCCAATTTCTCTAAGAATCCTTTCATTGGTCTTATCCTGCTGCTGTATATGCTCCTTCATCTGCAAAATCAGAGTAAACAAGTCACTAGTAGTGGGAGTATAAGAAGCAGAAGAAGTTGGAGGTTTTGAGAAAATGGGTGTTGGTTTCTTCTCGGCATTTTTCTGAGGTCCAGAAGGTGGTGGAGGCAATGGTGGAATGCCCTGGGATGAATTGACTGCAGACATCGCACTGGAGGTGTTCTTTGATGATGAAGCCATCTGCTTGGATGTAACAAACCGAAATGATCACAAAAATGAGAATTTCTTAGGAATGAAGCACCAATTGCCCCACGGTGGGCGCCAAACTGTTTTGGTAAAAAATCAGACGAGGATAATGCAACCAAACTCTCTGTTACGGGGTATGATGCTTGAATTGGTAAACAACAATGAGGATCACTATGAAATGAATTGCACAGGGGACACAAAGATTTATACGAGGAAAAAGCCCTTGATCAATGAATGATCTCCGACATAAAAAACCTCGGGTGATGGAAACTACCGATCACCAACTCAAATTAAACAATAATCCTTTTACAACTTTGGATAATAGCGAGCTAAGTACAAGGATCACTA
Source organism: Helianthus tuberosus (assembly GCA_030545235.1). NCBI lineage: Eukaryota > Viridiplantae > Streptophyta > Magnoliopsida > Asterales > Asteraceae > Helianthus > Helianthus tuberosus. The sequence goes on from CM060441.1 coordinate 204,935,941, forward strand.
TAGTGTATCGTGTAGAAAATGTGTGTAATCGCCAAGTGTGTTAGCGAGAGCTGATGAGAGTAGTTGTATGAGTGTGTGTGTAGCCAAAAATAGCCAAAAGTGTTGTCTAATTAGCTCGCTACCCCTTTTAAATTAGAAAATATCTACTCTAACTAACAATCCGCAAATGGTGCAAGTCCTCCACGACTCCACAACGTCCATTTCTGACCAAGCACGTGCGGAATAGACTTAGAATATTCTCCAGGAATATCGCCAAGACCAAGTCCAAATTGATACTCCTGCAAAACAATTATGAATTCAAAGCAGACAATCATTAGTATAAGGATCCTTAGGATGATCCATGATCCTGATCCTGAAGCACTTCTGAAGATCACTAACTGACACAGAAGTAAGGATCACCAAGCAGGATAATAATTGAGGATCACGGGTCATTTAGAAATCCACCCCTAACACAAACGGCCAGGTTGAAAGGATGAACCGAAGCATAGTCGAAGGAATCAAAACCCGATTGGGAAGGTATGAAAGCAATTGGCTCGAAGAATTGCCAAGTGTCCTATGGGCTATAAGAACAACCGAAAAAACAAGCCACAAAAGAACACCTTACAGTTTGGTATTTGGGTCTGAAGCCGTGATTCCAGCTGAAGTAAGAGTTGTAACCCAAAGAACGGTCAACATGGATCCCGAAGCAAACAACAAAGAGACCATGTTGAACTTACAACTCCTAGAGGAAGCACGAGACCAAGATGCAATTCAAGAAGCTTACAAATAAATGATGAAAGCTTACTACAACAAAAGAGTCAAGCATGAACGCTTCAAGCCAGGAGATCTGGTGCTCAGAAACAATGAGGCTAGTAAAAAAGAGAACCAAGGAAAGCTTGGCTCAAAATGGGAAGGGCCATATACAATCCTCGAAGCACATAAGGGCGGATCCTATAAGCTGGCCGACACAGAAGTATATGTCAGGATCCGTTATCCTCAGAAAGGGAAGATCAGAATTAAGGATCCAGGATCCTTACTTTAGAGACATACTCCTCGAACTGGTGTTGGATGAGAGGGAGGCCTTCAAGGGACTCAGAGGTTTTTCTTTTCTTGGCACCCTTGCCCTGCATGCTCATGCCTTTAGGGTTGGGGATGCTGGGACTGGCAGCTAGTTCCTTCTTGATGGACTTAGAGGAAGCAAATGCATCGAGATCACTGACACTGAATCTGGAAGCTGATCTTGAGGATTTTCCAGCGCCTACAAATGCAAAACACAGATAAGTATTCATATTTTTCATTTATTTAAATCTTTATTCATACATAGATTTGGATACTTACTTGACATTGTGAAGGAACCGGAGGATGCTTCTTGTGAATCCTTTGCTTTGATTTGAAATGTCCTTACAGCAGGATCAAGCCTCCAGAAAGCAGCAAGTCTTTCTTTTGTTGCAGGGGTTTCTTGAATGTGAGAGATCGAAATAGCTGCACAACAAAATCAGAAAGAAGGATCAGTTATCCTTAAAAGAAAAAAAGTCCTACTATGATCCTTGTCCAAGGATCCTATATCCTACCCTGGGTGATCCATCTTTTGGGAAGGTCTTTCCCATCTAGAACTGAGTCCTCCTTACAAAGAAGAACTGGTTCCTCCAATGGGTATCATTTTTGGTGATTTTGAGGATTGGATGAGGATGACCAGGTTTATGCTTGAACAAAAAACGATGTGAACCACGGCTAACAAGGTTGTATAAATGACTCAACTCGGACAACCCTATTTCAACACCCTCTTGCTCGATGATTGTTTTGGTCAAAAACCAGACAAGGATAATGTAACCAAATCTTATTTTGTGAGGTGTGATGCTTGATTATATGAACAAATGAATGAACAAAGTATGAATGTAATGAATATTGGACACGCGGAGGAAAAAGCCCTTGATCAATATATGATCTCCAGCACAAAAAACCTCGGGTGATGGAAACTACCGATCACCAACTACATTAAACAAACAAAGTATACAATTCAGGATGACAACAAGCTTGTTACAAGGATCACTAGTGTGCAAAAAGTGTGAAATCGCCAATATGTTGCAGAGAGTTCTCGAGAGTGTGTGTTTGCTAACTTGTTCTATCTAATCAAGCTTGTTATCCCCTTATAAAAATGGAAATAATCTAACTAACAAATAATCCGCAAATCATGCTAGCTTCCCACGACTTCCATAACGGTCATACAAGCCATGCACGTGTAGAATAATGGAGCATATTCTCCTGGAATCTCGGCAAGACCAAGTCCCATTCGTATGTTCCTGCAAAACAAGTTCAAATATAGTGGAAACAACCGTTAGTGTAAGGATAATAATGAGGATCCTGGATCCTTAAACCTGCTACGTCTTCTGAGGATCCTTAATTCAAACAGAACTGAGGATCCGTGATCCTGGCTGCACTTGAGGATCCGTGATCCATACACTAGAGAATCCATCCCTAACAATTGCCCCCAAAATATGAGGAATTAATTGTAACTAAATGAGTCATATTTTCTATTCAATCCGGAACAACTTGGTTAGCGAAAAACTAGCCGTTGTAATCGGACTAGCCATTACGAATATGACGTCAGCGATAAGACTACCTGCAGAATCATCATTATATATAGGTTAGAGATAAGGATCAAATTGCATTTAAATTCGAGCGTTACTCTCCTTTAAATCACCATCCAGAGATTGAACAAGTATCTCTCTTCTTCCTTCTCTCTACATTTTCTTATTCCGATTTTCTGTTTCTTCAAAATCTCAAAGCCAAGATGAAGCTATGATCCTCTCCTGCCAAGGATCCTAAGAAGGATAGTCCTTTAAAAAGCCAAGGAGTCACCAAAAATCCTTCATTGGAACTCTGCCGCTTCACTGATCCAGAAATTGACCGGATTCGCCATTGCTTTCCGGCGGAGGCCGTTTTCAGATCCTTCGACTCTTCTATGAAGAGTGACTGTATTTCCGACACCTGGGTCACTTTTCCGGCCACCCCCTTCTTGATAGGATTCTCTTATCCTTTTCCTGACTTCACACAATATTTCTTCACACTCACAGGCATGTGCTACATACAGGCCATGCCAATGATGTGGAGAGTTCTTTATACCATAGAGAACATCATCGAGCAGGAGGGTATAGAAATAGGGATGTCCGAGTTGAGTCAGCTTTACAACCTTGTAAGCCATGGATCACACCATTTCTTGTTCAAGCATAAACCTGGTCAGCCTCACCCAATCCTCAAAACCACCAAAAACGACACCCACTGGAAGAACCAGTTCTTCTTTGTGAGGAGGGATTCAATCCCAGATGGGAAAAATCTCCCCAAAAAGTGGATCACCCAGGGTAGGATATGGGATCCTTTTCCAAGGATCATAGTAAGACTCTGTTTTTGTTGAGGATAACTGATCCTTTTTATTGTTTTTGCAGCCATCTCACTTTCTCATCTTTAAGAAACACCTGCAACAAAAGAGAGAGTTGCTGCTTTCTGGAAGCTTGACTCTGCTGTAAGGACATTTCAAGCCAAAGCAAAGGATTCAGAAGAAGCATCCTCCAGTTCCTTCACAATGTCAAGTAAGTATTCGAATATATGTATAAACGAATAATTGTTAAAATGATTGAAAAATATGTACACTTATCTGTTATGTGGCATTTGTAGGCGCTGGAAAATCCTCAAGATCAGCTTCTAGATTCAGTGCCAGTGACCTTGACGCGTTTGCTTCCTCCAAGTCCATTAAGAAACAGCTTGCTGCTAGTCCCAGTGTCCCAAATCCTAAGGGTGCCAGCATGAAGGGCAAGGGTGGCAAGCAAAGGAAAACTGCTGAGACTCTTGAAGGCCTCCCTCTCATCCAACACCAGATCGAGGAGTATGTCTCTGAGGTAAGGATCCCGGATCCTTAAGTCTTATCTTCCCATACTGAGGATAACGAATCCTGACATATGCTTCTTTCTTGCAGAAATTTGCTGAGATCCAGATGCTCCTGGATTCACATGCTGAAGAGGCTGAGCAAAAGCACCTGGACTTCCATCAGTTGTTCTTGGCCAAATACAAAACGATCTCCTCCCTTGAGAAGGACATTAACCTGGTGAAGAAGGAGCTGGTCCTGACCCAGATCAAAGCTCAGCAGGAGAAGGAGGAGGTGATGGAAGGAGCCAAGCTTTCTGCTACAATCGCCATGCTCAAGATCAAGCTTCAAATGGCAAAGGAGGCTGAGGATCCTTCTTTCGAAAGGTCTGCCTGGGATCAAGAAGGTTGGAAGCTCAAGCTGGCGGAGCTGGACGATGAAGAGGAGGCTGAGGAGGTCCTGGCATTGGAGGCTGGCAGCAGCGGGTTGAAGGATCCGGTTGAAGAGGTAGCAGCTGGTGGTGATGCAGCGAAGGTGTAAGCTGCAGAAATGGGCGATGATGGAAATTTCTAGACGTGGCTGGAGCCCATTCTTTTATGGTTTGGTAGTTTTTTTTGTTTGTTGATGTTTTGATGGTGAACAATGTTGGTCTGTACTTAAACAATAGTATTTAGGTTTAAGGATCATGGATCCTTCAGACAATAGGTAGGATAATAGATGGTGGATGGATCCTCTGTTTGGGGGATGAAACCACTGTTATCCTGCCGCCCTTTTATTCCTGCACTTTAAGAACTGTTAACTATGGACACCCTTTGCCTACCCCAACAGACGGGCCACGTTTTGCTGGTAGATGCTTGGGGTAGGCAATTTTGACAACCTTTGAAGGGTTTAACTTTTGATAAATAAAACTTTAATCTTTTGGGCTATCTTGTGTTGTTCATTCTATGCATATTTACCTTTCAATATTTATGGTACCACTTCTTTGAATTCACAAGTTAAGAATGAGAATATGTTAGATTATGCCAAAAAGTTTAGGATATGATCAAGGATCAAATATCCTATAATCGAAAAGTTCAAAAAATGGTGTAATGTTAGGATCATATATCGTGTTGTCAAAAATTAAGGGTAACTTAAATAAATCGAGAATAAAGTGAAGGTAAATAAGGATCATACCTGAGAATCCAAGTTAGGATCCTAAATCTTTAATATTTACAATTGAGATAACCAAAACACAAACCCTAGTAAAAGGTTAGGATCCAGGATCCTTAAATGTTTAGCTTTGGAAACCTGAAATAGAACATAAATTGGGACTAAGCCAATATAAAAGAAAGGTTAGTAACTGGGGCAAGCCCAACAATCTGGGGACAAGCCCAATATACTGGGGACAAGCCCAAAAAACTGGGGACACGCCCAAACGATCTTGTGTAAACTAGAGTATGGCCCTCACTAGCGACTATCCAAACTTAGTGACATGAAAATGCCAAAACCTTAGCTAACGTGAAAACGTTAGAAACCTTAGGAACGGATGTATGGTACGTCTACCATTATACTTAGGATCCTGAATACAGCCAGTACAATGAAATTGTCAGCCCCTAAAGCGGGTACTGGTCCCATTGCCTTTAACTGCACCAGGATAATCGTGCGCTACTGGCGAAGGTATTAGAACCTGAAACTGGGGACAAGCCCAAAAACTGGGCATAACCCCATAAAACTAGGGATAGACCCATAAATCCGGGGATAGACCCATAAATCTGGGGACAAGCCCATTTAACTTAGGAGATCTCTATGGATACATGATCCTTTGTGAAGGATGTACCAACTTCTGCAAAACTTAGAACTTTAGTGAAGAAAGGATAAAGGATCATGGATCCTTTCCCTGGTTATTAAATAAAGTAAAGTATTAAGTAAACTAGGATCAGATCATTACCAGAGTGGGGATCATATATCCTCTAAGGATCCTTCATGTATAACAGGCATGAAAATGATCAAGGTTCCATGATCCTTCCTACATGAAATACTCATTCAAATGGACAGCATTCCAAGCTCTTGGTAGTAAATCACCTTCCATTGTCAATAAACGATATGCCCCCTTTCCTGCCTCAGCTTCAATAAGTGTTGGTGCATCCGTCTGTCGCCTACGTCTTGTATCGAGTCTTGTACAGAAATACGTAGTTTAGGGCTCGGGAATCAAGAATATGTGTATTAGTGCTGATTCCGCTCGAAAAGTTTAGTCCTGATTTCGCTCGAGATGTCATATGTTGGCCTATAAATAGGTTGCTTGGAGCGAGATCAGGTGTGATTGTCTTCCGGTTTGCCACGAAGTGCTGCCGAAGTGTTGTCGTGCTTGTAAAAGGATTGTATATCAATAAAATCAACAGTTTAAAGTGAATAAGGCTGAAATAACACTGATTCATTAGTTTCCGCCTCTTAAATTGGTGAATTACTCTTCTGATCGACTCGTTCGGGTCTGAAAACGATCCTACAAGTGGTATCAGAGCTCAGGAGGAAGAGTTCTTGCCATTTCAGCTGTGTTTTCTGATTTTCTACACCTTCTTCTTAAAAATCAAATATTTTTCACGGTAAAATCGGCTCAAATTCACACAGTGCACTCGGAATTGAAGTTTAATAGAACCTTGAAAGTTTCAGCATTAAATTCAAACTAAAACTATGAAATTTAGTGGTTCCGCTTGAAAACATTCGAGAAAAACATGACGTCACAGTGATTCCGCTTGAGATTTGGTTCTGATTTCGCTCCAAATCGACATTCCACTTGAAATCTCTTCTGATTCCGCTTGAAAATAGAGATCTCTCTTGAAAAGTATTGGGTTGATTCCGCTTGAAGCTTCAGTTTTAATTCAGCTTGAAATTTGTTTTTTGATTCCGCTCGAAATTGATATCCCGCTTGAATTGTGTTAATCTGATTCCGCTTGAATCAGAGTTTGAACTTCTGATAGTTGATTTCGCTTGAACAGTTCTTGTTTGAAGTTGGTTATTTCGCTTGAACAATCAGTTTGTGAACTTTTGAAATTTGAAACATGGACAATGAGTTCTACAATGCCTTTGCTAGTCCTATCACAATTACTCAGAATGCTTTGCTTGAAAATGAAACCGGGACATCACAGAAACCGCCTAAGCTCTTGGATATTGATGATTACAATGGTTGGTCCGAACGCTTTGGAAATTGGGTTGAAGCTTATCACTTGGATGCTTGGGAACACACTGAAGTCCCATATGAAAGGCCCACAAGGAATGGTATTCAGTTAACAATCAGAGAAATGAGTGCTGATGAGAAAAAGAAGTATAGAGATGAGAAATTGATGGTGAGTCTGCTTCAGCAAGCAATTAAAGAGGACATTTTGATTTTGCTTCAACATGATGGAAGTGCATATTCAATCTGGACTGAATTGGAAGCAAAGTCTATAGGAAGTGATGATATGCTTAAAAACAAGATGTCTCTCATGAAGAAAGAATTTGATCTATTTCGTGGGTTGAAATCTGAAAATACCAAACAAATTATTGAGAGATATTGTAACTTGGTGAGAAATATGACAAAATTAGGGATCAAAAAGGATAACGATGAGTTGATTGAGAAACTTGCTGATGCGTTACCACATGATACTTGGGGAACATTCCTGATGATGTTGAGAAACAATCGGAAGGAATATAAAAAGTTAACATTGGGAGAATTTATCAAACATTTGGAAGCTCAAGAGATGGAGCAAAGAAAGATTGCCAGGATGAAGAACTATGATGGAGAACAGGATATTGGTTTGTATTTTAAGAGTGGTGTTAGTGAAAAAACAAATCTCTCTCCAAAGGTTGAAACTGCTTTTAATGCAAAAGGTTCTTCTGATAGTTCATCTCAGGGATTAAATAGCACTACCGGATTTTCTTCATTTCCAACCTATGATCCATAGTTTTCTACGACAAAAAGTGGCAAAGTTCTTCAATGTAACATTGCCTTAAAGCTTGAGAATGATTAGAATTATACTGAGGAAGTTGCAAAAAGTCACATGTCTTTGTTGGTGACCGTGCTTGAATCCTATGGAGGTTTAGTTGCAGGGAGGATCGGAAATCCAATGCTCACAAAAGAGGATTACGATCAAATTGATGCCGAGGAAATGGAATTGATGGATATTAAATGGTGCATGGCTAGTGTGTTGAGACGGGCTGAAAAGTTTAAACAAATCATAGGCAGAGATGATTTTCGCGAGGCACATATTTCAACTTTAGGTTTTGATAAATCTAAAGTTACTTGTTTTCGTTGCAGGGAAAAGGGGCATTTCAAGAGAGAGTGCACAAATCGAGAAGCGAGTGGAGCTCAAAACCCTTTCGAAAACAACGATTACTACAAAAAGGCGATTTATCATCAAGTCACACAACAGCCATATCAACAACAACAGGCACCACATCAGGCTTAAACTGCACATGGTAGAAAAGAAATTGAAGATTCAAAGAGAGCATGTCTGGGTAATCAGGGCAAGGATGGTGGATTCAGTTGGGATAAATATATTCCAACAGACAGCAAAGTGTGTTTGGTAGATCAAGATGATGAAAGATTGCCTGAAGGTTTCAGTTGGGACAATTTTTGCCCAGACCAAGAATTCATGGCCAAAGAGATGTCCAAAGAGATGTCAAATGTTAAAGCCTTTGTTGCTAATGCTTATGATAAGTATTGGGCTGAAAAATACAGAAAAGTCAGGGAAGCTGAAGAAGAAAAATGGAGAAAAATTGAAGAAGAGGAAGAAGAAGAAGAAAGGTTAAAAGCTGAAGCTGAAGCCGAGAAAAAGAAAAGAGCTGAGTTTTTCCAAGCGAGAAGAACAGTCAAAGATGTTCCGGAATTTGAAATCAAAGCTGGTACTAAAGCAGTCAAGGTTCCTGATAAGTGTTTGAATTGTGATTCTTTGATCATGCAAAACAACGAGTTGCTACACAACATAAAAAGATTGAAAGAATCTTATGATACTTTGAACAGAGAGATTAACAAGTACACTGAGTCGAACAGTGAACAAGCCGTTGCATTGAATACACTCAAAGGAGCTTACATGAGACAGCTTGATGATGTCAATTACTACACAGAGAAGTGTGTTGAGCTGGAATTGAAGTTGTCAACACAAAGAATAGAAACTGAAAGAGTCAACAATTTACTGAAAAGTTACTCATGTTCTACTTTTGTTGTTGACAGGATTTATCCAATTGTGGAAAGAATGAAGACTTTTGAAGAAGAGAAGACTTCAGAAGAAAAGAAGTCCGAAACAAAAGAAGAGGATGAAGTAGAAATTTCTGGTAAGAAACGAAGTGTTGTCTACAATAGATGTCCGCCCCCGATCGAAAATGGATATTCTTCTCGAAATCCAAATTTCGAAAGTATCAAAAAGGCAACTAACTTACAGTGGGAGTCTGTGTCGTCAGATAACTTACCAGAAAATATTGATATCACGTTTACATCGTCCGATACTGATCATGAGTCCAAGTTGATAAAAAGTGTGGTCGATCAGGTGTTAGACAAAGATGACATAGAGGAGTCAAAACCGGAGTCCAAATCCGAGTCAAAGTCTGGGTCCGATACGTCAAAGTCAACAATCAAAAAGGACAAACGGGTTTATGATAAGGAATTTTTGCTATCAAAATCTAATTTGAATGACGAACCAGTCAAAGTAGCATATACTTTGAAAGATTCTGACAAATTATATTCTGATGAGATTTTTCCAATAAGAAGTGTTAGAATTGAAATGATTAAAAAGGTTTTCAAAATTACAAAAATTAATATTTCTGAAATAAAAGATTTAAATCTTTCTGGAAAACCTAAACAATACACTTCAAGAGATAAAAAGAGAATTAACAAGAAAATGGGTTACAATTGTGGTTATAGTTTTCAAAAGAAACCAAACCATAATAGTAATGTAAAAAAGAAAGGTCTTGGATTTAATCAACCGAAAAATCATAAAAATGAAAAAGTTTATAAACCAAAAACTGTGTTTGTTTCAGGAAAATCTTTAGAAGATGAGAAAGAGCAAGCATTCAGAAAGCAGACAAACAAAGAATTCCTTGCCAAAAAGCAAGAAGAAGTGAAGAAAAGTATTGCTCAGAAGACTACAGAGACGAGAACCTGTTTTCAGTGCAAAACTGTTGGTCATATTGCTAGAAATTGTCCAAAAACATTCAAACCAAAACAGGAAGTCTCTGGTAAAATGAAAGAAAAAGTTGTTGAGAAAACTGAACTTAAAACCAGAAAATTTACAGGTTTTGAAAATTCAATTTTTGAGATTGGTGAATGCTCAAGAAATGTTTTAAAAAGAAAAGAAAATTTGAAAAATCAGAAATGGGTGGTTAAAGCTTCAGGGAATGGTTCTGGTGATGAATCTGATTCCACAAAATCAGAGGAGCCAAAAGTTGTTAAAGAAAAGGTTGAGAAATCAGTTCCGAATGTGGATGATGTGAATTTTCCACCTCTGCGGGCTGAAAATTTTAAAAAGAAAGTTGGGAAAGTTGAAATTTCAAATCAATTTTATTCTGATAAGAAGAAATTTGATGTTGATAAGGTTTTCAACAGAAATGTGAAACACATTTTTGGAAAAATGGTCGATGGTAAGGCCAAAGGAGTTAAAGAATTCTATGCTTCCAAAATGAATGTTCACAAGTCTGTTGAAAGTAAAGATGAAGAAGAGGTTGTTACACCCAAGGAAGGTCAGGCTTGGGTGGATATATTTTTCAAAGAGTAAAAACCTGACTTGCCGGAGCTCCCAAGTTGGTAATCGCGGAGCATGAATCGGCATTATTCTTGAAAAAGTTTTTGAAAATTTTAAATTGAGAAGTATGAATTGCCGGAACTCACAGGTTGGTAAGTGTGGAGTAGGAATCGGCACCTTGAGAATTCAACCAACAGATGATGATTGGTTGAAAATGTTTGATATTTGATCTTACAAGTGGTTAATCAAAGTCATTAAGTTGAACTTGATTTAACTATCATTTAAAAGTGTTGGTAAACAATGTGATGAGTTTTTCCCCGAACCTACAAATGGTAAAATCAACAAAACTAATTTTCCGGAAAAACCATTTTGATTAAAACAAACTTAATTGTTTTGAGATCATAATGGGAAAATAGTTTGTTGTGAGGGGGAGTTCTGATTGTTTATGCCAAGTGGATGGAGAATTGAGGCAATTCGATATCAGTTGTCATGTTCTTGTACAATTTGTTTTCAATTTTCAGATGTATTTGTATTTTAAGGGGAGTAAGTATGTCAGAAAATCCAAAAACATTAGAAAATTTGAAAAAGCCAAAAACATGATAAAATGAAAAATGAGTTTTTGTTGCATAAAAGAGGAAATGATAGTACATCAGTGGACTATCACAACACGCTAAAGAAATGGAAAGTTAAAAATGTGATAAACAATCTCACTGTGGATGTGCCAGTAGGTTTTTGCACATTTAGTAGATTGTGACGAGATATAAACCTAAATTCAAACTTGCTTATCTCGTGGGGAACATTTCTTGGATATATGGGTAACCCCCGAAATCTTGTTTGAAAGGTCCCTCTTTCTGAGATACTTGGTCTTTATACTCAGTGATATCTGGGGTATTATCCCGGGACTTTTGCTGAATGGAAATTCTGACCTAGTCCCCGTATAATACTTTCTGCAAATGCTTGAAATATAGCACAAGCCCTCAGCAAAAATGATGAAACAATAAAATTGATAATCATTGCTGTTGAAGAAAAGATCCTCTAAAGGGGACACACCAAAAGTCGAAGCCGTCATCTCTCTGCGTATACGGAAGTATCGACCTGAGCTCTCACGGCCCTCACAATTTAACCCCTTTACAGATATCATATGTGGTATACTCACCTGTAAGACTGAATATTGGGATCTGGATACGGGAGTATATTCAAGTAGTGGGACACGCGAATAAGTTTAAGTCCTTAAGACATTAATCATGTATCTCGAAACAATTGAACTTTGTGTGAAAATTTAAGTGGACCTGTATACTGACAATCTAGGTGAATTGTTTAGAACTTAAAATGAAATCAAGCTTAACGGTGTTAGTGATTTGTCTCAAAAACTGATATGATCCTCTTGCACAAACTCACAAAAATATTGTTTGTAAATATTTCTTTACTGCATTTTCATTAAAAAAACTAAAAAGATTTTAAGTGTGTTTTAGCATAAAGTTTTGAAAAATACAAAAATATTTTCGACAACTGATGTTGAAAAGCTGACGTTCAAAATTCCAAGTGCTAAACTTGATGAACAGGTTTGGGAGAGAGTGTATGAAGAAGTTTTTACAAGTGGTTTGCAGAGAACAAATCATTTTGAATATTTTCTGCAAATAGTTTCTAAATTTTAAAGATTTAATCTTTGAGAAACTTACGTGTGTGGTAGAGAATTTGCAGGTATGAAGTAAATTTCCAGACTACGATCCCAGCTTAGTGAGAGGGGGAGTCTGAGGACATCAAGAGAGAGCTCAGAGCTAGGTTGCGATTCTGGAAGAAAGAGAAAGATATTGATTGTGGATGCTTACAATGGAGAATACTTCGAAGAGAAGCACAAAGACTGATAGAGACTGAAGGTTTGACAATCGAAAGGTTTGACAATCGAGGACTCGACACTGAAAACTCCGTCAAGATCCGAGGGGGAGTTTGTTGGTGCATCCGTCTGTCGCCTACGTCTTGTATCGAGTCTTGTACAGAAATACGTAGTTTAGGGCTCGGGAATCAAGAATATGTGTATTAGTGCTGATTCCGCTCGAAAAGTTTAGTCCTGATTTCGCTCGAGATGTCATATGTTGGCCTATAAATAGGTTGCTTGGAGCGAGATCAGGTGTGATTGTCTTCAGGTTTGCCACGAAGTGCTGCCGAAGTGTTGTCGTGCTTGTAAAAGGATTGTATATCAATAAAATCAACAGTTTAAAGTGAATACGACTGAAATAACACTGATTCATTAGTTTCCGCCTCTTGAATTGGTGAATTACTCTTCTGATCGACTCGTTCGGGTCTGAAAACGATCCTACAATAAGATAGGGGCCTTCCCACTTTGGTGCTAACTTGCCATCAGCAGGATTTGTGGTGTTTTGGAATGCTTTCCTCAACACCATGTCACCAACTTGGAACTTTCTGATCCTGACATTCTTGTTGTAAGCTCCAGCCATCCTTTGTTGATAGCTAGCCAATCTTATCCTTGCCAAATCCCTGAGTTCTTCTATGGTATCCAAGTCTTGAACCAAGTTTTCAGCATTTCCTTCAGGATCACGGATGCTTGTTCTAGCAGTAGGAACCATCATCTCTGTAGGGATCACTGATTCTGCTCCAAACACTAGAGAGAATGGAGTCTGGCCAGTGGCATTCTTGGGAGTTGTTCTATCAGCCCATAACACATAAGGTAGCTCTTCTGCCCACTTTCCTTTCTTGGATCCAAGTTTCTTCTTCAGGTTATTGATGATGATCTTGTTGGATGATTCTGCTTGACCATTAGCTTGTGGGTGGACTGGTGTTGATGTTATCATCTTAATCCCCCAGCTGTCACAAAAGTTAGTAGTTCTACTCCCAATAAATTGGGATCCATTATCACAAACAATTTCAGAAGGAATACCAAATCTGGTAATAATGTTTCTTTTAATAAAGGATATTACTTCTTTTTCTCTGACTTGAGTAAAGGCTTCAGCTTCTATCCACTTGGAGAAGTAATCAGTCATAGCAAGCATGAACACTTTTCCTCCAGGTGCCTTGGGAAGTTTACCAACTATATCCATTCCCCATCTCATGAATGGCCAAGAAGAGGATATAGGATGCAGGAGCTCTGCTGGTTGATGAAGGATATTGCTATGTCTCTGACAAGCATCACATCTCTTGGCATAATCCACAACATCCTTCTTCACAGTAGGCCAATAGTATCCTGTCCTAAGGATCCTTGAGAACAGTGCTCTGCCCCCAGTGTGGTTTCCACAATCTCCTTAATGAAAATCCTTTAGCACTTCTTGAATTTCAGGATCCTCAATGCACCTTAGATATGGTCCAAACAAGAGATCGTTTATATAACATGTTATTTAATATTGTAAATTGAGATACCTTGACTTTGAAAGCTCTAGGATTTTCTCCTGTAGGAATCTCTCCATGTTGTATATATCTCAAGATTGGAAGGATCCAGGATCCTGAATGTGATTGTGCACCATCACTAGGTATGATTGCAGAATCCTCTACTATTTCCATAGTTGTGTGATCCTCAATAGCAGGAGTTAAAATGTGGATTATGGGAATTTTAATATCCTCTGGAATCTTCAATGATGATCCTAGGTTGTCCAAAGCACCAGCTTCTGCATTTTCTTCTCTGGGTACCTGTGTCAAACTAAAAGAAACAAAAGAGTCTGCCAATTTCTTGACTATCTCTAAGTATTTGATTAGTTTTTCACCTTTAACAGCATAGGATCCATTAAAGTGATTAGTAATTAACAATGAATCTACATGTACCTCAAGATACCTGATCCTCATATGCTTGGCAATTTGCAAACCAGCTATCAAGGCTTCATATTCAGCCTCATTATTAGTATTTTGAAACTCACAAGCAATGGAGTGGGGTATTATGTCCCCCTGTGGCGATTTTAGTAATATTCCTAGTCCAATTCCCTTGATGTTCAAAGCCCCATCTGTGAAGAGTATCCAAGGATCCTTAGTCTCTTCAAGCTGTTGAACTTCTAACTCAGCTTCCCTTTGTAGATCACTACTGAAATCAGCCAGAAAGTCAGCTAAGGCTTGGGATTTAATGGCAGTTCTTGGCTCATATCTTATATCATAAGCACTAAGCTTCACTGCCCATTTGGCCATCCTTCCTGACATTTCAGGTTTCCTGAGAACATTCTTAATTGGAAAATTAGTTTTAACAACAATGGCATGAGTTTCAAAATAATGTCGTAATTTAGTAGATTCCATAATCAAAGCAAGGATAAGTTTTTCTAAATGTGAATACCTGGATTCAGCATCAAGCAAACTCTTACTTACATAATATACATGATGTTGTGTACCTTCATGATCCTTTACAAGGACTGCACTTACTGCCTTAGAAGAGACAGCCAAATATAAGGATAATATATCTCCTTTTTTCTGGTTTCATCAAGGCTGGAGCTGAGGATAGGTAATCCTTAAGGGCTTTGAGAGCATTCTCATGCTTTTCAGTCCATTCAAATTTCTTGTTCTTTCTCAGAATGTCATAGAATTCCTTGCATTTCTCTGATGACTTTGAGATGAACCTGTTCAAGGCTGCGATCCTCCCTTTCAATCTTTGCACATCCTTGGCATTGGCAGGGGATTTAATATTCACAATCGCCTTGATTTGCTCTGGACTTGCCTCTATGCCTCTTTTTGTCACCATGTATCCTAGGAACTTGCCTGCTTTTACACTAAAATGACACTTGGAAGGATTCAATTTCATATTGAATTTATCAAGGATATCAAATGCTTCCTCCAAATCTCTTAGATGATCCTCAGCTTTCTTGGACTTAACCACCATGTCGTCTATATAGACTTCCATAGTGTGTCCTATTTGTTCCTTAAACATCATATTGACTAGCCTTTGATAGGTAGCACCTGCATTTCTTAGTCCAAATGGCATAGCAATATAACAATAGATACCAGTTGGGGTCATAAAGGCTGTATCCTCTTGATCAGATGGTTCCATCTGAATTTGCCGAAATCCAGATGATGCATCCATAAAAGTCAACAACTCATGACCCGCAGTAGCATCCACCATGGAGTCAATGTGGGGTAATGGGAAAGGATCCTTGGGACATGCCTTATTTAAATCAGTAAAATTGACACATACCCTCCACTTTCCATTTTTCTTTTGAACAACAACCACATTGGCTAACCATCTTGGATACTTAACCTCCCTAATCATACCTGCTCTGAGCAGCTTGTCTACCTCCTCCTGGATAATGGCATTCCTCTCAGGTGCAAATTTTCTCCTCTTTTGATGTATGGGCTTGAATGACCTGTCAATGCCAAGCTTATGAGTAATAATGTCTTTAGAGATACCTATCATATCTTCATGCTTCCAGGCAAATGTAGCTTTTCTCTTCTTGAGGAGGGATACTAGACCCTGTTCGATACTGCTGAGGATCCCTGATCCTATAAAAATTTTGGATTCAGGATCCTGAGGGTCCATCAGGATATCCTTGACATCTTGTTCTCTAGCCTCCAGGACATCTCTTGGAGGATCCTTTAATTGCTATTGCTCCCTAGGTCTTGAGGCTGGCTTCATGGATGAAGTATAGCAATTCTTAACTTCTTGTTGGTCACTTTCAATCTTCACCACCCCCCATGGAGTTGGCAGTTTCACACATTGGTGGTACGTAGATGGGACTGCTTTCATGTCATGTATCCATGGCCTACCAAGGATAACATTGCAACAGGATAAGCAATCTATAACACAAAATTTTTTAAAAGAATTAACTCCCTCAATGTAGATGGGAAGCTTAATGTCCCCCAATGTGTTTTTGGTTTCCCCACTAAATCCCACAAGAACTGATGATCTTGGGATGATTTCTGATTCAGGGATATTCATCTTTTGGAGGACATCAAGTTGAATGATGTTCACTGAGCTTCATCCATCTATGAGAATCCTGCGAACAAAATGATTAGATATAAACAAAGTAATAACAAGGCCATCATGATGAGGATCCTGAATATCCACACGCTCATCCTCATCAAAGGTTATAACTTTCTCCTGTGTAAGGATCGAGGTTCGAATGGGTCTATCCACATTATCCATCTTGGTCTCTTTGGCATGCCTCTTGGCTGCTGAAAAGGAAGTGCCGCATATGTCTAATCCACCAGATATGAAGTTGATAATCTATGCATCAGCAGGAGGAGCAGGAGCTCTTTCTGGAACCTTTTTAGGATCCTGGATCCTCGACTTTTTCTTCCCAACAGCTCCTTCAAATGCCCTTTGCTTAACAAGTAACCAATCTCCTTTCTGAGTGCAATGCATTCTTCAGTAAGATGACCGAAATCTTCATGATATGCACACCATTTGGATTTTTCTTTTGTTGCAGCTGGCTTATCACACTTTCTGGGCCATCTTGCTTTTTCACCTAAATCCTGCATTGCAAGGATTAGTTCATTGTTATCAGCAGAAAAGCAATATTCAGAAATGGGAGGATAATCCTCATCATCCTCTTCTTGCTCCACTGCATGCACATTCTGGTTATCAGACTTGTTGTAGGATTTGGACTTGTTGTTCCTGAAGTAGGATCCTTGTTTTTCCTGCTTTGAGGATCCTGCCAGTCTTTCCTGGATCCTTTTATCATCCTCTAGTCGGATGAATCTAAGGGCCCTGGCTCTCACTTCATCGAGATTCCTGCAAGGGGTCATGACAAGATCATCATAGAATAATGAATCCCTAAGTAAACCATTTTGAAGGCTTCTACAGCCGTAGCAATATCCAAATTAGGAATATCTAAGGATTCTTTACTGAATTTAGTGATATAATCTCTAAGTGATTCATTTTGACCTTGTGTTACCCTATACAGATCACTAGTTAAACGTTCAAATTTCCTACTGCATGAGAATTGGCTATTAAACAAGTTAACTAGATTAGCAAATGAAGTAATAGAGTAAGGGGGAAGACTTAGCAGCCATTTAAGAGTTGATCCTGTCAATGTGGATTCGAAACCCTTGCATAGACATGCTTCTTTTAACCTCTCAGGGATGGGGTTGATCTCCATCCTTTCTTTGTATTGAGCTACATGCTCTTCTGAATCCGTTGAGCCATCATATAGCTTCATGGTTGGTATTTGAAATCTCTTCGGTATCTCTGCATCACAAATGGGTGGTGCAAAACGAGATACCTTGTGGCTTCCGTCTGGTATTTCAGGAATGGGCTTAACCACTCCTGGAACGCTGGATATCATATCCTTAAGTTTCTGCAACTCTCTGGCCATAGCTTGATTGATACATGTATCCTGCACAAAGCCATGGTTAGTATTATAAGAATTATTCAAAGTGTTACCTCCTGGAGGATTCAAGTTTGGAATTCCAGATGTGAATCCATATTGGCGAGTTTCTGGTATAATTAAGGGACCAGATGAAGCAATAGTCTGCATTGGGATAAAGTCTCTCAAGTGAATATCTGAACTTCCGGGTTGAACATTCCTTAAGGGTCCCTGATCCTGAAAGATGTTGGATCCTGATATACGTTAAATTATACATGTTTTTATCCCCCAAAACACTTCCATTTTAAGCGTTTTTGACTGAAACGACGACGTTTAGGTACCAAAGCCGGTACTTTTATATTTTCAGGTCTTAAACGAAGAACAAAAGACAAATCTGATAAAAACGGTCAAATTCTGATGCGTTTCTGATAAAACGGACAAAAATCTGATGACTGCCAGATGTCGCACGGCCGTGCGATCCAACCGCACTACCGTGCGATCCAACCGCACTACCGTGCGAGACCTCCGACCTCGGAAGCACTGCCAGTGCGACTCATGGTGCCGCTGATTACTCGAACCGCACTCCCGTGCGAGCCAACCGCACCCCCATGCACCACCTGAACCATACTTTCTGATCACGATTCTGATGATCTCGCACTACCGTGCGACCAGTCGCATGACCGTGCCAATATGGTGACCTAGACAAGTTGTCCACTAGTCCACTTGGCTGACTCAGGATCAGAGAAAATGACGTCACCCGACAAGACCTGACCGCACGGCCGTGCGGCCAATCGCATGGTCGTGCCAAACTGAAAATTGCCTATAAATAGCAGCATTCGCTACTGATCAAAATGTTGGGTTTTTCTCCATGTTTCTGGGCGATTTCTGGGTTCCGAAGAAGTTCTGATCAGACCCATTTGAAGCACCAAGATCGAGTGGAAGCATAACCGATCCAACCCGTCAATTCCTTGCTTGTTTATGGTTCGATTCCTTGTTCTTGAACATGTATTCTGATCATTTTGCAAGTTATGAGCTGATGTTAGTTTATGTTTAATGTAGTTTACGTAATAATAGTTATAAACTTGTTTCTTGAATATTCGTTACATTGTAATCTTATTTGTGTGAAGCTTTAGTACTTTTTCATGTTTGAATCTTCATGATCTTATAACGAATGTTTCATTGATGTTGAGTTCCTGATTATGTTTGATTATCTTGGATAATGAATATGTGGTTAGTGGGATGGTAACTATTTCTTGATTAATCACTTATTTGTAAACTTTGTTTACACCATGAAACTAGACCAGGGTATTGGTTTTATACAAGATATATCTTATTGTGATTAGGAATACTTTCTTGCACGTAAGGGTTCTAACGAATTATATGGTGTTGATAACATGTTCTTGCATGCGGTTTATGATCCTTGTTTAGTAGTTTTGGTCTGAAATTGCTGACATGGTAGATTTGTGTTCAAGACTTGTAAAGGTGAAATATGTTGTTATATGATCTACTTAAATGCTTGCCGGGGATACGGCGAAATTAATGGAACAATCCGAGTCATTATTTTACCGGTGTACAAACTGTGAATACTTGTACATTTTTGTATTTATTTGTTTTCTTTTATTTACTAACTTGTGAAGACCTAGCCTGGCACGCCCACTAGGACTAACTTTTAACTAACTTTTCTTTTCTGTTTTACTAACCAACTAACTAACCACTAACCTTACTAACATACTAACTTTTTATTTATTGTTCGACTAACATTTTTTTTGTTCAGTTATGTGTTCGAGATCGAACCATTCATTCATTTATTTCATTTATTTATTTCATTTCAGTATTTTTAATTCAGTATTTCATTTATTTATTTCATTTCAGTTATTTTAATTCAGTCATTTCATTTCTGTACTTCATTTATTTATTTATTTATTTCATTCCAGTACAGTTATTTCAATTATTTAATTTATTTTAATTCAGTTATTTCATTTATTTCAATTCAGTCATTTCATTCCTGTTTATATTTATATTTACGCCCGTGTTCGGAATCGAACCATTTATATATTTATTTCATTTTTGCATTTATTTCAGTTACATTTATTCATTTATTCATTCTTGTTCATTTATTTATTTAATTAACTACTATTTATTCATTTATTTGTACTCAGTTATTTATTTATTTACTCCACGAAAATAAAATATAACTTTCTGATAAAATCATCAGATTTTCTGGTAAATTCTGATGAATTTACCAGATTTTCTGATGGATTCTGATAAACCCATTAGATTTAAAAAAAATCATCAGATTTTTATCAGATCTTATGGATTCATCAGAAATTCTGATGAAAAAAAAATCATCAGAAATTCTAATGGATTCATCAGAAATTCTTATGTATTTCACTTCTGATGAATTTACCAGATTTTCTGGTAAATTCTAATGGATTCATCAGAAATTTTGATGAAAAAAAAATCATCAGATTTTTATCAGATCTTATCAGATTTTCTAATAAAAAAAAAAAGAAAAGACTTTCTGATTAAATCATCAGATTTCTGATGAATTTATCAGATTTCTGATGAAGTTATCAAAATTTCTAGTAAAATAATAACATTTCAGATTTTCAATGAGATAACCAGATTTCATCAGATTTTTATCAGATCTCATCAGATTTTCTGGAAAAAAAAATCAACACTTTTTCAAAAAAAAAAAGAAAAAAAAAGAAAAATAAGCTTGTCAAAAAATCTTGTCTTATAACGAATTCCGCGCGAGAGATCTTGTCTTGTTATATTCCTCACGGCTGCGTTTATTCCCCGGGAAGCTAAGATCCCGATGGATGGGTCCGTACACGGTTAAAGAAATATTTTCGTACGGAGTCGTAATCATCGAAAACTCAAACGGGGAGACTTTCAAAGTCAACGGTCATAGATTAAAAAGCTATATCAACGGATCGGTTGACTAGGTGGTGGAGGTGATCGAACTCCACGACCCACACGCATAACAAGTGTGGGAAAAATGAGTCTAGCTATCGACTCGCTGACAAATTTAGCGAGCGTGTTTTCACACGCTAAGGGTGTTTTTGTAAATATTAAACTTATCGCATTTATTTCCTTGTTCGTTAATTTTTCCTTTTTAACGTAGGTACGAACAAGTTCGATCCATAACTTTTGAAGTTTTGAAGTTAGTTAAAAGTTAAAACATGTAAAACCTTGCAAAAATGGTAAAATCTATTGAGAAAAAAGAGTTGAAGAGCATTCTGTTGCTTCTGTCTACAGAATATACAGATGACACACGGCCGTGCACCTGATCCGCACGACTGTGCACTTCATAATCACATCTGACCAAGAACAACGTGCATAAGGTGGTCGTCGGACACGCAATACCGTGTGGACCGAGTGCACTACCGTGCACAGCGGCACAACGTTGCGAACCACAGTACACAGGTTGATGTGCACGTCCTTGTATGACTTTTTAGCAACAGTAATTTTTCAGGGTATAAAAACAACTTTTCTACAAAAACCCTTCAAAATTACTAACCCTGGCCGCACACCCGTTCTTGGCTCTCCCACTCCTAAAAACAACCAATTTTTGCAAGGATTTAACTCAAATCTTCAATCAAGGTATGATTCCTTACTTGTTTTTAGTGTGTGTTTATTTTTGTTTAATAATGGATTTGGTTTTACTCATCTAACGGGTTGATCAATAGTAGTGTTTGTTGTTTTAGTTAAGTGACGTACTTGGCAGGTTTGTAAGGAATGCACACAAAGTTGAGAAGACTTATATTCAAAATCTATTTCATACAAGTCTACTCCAACTCTGAGGGAGTACCTCTATCCTTTTTCACATTATTAGTTTAGCTCTTCATAATCGCTTAACTAGTACGTGTTTCACATTGGGGACAATGTGAAGTTCAAGTGTGGGGAGGGGTTAAGGTTAACTTTGTTTGTCCTTTCGTTTTTGTAAAAAAAAAATACAAAAACGGTCAGTTGTGTTCTTTAGAAAGCATCGGATTTGATCAAAACCGACAAGCCAAATTGATTTTTGAAAAAGATAACTAAAAGCGTGACGAAACAAAAGAAAGACTAGCATGTTTACCTTTATGTTTATACTCATTCCTTCCGTTTACGTGAGCATATTTTTTAGCCTTTACTGCTTTCTTCAATGCTTCTTTGTTTTTGCGGAAAATGAGTGAGCCGGATGTTTCATGTAATTTAGAACTTGTCATTTGTATACTTTTCAAGATCATGAATATGTGAAATTGAATGAAAATGCTGGAGGCACTTAGGATACCCTTTTGTGTTAGCCTTTTTCTTTATTTATATCCCGCACCCAACATTATCCATTAGTCCGCCATGTTGAGCCTATTTTCCGTGTTTTTCAAATTTTACCCAACTACTTAGCCTACTTAATCAAATTTAGCCTTTTTATTTTTAAACCTTTGTGTTAAAACTCGGCCAAAGTTATTATCCAACTAGCTTGTTTGTAATTATTTCCTTGTTAAAAAAAAACCCCAGAAAATAGAGATCGAAAAACAGAATAAAGACGATCAAATTAGAGCAATTTTAAGCGCTAAATAGTACAAGATATGTTGTATAGCTCGAAAAGGGTAAAATCGTCTTTAAGCGTTATTTATGTATAATTGTTGATTCATTTACGCTAGTTACAAATAACCGCTGAGTTTTAACCATTTAACCACTTTTAAATATCCATTCCATACCCTTAACCATAGCCTATCATTACAACCCATCAAAGATCTCTTGATTTATGTTTTTCACATATTAATTGGTGGAGAATAGATCTTTTGACAATCTTATGATATTGCATGATTCATTGACTAGGCATCGAGTGTTTTACATACACATTATATGTATGATTCAGAAATATAACCGAGTGTGTGTGAACATTGTGAGAAATGTAAAGATTTGCATGCTAAGTCGATCGAAAGTGGAATCATTGGTTTTTGGTTATCTTTATTTATATTCGCATACGCTTGTTTGGTCTAAAATCTTTGATGATTGACTTTTTGGAAAACCGATTGACCATCGAAATAAATTAGTAACTTTGTAAATTTTTAGATTCGTTCATTTGCTTTATTTAAGTTTGCTTGAGGACAAGCAAAGTTCAAGTGTGGGGATGTTTGATATACGTTAAATTATACATGTATTTATCCCCCAAAACACTTCCATTTTAAGCGTTTTTGACTGAAACGACGACGTTTAGGTACCAAAGCCGGTACTTTTATATTTTCAGGTCTTAAACGAAGAACAAAAGACAAATCTGATGAAAACGGGCAAATTCTGTTGCGTTTCTGATAAAACGGACAAAAATCTGGTGACTGCCAGGTGTCGCACGGCCGTGCGATCCAACCACACTACCGTGCAAGACCTTCGACCTTGGAAGCACTGCTAGTGCGACTCATGGTGTCGCTGATTACTCGAACCGCACTCCCGTGCGAGCCAACCTCACCCCCATGCACCACCTGAACCATACTTTCTGATCACGATTCTGATGACCTCGCACTACCGTCCGACCAGTCGCATGACCGTGCCAATCTGGTGACCTAGACAAGTTGTCCACTAGTCCACTTGGCTGACTCAGGATCAGAGAAAATGACGTCACCCGACAAGACCTGACCGCACGGCCGTGCGACCAGTCGCATGGCCATGCCAAACTGAAAATTGCTTATAAATAGCAGCATTCGCTACTGATCAAAATGTTGGGTTTTTCTCCATGTTTCTGGGTGATTTCTGAGTTCCGAAGAAGTTCTGATCAGACCCATTTGAAGCACCAAGATCGAGTGGAAGCATAACCGATCCAACCCGTCAATTCCTTGCTTGTTTATGGTTCGATTCCTTGTTCTTGAACATGTATTCTGATCATTTTGCAAGTTATGAGCTGATGTTAGTTTATTTTTAATGTAGTTTATGTAATAATAGTTATAAACTTGTTTCTTGAATATTCGTTACATTGTAATCTTATTTGTGTGAAGCTTTAGTACTTTTTCATGTTTGAATCTTCATGATCTTATAACGAATGTTTCATTGATGTTGAGTTCCTGATTATGTTTGATTATCTTGGATAATGAATCTGTGGTTAGTGGGATGGTAACTATTTCTTGATTAATCACTTATTTGTAAACTTTGTTTACACCATGAAACCAGACCAGGGTATTGGTTTTATACAAGATATATCTTATTGTGATTAGGAATACTTTCTTGCACGTAAGGGTTCTAACGAATTATATGGTGTTGATTACATGTTCTTGAATGCGGTTTATGATCCTTGTTTAGTAGTTTTGGTCTGAAATTGCTGACATGGTAGATTTGTGTTTAAGACTTGTAAAGGTGAAATTGTTTGTTATATGATCTACATAATTGCTTATCCTCGTGGCTATATTGTGACCATCGGTATTGCTTTCTTTGATAAGTGAGGTTAGGAATCCAGACCCGGTAAATAACCTATCTTTAAAGGTTCGCATGAATAAATATCAATAGCTCGCTAATGAATGATTGTAGGTGGTTAACGTGTGACCATCGCGTTAACTTTCCGAAGAATCATAATGCTAGTAATCCAGACCCGGTAACTAGCTGTCTCGAAATTGGAAAATTGATTAAGTGCTTTTGTCACATATCTGATATAGATAACATGTTTAGGATGTTTGTGAAACAAGATAATAGTATATTTATGTTTTAGTTGTAATTTAGATAATTTAGTTAAGCAATCATTCACTTATCCTTTTATCTGGTAAAATACTGACAACGATTTAGTACATTATAACGCCCGTGTTCCATGGATCGATATTTGGCTCTTACCAATACTTTGCTACATATATGACGGGATACACTTGTCCTTTGTTGTGTGTGTTTTAATGTTAAGGTATAAACCATTTTTATAAATATTAAAACCCACGTGAGTGCGAAGTTCACTGTAAATAATTGTATAAATTTTGTGCACTTCGCGCGTCACCAGATTCCTGATGCACCGAGACTGGGGGTCTTGGAGGATACTCCATGGATCCGTAAACCTGAGATGAGGATCTCTGAACCTGAGAGGAGGATCCTTGAACCTGAGAGGATCCCTGGACCTGAGAGGAGGATCCTTGAACCTGAAAGGATCCCTGCCCTGGGAGGAGGATCCTTGAACCTAAAAGGATCCATGACCCTGGGAGGAGGATCCTGGACCCTGGAATGAGGATCCTTGAACCGTCTGCGCTCCCATATATCCTCCAGAACTGAAAAAGGATCCCTGATGCTGAAACGATGATCCTGAAGGCTGAAAGTATGATCCTTGAGCCTGTGTCACTGCCGATGATCCAAAACGCATTCCCAATGATCCACCTTGGTACTGGACATCAGATGCTGCAGAGTGTTGGGCAGTTATGACTGGAGTGTCGAAATTCAGTGACCTCGGCATCAAAGGAGAGTGATCCTCCGCCGGTCTTTTCAATTTCTTGTTGTCATCGATCTCTCGAAGGATCCTGTCGTTAGTTTTGTCCTGCTGTTGCATGTAGTCTGTTGATGCAGATTTTGTGTCCGATGCTTGTCGAATAGATTAGTTATTATTTTACGCTGAATGTGTAATAGTTAGTGAAACGGTCTATCGAACGTGTATAGACCCGCTCGTTTGAAGTGGTCAAACGAGAGGGTTATTCGTTTGACCGTGTGTGTGGTTGCAAGACAAATTATGGTTGTTTAATGTTGGTGTCGAAGGATAAGGCATCGAAGGATTGTGTATCCTTCGATGAGCTCGAAAGATATCCATCGAAGGTTGAAGATGGACCTCGAAGGATATGTCATCCTTCGAGGTATATGTGTATCTTTCGAAAGCTGAATGGTCGACAGATGATCTATCGACCAGTCAGTTTGATCCTTCGACCATACAACCTGTGTTTGGTATAAATACCAACACTTTGTCATTTGCAACATAAGAGTGAGAGCACAAGTGTGTGCAAGAGAGTGAGTGGAGGTTTGAGACCTCACCGGGAGAAATCACCACTTGATTTCTCCCTGGATGTATACTTCTTTGGTATTAGTTCGGTTTCAATGTAATCGGGCCGACTTGTAATGTTATACTACCGGATTAATACAAAGTTGTTTGTTTATCATCTCTTATCTCTTCCGTCTTTGAACAAAACCATAAGAATCACGGTTTCGGTCCCCAAACCCGGTCCTACAATTGGTATCAGAGCCATGGTGCCCGATTTAGTAAAACTAACCGTTTACTAAGTCACATGTGCTCTAGATCTGTGATTTTTGTGGGTTTTTGTTCAAGATGTAAAAAAAAAGGTGAAAATGAGAAAAACTCAGATCTGGACCCGAATATTCAGATCTGTGATAAAACGAGTGTTGGGTTTTATGTTTTTCTCCTAAATATTCAAGTTTTCTTCATCAAAAATTGTGTACAAAGTGTTTCGTCAAATCTGCAGATCTAACAGTCACCGTGTTCTTGCTGTGTTCATAATGTTCTTCACATCTTCATATTTTGAAAGATGTAAAGAACTTCGAAAGATCAGGTTTCTGTTTCGAAAGGTCACTCACAACTCCGAAAGATCAAACATTACTTCGAAAGGTCAGCTATTTTTGAAAGGTCAACCCAACTGGTTTCGAAGGGTCAGACCATTCAATTCGAAAGATCACATTTAACCCTCAACAACTTCGATAGATTATCTGTTTGAATCGAAGGGTCACACATTTGTCTGATTTCGAAGGATCAACATCAACAGCTTCGAAAGATCTTCTTGCCCCCTAAATATCTTCGAAAGATCACCTTGTTGTGTATCGAAGGGTCATCACAACAGGTTCGAAAGATCAGCAGCTTTCGAAGGGTAATCCTTGGTCGAAGGATCATCATCAACCGGTATGATGGTGGTTGGCTGAAATGTATCGCAGGAGAGAGAAAGAAGATTGTGTCGGCTGTGATGTTAGGGTTGTTGATTTTTGAGAAGAGACAAAGTAGCGGCTACCTTTTGTTTGTGTGTAGGGTTTGGTCGAAATTTGTGTCATCAGAATTATATTCTTTAATGTGGGCCAAATTGTTCAAGAAAGGTTTCACACATGGGCTGATGGGTATTTGGGCAATTGGAAAATGGTGTACCTCTTGGGCTATGGAAGCTAGAGCCTTTGACTTTTGAGTGGGATGCTCTAAAGGGCTACAAAGGCTGCCATATTTAAAGTTGATGTAATTTTGTGTTTTTGAGTGACGGAGTGGAGTCGGGTATTTGCGGAGTTGATCTGAATCGCGCTCCTAATATCAAGGTCAAAATTCGTATGGGTTTTGGGAGCGCGCGGGATGATTCGGAATGATGAAAACAGGAGATGATGAAAACTTGATTGTTGAAAAATGTGGGGTAGTCACGGTTACCAATGCAAATGGCAAAAATGGTAACGCGACTATTATGGGCCAAAAACGACAGTTCCGCTTAGTGGAGGGAATTGGTGATTATTTGACGACAGTTTCTTTGAAGTGGAAAGAATCTGTTAAGGTTTAGAGATTTTACCAAAGAAATGGGGGGATAAAAATTTTCATATGTTGAATTTCTTCGGTAAATTTCTAAACGCAATCATAGGTATGCTTGAAGATCAAGACTTGATGCAGTTGTTATAGAATGGAACCCTTATCAAATGCCGGTTGGAGTATTGGAAGATTAGCGGAAGATCGGTCAATTGAGTCCTTTGAGGAAATTGCACAACACTCAACACGGATGCGCGTACTCTGAGGGGGAAATATTATACAATGAGCATCAAGATACTACTTACCTGGATCATCGGTCAAGGGGGAATTTGTCAACACAGAGAAGATGAATACTTGACTGAAGATTGATTGCAGTTGCATTTTCAGCATTCGACAGCAACGGACAAGGGGGAATTTGTTGATGCAGATTTTGTGTCCGATGCTTGTCGAATAGATTAGTTATTATTTTACGCTGAATGTGTAATAGTTAGTGAAACGGTCTATCGAACGTGTATAGACCCGCTCGTTTGAAGTGGTCAAACGAGAGGGTTATTCGTTTGACCGTGTGTGTGGTTGCAAGACAAATTATGGTTGTTTAATGTTGGTGTCGAAGGATAAGGCATCGAAGGATTGTGTATCCTTCGATGAGCTCGAAAGATATCCATCGAAGGTTGAAGATGGACCTCGAAGGATATGTCATCCTTCGAGGTATATGTGTATCTTTCGAAAGCTGAATGGTCGACATATGATCTATCGACCAGTCAGTTTGATCCTTCGACCATACAACCTGTGTTTGGTATAAATACCAACACTTTGTCATTTGCAACATAAGAGTGAGAGCACAAGTGTGTGCAAGAGAGTGAGTGGAGGTTTGAGACCTCACCGGGAGAAATCACCACTTGATTTCTCCCTGGATGTATACTTCTTTGGTATTAGTTCGGTTTCAATGTAATCGGGCCGACTTGTAATGTTATACTACCGGATTAATACAAAGTTGTTTGTTTATCATCTCTTATCTCTTCCGTCTTTGAACAAAACCATAAGAATCACGGTTTCGGTCCCCAAACCCGGTCCTACATAGTCCCTCATTTGCAAAATCAAAGAGTAAAGATCATTGTTAGTAGGACCAGAAGAAGTAGTAGAAGTTGGTTTTTGGAAAACGGAGGTTTGTTTCTTCGCAGCATTTTCAGCATTCTTCTGGGATACAAAAGGTGCTGGAGGCAAAGGCGGAATGCCCTGTGAAGAAGTGACCGCCGGCATGGAGCTTGAAGTGTTCTTCGCTTGAGAAGCCATGTGGTTGGAGGTAATGAACCGAAACGAATGAAATGAACAAAATTTCTCAGAAATGAAGCACCAATTGCCCCACGGTGGGCGCCAAACTGTTTTGGTCAAAAATCAGACAAGGATAATGTAACCAAATCTTATTTTGTGAGGTGTGATGCTTGATTATATGAACAAATGAATGAACAAATTATGAATGTAATGAATATTGGACACGCGGATTTATACGAGGAAAAATCCCTTCATAAATATATGATCTCCGGCACAAAAAACCTTGGGTGATGGAAACTACCGATCACCAACTATATTAAACAAACAAAGTATACAATTCGGGATGACAACAAGCTTGTTACAAGGATCACTAGTGTGCAAAAAGTGTGAAATCGCCAATATGTTGCAGAGAGTTCTCGAGAGTGTGTGTTTGCTAACTTGTTCTATCTAATCAAGCTTGTTATCCCCTTATAAAAATGGAAATAATCTAACTAACAAACAATCCGCAAATCATGCTAGCTTCCAACGACTTCCATAACGGTCATACAAGCCATACACGTGCAGAATAATGGAGCATATTCTCCTGGAATCTTGGCAAGACCAAGTCCCATTCGTATGTTCCTGCAAAACAAGTTTAAATATAGTGGAAACAACCGTTAGTGTAAGGATAATAACGAGGATCCTGGATCCTTAAACCTGCAACGTCTTCTGAGGATCCTTAATTCAAACAGAACTGAGGATCCGTGATCCTGGCTGCACTTGAGGATCCGTGATCCATACACTAGAAAATCCATCCCTAACAATGATGTTTTCAAGGGTATGAAGAACTCTCCACATCATGGGCATGGCTTGTATGTAGCACATGCCCGTGAGTGTGAAGAAGGATTGTGTAAAAGCAGGGAAAGGATAAGAAAATGTAGGTCCCTCTCGAGGATGAGATAAAACCTTTTCCTTGTTATATCAAACACACTAGCGAGTGCGGAATCCAAGCTAGCATGCAACCGAGACTTTATACGAGAACAAGCACAAACACAACACACAACATTCAACGATTAACACCACTTGTATTAATGCGTATGAAAGGTTCGGTTACAAGTCCAATGTTCACAGATGTATTCTGCAAACTCTCAAAGTTCTCTCGTGTGTGTGCTCTCAACAGAATGCTCTCTCAGTTTCTGTCTCTCTTTTTCTAACTTGTCTCTGACTATGCACACAACACACTACATGGGTATATATACCCAACACAGCAGATCTGGTCGAAGGATCAGACAGATTGATCGAAAGATCATCTGTCGACCAGAAAGCCATCGAAAGATTCACAAACACCTCGAAGGATGATATCCTTCGAGATATCCTTCGAGTTCATCCATCGAAGGTTTATGTTTCGAACTCATCTATCGAATGTTCATCTTTCGAGCTCATCGAAGGATATGAAACAATCCTTCGATGACACATCCTTCGACACAACCAGCTTACAACATTTTTCTAACTGTTTGGTCAAGTCAAACCAGGAGGATGGTTGACTTGGTCAAACTTACATCAACCTTACATTAAAGACATCGTTTTGTATCATGACGAAATACAGACAAAGTACAGACACAAGTGCACCAACAAACTCCCCCTTGGCTGTAGCTTTGTCTCGATCTTCGTGTCTTCAAGTCTTCAAGGTCGAGTCGAACCGAGCTGAGTCGCGTCCACACAAAGTGCATCAACAAACTCCCCCTTGGACGCTACTCGTGATGGTTCGTCTTCTGTGTCTTTCATGTCGGAGGATCTTCAAAGTCTTCACGCGTCGTAAGTAGAAAGTGTATCAACAAACTCCCCATTTAACTTAGGTAGTGTGTCAATAAACTCCCCCTTAGATTGAACTCTCCATTGAGTCATGCTCGTGAATCTTTTGACTTGTCAATTCTTCAGATCCTTGTGGTGTTGATGAAGGGACAGCGGCAACTCGATCATTTTATCCTTTGAGTGCCTCCACTTCGTGTCTTCATTCCAAAGCTTTTCATCGAACATGTTCTCCTCGCCTTTAGCATCTGCACATGCAAGAAAGCTAAACGCATAATGAGAACAACCGCTTGGAATATAGTTAACATTTAAACTAACAACACATATGAGATCAAATCTCAATCAAACACCAACCGACAACAGTTTGAAAGTTTAGAAAAAAATATTCATTTTAATCCTTTAACTTTCAAAACTCGTTAACTTCGACTGTTTATGAAGATGCAATTGTTTTCCAGCTTACGATCAGGATTTTGGGTAGGATAGACTCGAGTTCCAACATCGGTCAATCAAAAAATAAACTAGAAGAAAAATCTTTTTGGATTTTATAAAGTTTAAATTAAAACACACCTAAAATCTTTTTTAAATTTTCATTTTTCAAATGTAAAGACGGAAAGCAATAAATAACTATATACAAAGATACATAAACAGGAAACATTAAATAAATATTTACAGACATTCTTTTTTTTTTTGCGAGTTTCGAGGGTAAGAGAATCATATCAGTGTACGGTCATGTCCAAAACGCTCTTGTTGTTCAATTAGTTAACATTAAGATAAGCATCCTATAACAATTATCAGTATTGTTGTCCACATAAGCTCAACTTATCAGATGTAATCATGGCGCGGGGATACGATTAAGGTATGATTTATACATACCGACCGGTGTTCATCCACATCACGACACATTCCCGTATCAAGGTATGCACGAGGATTCATCTTACCGGTGAGTATACCGATTATCATCTGTTTGACCGTATATGATGTGAGATTCTCACTTATTTTGATTTGAAAACAAGCCCTATGTGATAGAATCACTTATTGATGAGGAACTTGATTTTCATATGCATGAGGGCACAGGAGCAAGTCCGTGAACAGGTCAGTACTTTCGTACAGCAGAGAGACGAACTTGACTCCCGGATAAATGTGATATTTTATCACTTATTTTGTTTGGGCATGTGATTGGTTATCACTTATTGAGGTCGTATGCAGTATGTACACGTATGTATAGTATCATGGAAGATCTAGACTTGCGTCCCCGTTATTTTTCGGTAAAAGATACAACCATGATACCCAGATGATAAGCAGCATAAAGACCGAATATCTCAGAACCTCGGCAATCTCTCAAACGAAATTTCGGTACTAAGACCATATGCCAATGAGTGGTTCCCACCTGGTCTTCAGTCGATTTAAGTTTATATCACCCTTCACACTTTAAAATGATTGTGAGCCTACCGATACATCTTATATAGAGCTGCTTATCATTTTTCATTTTAGGTTTAAAGAGGTTTAGACAGACCACTGATGTACTATCATTTTCTCTTTTGCTCGCCAGGAAACTCATTTTTGCTTTTCTATTGTTTTTGTGTTTTTGAAATTTTTCAATGTTTTTGGATTTTCAAATTTTGGATTTACTCCCCCTAAAACCAATAAACTAAGACAAATTTAAAAGACACAAAGATATTTACAAAAATGATTTTCCGATGTTGGTTAACTCATGTTTTACCTCAATGCCGTTTACCAAAATTAAGTTTTAATCAGAAATGATTTAGCGAATTTTGGAAAAATCAGTTGGCATGTCGGTAAGCGGTGCGGACCATGACAGCATTGTCTGGTCAAAGAGTGCTGAACGAGATAATACTAATTCATAAAGCAGCTTAAATATCAACAAGTATAGGAGAGATTAGAAATTTAAAACCGTATCCTGCAATTGCATCGTGCATTGTAAGGAATCTGAGTGCTCTCCCAAACTGAATATCCACCCGGTGTGGATTTCAAAGTCAATTTTTGTAGCTACTTAGAAATCTCTTCACAGCAACAAGATCATAAACCTCCGGGTCCGGCTGGTCTTCCACATTGCACCAGCGAAGGTCTTTATCTTTCTCTTGAGAAGTAGTGTGCGGTGATTCAATCCATGCCAAGGCATCCGCACACCCGGTTGGTTTGTTCAACAAACACATTTTCTTCAAACACACCGCGTAGAAATGTACACTGCCCGTTCATTTTGTCAATTGTGAACTTCAGACGAGCTTCAGTCGTGTACTTTTCATTGGAATCTTTCCTGAGGACCCGATCAAAAACCTTGAACATTCACATTTTGAAATGATTTTCATTTTGTCGAAGCTTTTCAATCTCTTTCAACAGACATTTCTGTTTCCCTTTACTTTTTCTCTCCATCAAAGGCAGCAATTTCTTCTGTTGCCTATTTTGTGCAAGGATGCTCCACTATCAACAATCTTACGACTATCGAAAGTTCCTCCTGGAATATCCTACACACTCACTCAAAAATTAGTTGGAGAGAGGGACCCAAGCCTTTGTGGACTTGGGTCGTCCTTGATCATCAAGAAAAGTGATCTCAATCACTTGATGATTAGGAAAAAGAACCTGTGGTGCTCCCCCTGACTGAATTACCTGTTTTTGTTTCCAAGCTGTTTGTCCTTTACCAGTATTTGTATTTACTGGTTTTACAGTTTTAGGTTTTGCTTGAACAGGTTTTTCTTCTTTGACCTCTGATTTTAAGGCCTTTTCAATTACCTTTTGATTCTTTTGTTTTAACTTCTTTTCCCTTTCTTTCAAGACACGTGGGTCTTGTTTCGGGGAAAATGATCGTTTTTGGTAATTGGTTTCTTGGGGAGCACTCGTTTTTGCCTTCAACTTTTGCAGGTATGGGCAGTATCTTACAATATGCCCAATTGTGCCACACTCAAAACACATTCTCCGCTCTACAAACCTCGGAGCAACATGTTGATGATCAGACGGAGAACCAGACAATGAACTTTGTGATCTAGACGTGCTTGGACCTAAATCACATCCGTTGGTGTGTTGGGTGTAATTATTCTGATCATTTCGTTTTAAAATTCTAACTTGTTTTATAAAATCAATGTTAGATTTATCCTGAAATGTTTCAAGTTTATCTGAACCCGTGGATCCAACAAAGTTCACTATCGGTTCTCTTTTCTTAACAGGAGCTGTTTTGTTTTGCACCCATTGTTGTTGAACCTTAGGTGCTTGAACATTTCTGTTCTGAGCCTTCTTTCCCTGTACCTTACCTTTTCCGGAATTGACTTGTTGTTTTCGCTCAACTTGTAGTTTTTGGTTTCCGTATTGTTTTCTAATTTGTTCACACGGAAGTGGATCACATTGAGTGACGGTAACTTCACCACTTTTGTTTCCCAAAAACTTATCAGTGCATCCTTCAAAAATTTGCTCAATTAAATCTTGATTTACATTTTTAATTGGAAAATCTTTGTTAGAGTAGATTTTGCTATCTCCTTTGAGCGTGTACAACAAGTTACTCCCTTCAAAACTTGAAACAATCGACTCCATTTCTTTTGACCTTTCAGTCTTACTCGGTTTCACTGGTGGATCACACAGGATGTGATTCTCGATTGGAATATCTGTTGTAACCGAGTTAGAGTGTTGGTTCACAATTTCTTCAGATTCATCATCCGAAGAATCAGCATCCTCAACAATGGGAGGACTCTGTTCCTTAACACACGATGAATCTGTCTCATTCTCAGATTCAGATTCTGATTGACCCGAGGATGATGTACCAGTTGTGAACCCGAGGCCTGCTGCAAAGTCATCTAGACCGAGTGGCACAGTAGGTTCAAAACGGGGCATATCCTCGTCATCAGGCGATTTGGAGTAATTGTGATTCATTGGGGGAGGACATGATTTGAATCCAATACATGGTTTATCCCCCTTTTTCTTTCTCTCTTGAACGTCAATGATGTGATCCAATACAAAGCGTGAATTGGAATAGCTTTCCAGTTTCTGCTTAATTGTTTCACATTCACATTGAGCTGTTGCCAATTCTACCATTTGCTTTTCAATTGTGTCAATAAGATTATTGTTGGCATGTTGTTTTCGCAAAACAGCCTTTTGTAATTCTGAAACATCATGTTTTAATGACGCAATTGTTGCTTTAAATTCCTTTTCATTTCTGGTTAAAAACACGTTAGCCTCAGTTGCTTTAGAAAGATCTACAATCAATTCTTGATTGTGTTTGTGGGTGATTTCATATTTCTCTTGCAAAGCCTCGTGTTTGCTTTGCAATTCGCAACACTCATCATTCATTGAAGCATGTTTGTCTTGCAAGTCAAACAAACTAGCTTGTAAAGCATCATGTTTGCCTTGCAACTCAGACATGTTTGCTTCTAAATCAGCATTTTTAACACGCAAACTATCACAGTTATCGCAACTAACTACAGTGGGTTCATCGACACATACCTGACCTGATGAACTGTCGACATTAGCCATAAAGGCTGAATGGAGAGAAGACGAAGAATAAGCAGCTTGATCCACCAAATTAGATCTTCTTTCAGTTCCTGCTGCAGCTTCTTCCAAAAGCTCATCAATATCTGCATCGAATGACGCACTAGATGTCTCATCCACATGATCGTTGCCTGAAGTGGAGGCTTCTTCATCTGAGCTTCCACTATAACCAGAACTGTCTTCATCTTCAGAAGATGCGACACCATTGGTGGAAGATTCTCCACCACTGGCGTGCTTTAAATCCTTTACAACTTCAGCAAAACATGCTGTTCCACCATTTCCTCCTTCTCCAAGCTGAAGCGACCAATCACAACCCTCATCTATTTGAACCACCAGCCCCCGGTTGGCATTTGATGATCCTGCTTGGCCTTGGTTGTTGACAGGTATCAACGTACGAACATTGTTCCCGTTCTGGTTCTGCTGGTTGCCTTGATTTCTGAACGGATTTTGATTTCCATGCTGAGCTGGTCTTGTGCATTCCCTTTTGAAATGACCCCGTTCCCCACAGTTAAAGCACTTGACAGCTTGCTTGTCGAACCCATACTTGGTGTCTTTCTTGTTTTCCAAGTTGGTTCTCCCCGTTCTTTCCATAAACTCCTTTGCTCTTCGAATTGCACTAGCAAGAGCCCATTTGATATCCATCATTTCAAACTCTTCTTTATCCACTTGCTGATAATCTTCATTGGTTAGATTGACATTCCCAATCTGACCTGCGATCAATCCACTATAAGCACTAACCAAGGTATTCAACATCTCCATATGCTCCTTGGCTACTTCGACACTGACTTTGGAAAAGTTGGAAGTGTCTAGTCTGACTGTGTTAGGATTGGAAGTGGTTTGAAAGTTTGAAGAGCTTCCATAAAACCCTTGCTGTTGCGGTTGTCGCTGCTGAGCTGTCGGTTGCACATTCGGTCTTGAAAACATCGTGTAAGCTGAAGGATTAAACTGATCTGTTGTTGAAGGTCCGGTGTTAGAGACGAAGGCTGTTTGAAGCTTCGCATGTTGAGAGGCTGGTTTTTCTCCACTGATACCTCCTGCAATCCCAAAGTACATTTCTGGATTTTGAGGAGTTTGTGTTCTTTTTGCTTTAAGCTTTTCTTCTACATCCTTATTCTCCAATCTTTGAATTAATTCATAAACGGTGATTGTGTCTAGAACACCATTTTCTTTGAGAATTTCAAGATAACTGCTCCACTTTGCTGGTAAGCTATCAGCGAATCTCTTCACCAATTCTTGTGGAGTGGCAGTGACTTTAAAAGCAAACATCTCGCTCAACAAGTGATGGAACCTTGTAGATAACTCTGCCAAGGTCTCATTCTCCATACACGTGAAACCTTCAAACTCTTTCTTCAGTAATTCTTGCTTGATCTTTCTAGATTGAGCATTTCCTTCACAACGTAACGTGAGCATATCCCACAAGCTTTTAGTAGTCGTGCAGTAAACAAACTGGTGGTAAATGTCTTTGTGAAGAGCTTGTGTGAGAATCATGAATGCTTTCTTTTCTAACTCAAACTTCTTCTTATCTTCTTTAGACAAAGTGCTGTACGTTTGTGGATTAGATCCTGCAACTTCCAACTCATTTTCAAAAGCTGTGAAGAAGCACATCCATAGGTCTTGACCTTGTCCCTGAACATAAGTTCTCAGCCTTTCTTTCCACCATCCCCAATCATTGATGTGATTTAACTTTGGCGGTTTTGTGCTTGTACCAGTTTCACTGTCGTTCTGCATCATAGATTGAATGTTGTTGCTTTGATTTGTGACCAAAGCCCATTGATTTGCAGTTATCATTGCAGCTTGAGGTGGGGCAATAGCTCGCATCCATGCAGTTTTGTCGAAATCTGACGTAGATTGCGTAGATTGCATAGCTGATGATTGTGAAGTCGAAGTTATTTGAGTCCACGCGGTTGGATCCCACTGACTGTTTGTTCCCATTTTATGAAAATTAATATATTAAGCGAAAATTGATTTAAAAATTGAAAAATAAGTTTTCTCCTTTTAAAAATATAATTTTCACAAACTATGTTAAAATCTCGAAGGATAACACCCAGCCGAAGGATCAAGAATCGAAAGACCTGAAAAGCACAACCTGTTAAACTTAAACAGACAAGGATCGAAAGATCAACACCTGTTCGAAAGATAGATACTTGTTCGAAGGATCAACAGTGTTCGAAAGATCACTGTTGAATTTCGAACAATGACTTCGAAAGATTCACCAAGACGAAGGATCCTTATCTTTCGAAATGTAACAGTAGCTCGAACGATGTATGCTTCGAAATGAATCCTTGATTCGAAGGATGATGATCTATCGAACCTCCACTGATCGAAAGATGATCTTTCGACTTCGAAGGATATCTTTCGATGAGTACTGACACAGCAGACAAACAGGTGACAGGTTGGTGAAAAAGGTGACGGGTTGGTAAATCTTTAGGCAGAAAGTATGGTTCAGACCATCATTTTCTGCAAAAACAGATTTTGTTTGATTATTTTAATCAGTTCACCCTTTCCAATACACCAACAACTTTCGAAAATAACTAAACAAGATCAAAAGATGTAAACTTTGAAGAACACTTGAAGATATTATGAACACAAAGGGTTTTCCGGTAAAACTACAAACTTCCGAAACCCGGTTTTGTTTTTCAGAAAAATATAACTTTTCAAAACCCGAAAAACAGCAAGAACACCTCGGTTTTAACAAGGAGAAGAGCCAAAGCTCTGATACCACTTGTAGGTCCCTCTCGAGGATGAGATAAAACCTTTTCCTTGTTATATCAAACACACTAGCGAGTGCGGAATCCAAGCTAGCATGCAACCGAGACTTTATACGAGAACAAGCACAAACACAACACACAACATTCAACGATTAACACCACTTGTATTAATGCGTATGAAAGGTTCGGTTACAAGTCCAATGTTCACAGATGTATTCTGCAAACTCTCAAAGTTCTCTCGTGTGTGTGCTCTCAACAGAATGCTCTCTCAGTTTCTGTCTCTCTTTTTCTAACTTGTCTCTGACTATGCACACAACACACTACATGGGTATATATACCCGACACAGCAGATCTGGTCGAAGGATCAGACAGATTGATCGAAAGATCATCTGTCGACTAGAAAGCCATCGAAAGATTCACAAACACCTCGAAGGATGATATCCTTCGAGATATCCTTCGAGTTCATCCATCGAAGGTTTATGTTTCGAACTCATCTATCGAATGTTCATCTTTCGAGCTCATCGAAGGATATGAAACAATCCTTCGATGACACATCCTTCGACACAACCAGCTTACAACATTTTTCTAACTGTTTGGTCAAGTCAAACCAGGAGGATGGTTGACTTGGTCAAACTTACATCAACCTTACATTAAAGACATCGTTTTGTATCATGACGAAGTACAGACACAAGTGCACCAACAAACTCCCCCTTGGCTGTAGCTTTGTCTCGATCTTCGTGTCTTCAAGTCTTCAAGGTCGAGTCGAACCGAGCTGAGTCGCGTCCACACAAAGTGCATCAACAGAAAACCCTATCAGAAAAGGGGTGGCCAGAAAAGTGACCCAAGCAACAGAGATACAGTCGCTCTTCATCGAAGAGTCGAAGGACCTAAAGACGCTTTTGCTGGGAAGCAGTGACGTATTCGATCAATTTCAGGATCAGTGAAATGGCAGAGCTCCAACGAAGGGTTTTTGGTAACACCTTGGCTCTTCAAGGGGCTGTCTTTCGTAGGATCCTTAGCAGGTGAGGATCGGAGAGTCATCTTTACCATGGATGCTCGGAGAATAAAGGATCGGAATAGAAGAATTTAGAGAGAAGGAAAGAGAGAATACCTGTTTGATCTCCGGATGAAGATTTAAAGGAGTGAAACGCTTGAATTTAAATGCATCTTGATCCTTATCTCTAACCCTGTATATATAATGATGATTTTGCAGGAAGTCTTGTCGCTGGTGTCATACTCGTAACGGCTAGTCCGTTGGCAACGACTAGTTTTTCGCTAACCAAGTTGTTACAGATCAAATAGAAAATATGAGTCATCTAGTTACAATTAATTCCTCATATTTTGGGGGCAATTGTTAGGGATGGATTTTCTAATGTAAGGATCAAGGATCCTCAAGTGCAGCTAGGATAACGGATCCTCAGTTCGGTTTGAATTAAGGATCCTCAGAAGACGTTGCAGGGTTAAGGATCCCGGATCCTCATTATTATCCTTATACTAACAATTGTTTCCATTATATTTGAACTTGTTTTGCAAGAGTATTCGAGTGGGACTTTGTCTTGCCGAGATTCCAGGGGAATATACCTTCTAATTCTGCATGTGCATCGCCTTCGTGACCGTTGTGGAGATCGTGGGAAGCTAGCATCTTTTGCGGATTGTTAGTTAGCTAGTTTATTTCTATTTTTAATGGGGATAACAAGCTAGATAAAGAAAAATTAGCAACACACACTACTCTCGTGAACTCTCTGCAACTTATCAACGATTACACACTTTTTGCACAGTAGTGATCCATGTAACTAGCTTGTTATCATCTCGATCTGTAAACATTGTTTGTTTAATATACTTGGTGATCGGTAGTTTCCATCACCCGAGGTTTTTTGTGCCGGAGATCATACATTGGATCAAGGGCTTTTTCCTCGTATAAATCCTTGTGTCCAGCATTCATTTCATTCATACATTTGTTCATCAATTCAAGCATCACACCTCACAAAATCAGATTTGGTTGCATTATCCTTATGTGAATTTTTACCAAAACAATCACCAACTGCCGAACCTTCGAGGTTTGCATCCTTGGAAGCATCAGGCTCCCCGAAGAAGGTCTCCTCACTATCCCCTGAATGAGAACGCTTCCTCGTAAGGGAACCAAGCACTTCGGCACAAACTTTTTCATTAAGACCATCCGGCTTCAGCTCCTGCAAAACAGAAAGAGGTTTACCAAAACAAGCTGCAACCTGACTTACATATGGGTAAGTCAACCTCTCCATTTGCTGAACAACGCTTTTAAAAACCTCAGAAGCTTCGGGGCGATGCAAGGGAGACTGCTCCAAGGGTTGACCGGATTCATGAAGTTTATAACCAGCAACGAGGCCTTGATGTTTACCTAAGTTAAGCAGTTTCGTGTAAACTTCTCCAAGAGCAGAATTGAATTCCTTGGAGTGAAGAAGGTAGGCAACAACTTGATGAAAACATTGCTCAATCAACCACTGGTTATCATCGGTAGCTTGAGCAACCAAACCTTCATTCTCTTCTTCGAAGGCCCTCTGCTGAACTTCCAAGGCTTCCCTGTCAGCCTTCAGCTTTAATCGATCAGCTTCAAAACTCTTCTTGAGATCGTTCACTTCAATCTCATGTCTCTTGGTCAACTCCCCAACCTTCTTCATCCAAGCTTCTTCTTTCTTGGAGAACCCCTCAACCTCTTTCTTCATGGCAACCATGGAGGCTTTCATCTTGTCCTTCTTCTTGGAAGCTTCTTCATACTCCTGCATACCCTTTGTAAAACGGGTAACACCTTCAGCCAAACGGGCCGACAGGTTGAAAGAGCTTAGCATCAATCTTGAAATGAAGTGATCAGCTTCCATTTCAGAGATGGCACTCCGAACACCAGGAGGAGCAAAATGAGCCAACACCTCAGCACAAACAGCTGGATCCTTGAAGCTATCCCCAACTTTCACCCCCCACTTGGGAACATACACCTCTTCAGCCTCTGGACCCTCCAAGCTCTCAACATTTTTTACCGACGAACCTTGGATGGTAGGGGTGCTACCTTTCTTAACCAACTTCTTCCTCTTGCCGGAAACAATCAACTATTTTTCCTTACCCTTTGGCACATCAGCCTCAACAACCTGTTCTGCCGATACTTCAATGTCATCACTAACATCAATGGCCTCTGACCCAGAAGGTTGATCAGCACCTTTTAAGCGACGGTTTGAACGACGAACAGAAACCCTGGAACCCGGAGCCTTTGTGAAACCTTTAACATTGGGAACACTCACATAGCCGGAACCCTCGAACCTATGCTCGAATCCCCTAAAAACCGTATCTTCACCTGGAGTAGCAGCAACATCACCAAATGCAACATCGAAAGTATCATCACTCTTGATAAAGTCAAGTGCAGACATAACTAAAAAATAAACAAAAATGAAATATATAAGCAAGCAAAAAACAGGAACATAACAGCACAACAAGAATAAATGCATACCCTGCCCATCTCTCATAAGCACCGAGTCTCGATCACGTTTTTCCCATAACTTACTAAGACCCAATAACACCAATAAATGCTCGGGAAAGGGATGAAGCCTCGAGGGGCATTCCCTAAGGGTATCAAGGAAACAAGTGTTTATCTCAGAAGCAGAAGGTTCAGGTTCATTTAAAACGGCATCCGGATGCCTCCAAACAAGTTTGAAAGGAACAATTTCATTGGAAACCCAGAAAAAATCGGTCTTTCCAGACACCAAGACTAGAAACCATAGACGAAATCAAGCAAGTATCAACCTGGGTTGTCTCGAATGTAAACCAGTCACCATTCTTGGCCAACCGAAAAAAACGACGGAATGATAAAAGGGTAGGATCATACCCAGAAGCCCGACACAGAACTTCAAAATGCAAAACCCTAGCCAAACCCTGAGGGTGAATCTGGCCAAAAGATACGCGATAATACTCCAATACATTCAAAACAAAGTTTGAAAACGGATGACGAAGGTTCGAAAACTCAAAATGACGACAATAAAGAGCAATGGAACCAGGAGGACATTTATGGATTGAAGCATCACAAGCCGGAGCAACCGGTTTAAACTTCATCCCAATCCCCCATTCCATACAAAAATTTTCTACCTCCTCTTGAGTTAACTGAGAAAACGATTTTGCTAAATCCTTACGAGCCCCTATGATATAAGAAAATAACCAGAAAGAAAGAAATCGAAACTAACCTGAATAGTGAAAAG
This sequence comes from Helianthus tuberosus, assembly GCA_030545235.1. Lineage (NCBI taxonomy): Eukaryota > Viridiplantae > Streptophyta > Magnoliopsida > Asterales > Asteraceae > Helianthus > Helianthus tuberosus. Next base: position 204,977,609 of record CM060441.1, read on the forward strand.
GGGAAACTTGAGAGGAAATATGCAAAGGATGGTTCTTCTAAAAAGTTAATGTAAATTAATGAGAACAATATGTTATAATTAGATAAGGAAATTAAAACCGCCGCCTGACAAAAGAAAACTACCACAAGTCATATCAACTGTCTTGTCAAAATTCAAAAATCAAAAAGCTCAACCGTTTTCAACCTTTCAAGCCTTGAAGCCTCGAAGCCTTCAAAATAAAACACATGTACAAAAGTCAGAAGCATTTGTGCTAACACCCAAAAGCCTCTGACTTGGGGGGCTGATGACGGGGGTAGCCCAAATCTAAATAAAATTGCTAAGATTACATGACAGCTTGAAGGGTTAAAAGGTTCAAAGGTTCAAAACCCGGGAACTGAGCTAAAGCAGCACGTGTACAGTAATCAGTCATGTCCCTGATTACTTCAACAACTCTCCCAGCCGCAAAAGTAAGACGAGTGCACAGGATGTAGTCTTTTACCCGCAGGTCAAAACGCTTTAACCCCCAAAAGGGTAAGGGGCTGTTTGTTTGTGTCTGAATGGAACCATTCAGAGGTTCACATCTGATTCGGTCAGATGTAGAGGTGTTTGGTTCATTAAGACATCACCTCTGAATGGAGCCATTCAGATCTGAATGGTTCAGACAAATTTGAGATCTGAATGAAATTTTGACAAGCTTGCCCTCATCCACACTGCCCCTTCATCTCCACACCTACCGAATCAACATAACCGCCACCACTGTCGACCGGCCTGAAGCCGTCGCCGCCGGAGTCTTCACCTTCTCCGATCTCTCTTTCCCTCCGACTCTTCTCTCTCTCTCTCTCTCTCTCTCTTCTCGTTCCCGTCCTCTCCCTCTGCTCGTTTTCAGGTGGTTGCGTAGGAGAGTACAAGGAAGGTGTGTAATGGTAGGAGGTTAGGGGAGCGACGGTTCGAGATCTGACCAGAAACCGGCTCCTGTCTCCGGAGCTTGAGAGGAGTCAGAGGGTGTGGTTGGTTGTTTTTGAGTTAGGGTTGTAAGAATGTTGATGGTGATGAGGTTCTATGTCTGTGTTTTATGTGTGTGTGAATTGGGTGAAAGTGTGGAATTGGGTTTAGGAAAGCCTAAAAAGGGAAAAGGGAAAAGTGTGATGGATCGAAGAAGAAGAAGAAGAAGAAAGTATGATTGGGTGTGGAGGAGTGTAGGGAAGGATCTGATGGTGGTTGGGTAAAGTAAGGGGTAAAAATGTCATTTTACACATCCATTCAGATGTGCAACCAAACAGCACTTTACTGGTTCAGCACTTACTGGTTCAGAGCCTCTTACCCATTCAGACCTCTTATTCATTCAGCACTTATTGGTTCAGATGTTGCCAAACACTGCAAGCATGTTCCATTAGTCAATGGTTTCCTCTTTGAGCGATGACCTTCCCTATATAATGACACTTCATTTAGAGCTGGAGACATTCCGATCAGCTCTGATTCCATTGGGATCTCTGGTCTTTGCTCTTGAGTGCTTGTTCCATGCAAGTCACTCTTCCTCACATTCAACACACACATTTCCGTTGCTCCCACATCCGAAGCTTAACACATTTCAGTGAAGGATCTTAAGCAAACAACAAAACCTAACTAGTGAACCTCTCTCCACGTCTTGCAAACGTGGGGGGACCCCACGACTTGCATTAGGCAAACCTGAACCCTCCAACCCTTTTGCCTAACCAACCCAGCTACTACCATCGGTCTATTATTTGTTGCATCAACAACCAGTGAAGACATTGCTTAATAATAATTAGAAGTTATACCATACTCACTTGTGAATAACAGAAGCTGTAGCATACTCACTTGTGAATATATGAATTTATCAGTAAAAACAATGTTTTTGAAAATGTAACGAATTCAAATATATTTGATTGTTCTCAATGATTTATCGATAATAAGCGCAAAACCTAAGATATTTGATGTAGCAAGTTTTCCCTTGAGCCACTTTTGCTAAAATGGTTGAATTAAATGACCGTGTTGACACTAGATTTGTTCGTATGTTGTCTGTTTTTTGAGCTTGTGGTCTCTCAATCCTCATGGATAAACGTACGGTTCGACTACATCTCACACTCTCTTGAACTTACCATTAGCTTTGTTATTTGTAGGATATACTTGATATGTTTGTTGTTGTTTGATGTTATTCATAAAGATCAAGATCACAACATTGCTAGCTCACTAAAATTTGATGTTAGTTCAAAATTTAAACAAAACCCAACAATATTTGAAGTTGTTTTTTAAATCTTTTTTATATAAGTTGGTACCTTTTTAGTGTTTTAGCTAGTAGTGGTTCAGTTGATAATTGGGTGATGGGTGTGTGTACACACACGTGCACAGAAAACAGTACCCTAATTATCCAATTCCGAATAACTTGTGAAGCATCCAAACTCAAATGTAACCCAAACACTTTCTCCACCAATCACCGAACAAAAGCAAGATTGTCCTTTCTCTTTTTTACACACACGTAACCTATAAATATTAAAATCATCTTCAACAGAACAGACACTGACAACCATTAGTCAACCACTCACCATTCACCAGTCAAACAGGCCCTCTCATGCACCCCCCCCCCCCCCCCCTCCTGAAATTCCATAACTACCCCTACATGTTTATTGTATTTATCGTAAACCAATTCACCTATCAAGTCTACTTCAATTGTACACTTACTGTACATAACAGGGTTGGTGTGTGTGTGTGGTGGGGCTATCTTATTTGAAAGATTCGAGGATAGGTGTAGGTCTGTGTATTCATGTGATGTTAACATCTTCATACCAACTCATAACAAACACAAGAAAAGCCAAACCATAACATCAGGTGTGTGTCAATAATACACATGGGAAACCACATTAATTGACAACACTTTTGGTTACCATGAAGTAGTTAAACGCTGGTGTTCATTGATTGCATGCATCCAACCCATATTTTTTTTTGAAGGGTGACTTTCTATGTACAGGACCTATCGGTCACCGGGTTCTTGTCAAAGACAATCCCCCGTCAGGCTATTGCGGACACGATGTTCTATCGGGCCCCGGCCGCGAACGGTAACTGACCGGAAACCATACTGCCCCCACACGGGTAAAGCCGCTGGGGTAACAGCTGGGTGAAAACCGGGTTGCCCTCCGGATCGAACCATGCCTCGGTAGGAACGATCCATCATAGGGACGTCCCCCAAATGCATTGGGTGGGGATCGAACCCGGGTCTCCAAGGAAACCCAAAGTTCTTTCCACCACTCCACCACAAGTGGAGGATGCATCCAACCCATATATTGATATTTTAAACATGTATCATCATTTTTGTAGATAAATATAGTAGCATGTTATATGTTTGACCAAATGTTTAAATGTTGCTTTTTCGTGAGACCTTGTTTTAGTACTCTTTAACATTGTTATTATTAGGTCATGGGGTGTACTTTAACATCCAGGGTGTTAATGATGACATGGCATATTAAAGGCATTGCAAATCACTATTTTCTTGTGTTAAGGGGTGCTAAAGGGATTATATATTAACATGATGTTAAGAGATTGTGTTAATTTGTTTTCCTTTTTTACACCCAAACCATTAAAAGTTTTTACACTCAAACCATTAAAAGAATAAAGTTAAGGGGATTAAACCATTTCCTTGATGTGAGGTAAAGTGAAATAGAGAAAAGTAAGGGGCTGTTTGGTAGTCTCTTAATGATTCCATTAAGAGGCTACATCTTAATGGGTCAGAGTTAAGGGTGTTTGGTATGCTTAGTGGATACATCTGAATGATTAAGTGGGCCTCTGACCGATTCAGATTTGAAGATATCGCTGAATGAAAACTTGACCTAAATACCCACGTTCACACTCACGTTCCTCTCATCTTTCTCTTCTTCTGGCGATAACGCAAACCACCACCATCTCGATTCAGAATTGAAGATAAGCACATCAAGGCTTCGATTCCAAGCAAATCTCGTCATCTGGTAACATCGCCTGCATCTGCACTTGTTCTTACATGTCCATATATTTTTTTTATTGATGACCTATAGTTTTTGAATAATAATTGTTCAAGTTCCGGATATGATCAGTGAATCGCCTCGATTTCACCTTTGATTTACATATGATGAATTTGATTAGCTGTTTGATTCGCGGTCGTCTGGTAGATTCTCCTAAAGTTTTACGTGTTTGTGTGTTGGAGATTGATTCGATTTTTGTTGACTAAACTGTTAAATTCTGGAGATTGATTCGATTTTTGTTGTCTAAACTGTTAAATTCTGGAGATTAAATTCTGTACACATGTAGTCTCAAACTACAGTCTTATGCAAAGTTAAAAAATCTGCTAGTTTGGCCACTATAAACCAGAATCTCGGTAATATATAGGCTGATTATGAAGTTTCACCTTGGCTGAAGCAGAATTCTCCTTCTTTCTTTTTTTACTTGGATTATTGCTGCTGCTGATGCTTGATTTTGCAGTGGATTGATTGTTCGCCAAAAGGCTTTTTTCTGTTTAGGTATTTTTCTGTTATAAATGTATACTTTGGCTGGTGCTTCTTTCTCTTATGTCGATTTGTGTTATTAGAAACGTATACTTTATCAACACAATCTCTGTGTTTTACAGATTCTTGACAAAACTGATACTATCCTGCTTATAAGTGAAGAGCTAGTGTTGTAACTGATATCCAATCATCATATACCCTAACTGAACATAAAAACCATATGCTTAATTATTGATGTGCTTGTATGGTACTTGATGTTTGACGTTATTGAATCTTGCTTTTATTTTGTTTTGATATGTTCAAAGAAATGGCACATAAAAAGGGTAGGATTAGTTGGAAGCAAGAGAGTGTTGACAAAACATTTCTTGAAGCATGTATTGTAGAAGTAACACTCAATGGCCGTGAAGGAAGCAGCCTTAAACAAAGCTCATGGAAGAATGTGGCGGAAAAGTTGAAAATTGAACACAATTTCATAGCGGATCAAAAACAAATGAAGAACCGCTATGATTATCTAAAATCAAAATTTGCTGCTTGGTCAAAGCTTAAGAACAAAACCGGCAACGTTTATAATCCTGTAACAAACACCTTTAACTTGTCAGAAGAAGAATGGCAACTAGAGATAAAGGTATTTAGTTTTTCTAAATAATAGTTATTATTATATTTCAATTATCTTATACTATTTTATATTATTTTGGTGAAAGTGCTAATATTAGGAAAGTGTGGTTACGACTTCAGCCGCAAAGTTGTGAGCTATGGGTCAAGAATGCTGGAGCAAAGTATGGATTGATCGGATAGGGTTTTGTGGGTGTCTTGTTATGGATGTTTTATGCATAGGGTTTTGTTGCACAAATTGTTATGGATGTTTTTTAGATGATTCTGTGGATAATTGTTATGGATGTTTTTTTAGATGATTCTGTGGATATTATGTCAAGGATGTTTTTTGTTTAGATTGAATTTTGTGGATCTTATGTATCGATGGTTTTTAATATTTTGCTATGGATATTTTTTGATGTTATGATATGGATCTTTTGTTCATCTTGAATTTTGTTTAATGTTTATGACAGGTAGCCTATGGATCCTGACGATCAGATTATAGTTTTCATTCTCCTTTGTTGGTATTGGAAACGGTTAGACTCAAAAAGAAAAAGAAATGAAAAGATAAGAGACCTGAATTCGGCATTGACCGGTCATGCATACACACAAGAATTGTTGCATGGATCTTCTACACAGTGTCATGAGTTGATGCGTCTTTCACGTGATGCATTTGTACTATTGTGCAATCATTTTAAAGAAAAAAATTGGTTGAAAAGTAGTAGGTCAATAAGCTTTGAAGAAAAGTTGGCTATGTTTTTAACAGTCATAGGCCATAATGAACGTTTTCGAATGGTTAAACGAAGGTTTCAGCACTCAACATAAACAATTCATAGATGTTTTCATGAGGTCCTAAATGCAATGATGAGTTTTGCAAGAGAAGTTATAAATCCAACATCTTCTAATGCAATCGCAAATACCTCAGAACGACATAGAAAGCTAAAACAAATATTCCCTGGAGCAATAGGCACGCTAGATGGAACTCTTGTACATGCAGTCGTGCCTGTTGATCAACAGACTCGTTATAGGGGAAGAGGAAAGGGTGAATGCTTTCAGAATGTCTTAGCAATTTGTGATTTTGATATGATATTCACGTTTGTATGGGCCGGATGGGAGGGGATTGCACATGATTCACGAGTTTTAAAAGAAGTAGCATTTAACCCGACTTCCGGGTTTTCCTTCCCCCCACCAGGTTTTTAATCATTTTAACTTTAATTATTTATACATTACCTATTGTTTATGTAACAGTTTTAATACTGGTGTTTACAGATAAATATTATCTTTGTGACGCTGCATACACCAACACTCGTGGCTTTATGACTCCCTACCGTAATACGAGATATTGGTTAGCCGATTTTCGACGACAACGTGCGTTAACTAAGGAAGAAAAATTCAATCATGCCCATGCACAACTCAGAAATGTTATTGAGCGCTCATATGGTGTTTTGAAGGCGAGATTCCCAATCCTAAAGCAAATGGCTCCCTTTTCTTTTCCAATCCAAAGGGACATAGTGATCGCCTGTTTCGCCGTCCATAATTTTATAAGGAAATGCAATATTCGTGATCAATTATTTGTGGAGTATGGCGAGAACACTGTGTTTTCTCAAATACAAGGTGGAGAAAATGTTGGGCAGTTCGTTCACGACATAGAATGGGGTTCACAAGACATCGAGTATATGACTACTTTGCGTAACCAGATAGCTAGTCAACTAATTTGAAATGTTTAAAATTAAAATTCTACGCAAATTATTAATTTCTAGTTGAATTTTAGTATGTTTTTAAGAATTTTAAAGGATTTATATGTAATTTGGATTTTCTATAATGTTATTTGTTTTCATTTTATTATTATTAATCTTCCAGAACCATCATTCAGAGCACTGACCAAACAGATACATTTCATTCAGAGGGGTAAAGTAGCATTGTGCATAGTCATTCAGAGGTCCAACCAAACAGCACTTTTTGGTTCAGCACTTCCTGGTTCAGAGTCTCTTACCCATTCAGACATCTTACTGGTTCAGCACTTACCCATTCAGATGTTGCCAAACGGCCCCTAAGTGATGTGCCATCTAGATGGTGTTAAAAAGAGTTAAAGTATACCCCAAGACATTATAAACAACACTAAATGAAACAGGTATAGCTTTGATGTAAGTTGACAAACATATGTTTTTTCAGTGTCGTATTATTTTGGTTAATGGTATCTATCAATGAAGAGGCATTTTATTGACTTATCTTAGTGTCGCAATATTTTGGTTTTGATATATATCATGAGGTCTTTTATTGTTACGTTCCTATTACTATTTTTTTTTTTTGGTTTTAAACTTGAACTATATTATTCCAAATTAGCAAATTACAAACAAGTGGCAGGTAAACGGGCAACAAGCTGCGCCGTAACCCCCTTTTGAATTGCAAAACCAATCCTACTAAAGACGAAACGACCCTTAAAGGTTGAGAGATTACTATTCACAACCTGTTGGACCCTGTTTAGAAATTCCACAGCCTCTGGGGCTAGGGAACCAAATGTATCAAAAACGAATGGGATAAACACATGTTGATTATCTAAACAAGCCTTCTCGTGTTTAGCGACTTTGCTTGATTCCGCTTTCAACGCAGCTTGGCCAGCAGCAAACCCATTATCCCTGAGCCCAACAAGAGGGGACACTCCTGTAAGGTCCACACAAGCGTGTTTTCCCCTGGCCCACCCAAACACAAGAATATCAGCTGGTCGAAGAGTAGACCTCCCATCAAGCGGATCCGTCAGAAAGTTCACCGGAGCCTCCTTTTTCGACGAAATCCCCGCTCCCTTTAAAACATCAAACAGAATATCCCTTACCAAATCATGTCTGTATTTAAAACCAGGCAACTCCTTACAATGCACCGCATGCTCGCCAAAAGTATCTAAACAAACCTTGCGGCAAACTGGGCAAGGCTCATCAACCGGAAACAGAGGGATCATTAGCCGGTACTTAAGAATTGCTCGGTATTCCACTGGCGACATGTGTTGGCCTAGTCCTTCAATGGGGATGACTGTCAGGAAATCCTGAGCATGAGGAGCCCGGAGACAATCGAACACGGCTTTCTGACGAGGGGATAGACTAAACTTCTCTCCCAAACTTTGGACAGTTCTACTAAATAGGGCACTCACCAAAGCATTCTGGGCTTTAGGAGGGGCGGTGTCCTTATTAGAGAAACCGCCAAGATCGAAATCCGGAAGGGACATATGCATGCAATCCAACGCACACACATAATCAGAATCTAACCCGACAATACCACAGTCCCGAAGAATGTGGTCCTGCAAACTCCAAGATTGTGCCCTCGAGGCCATGAAAGCATACGTAGATACATCCTCAGCCGAACATAAACCCAAACCCCCAAAACGGGTCGGAAGGGATGCAAGCCTCCATTGAAGATCCCCAAAAAATGGACCCCCACAAACCACAATATCCTCGATAGCTCTCCTAAGGCCTTTGTCAAAAACCGAAACAGCCTCCCCAACAAACGTGGGTTGGCACGTTCTGAGGCCGAATAACAACTTAGCAACACCCATGCAAGAGCGCAGTAAGAGGAGCTCACATTGAGGGTCCCGCAGATGTGGAAGATAGCTCATCAGGTCCACTGCACAATATGCCCTTTTCACGGCCAAGCTACTGATAAAACCCGCATCCCAACTAACAGCGCCCCCGAGGAGTTTGACACCCGACGCCGGCCTTCCAATCCCACTAGGAAACAAACCCTTTTGCGTCTTAACTCCATTGCACGATGGCCAAAAAACTTCTGTTTTCTTGACGTTAAGTTGAAGCCCCAAACAAGGCCCCTTAGTCCTGATGATTTCTAAAGCTTTAGCCACCTCTTTAGCATCTCCTATAATCGTACCATCATCCAAGTACCAAGCATGGAAGAGTAACTTGCATCTATCTCGTATCTGATGAATGAGGGGATGCAAAACTAAGGCAAAGAGAAGAGGCCCTAAGGGGTCTCCCTGCTGAACCCCGGTGGTGGACCAAATATGGTCGTCTCCGACATATAATCTTGCCGGCTGTCCATATAGAAAATCCACCCATAAAGAAATGGACGGGCATCGGGTCCGAACTTCTGACAAAAGGGCGGTTCTATCCACCAGGTTGAAGGCATTAGAGAAATCAACAGTAATCATGGCCAACGACCCATCCGAGTGGAACGCGTTTAAGAACCTGTTCGCACTATGTAGGGTCACCAAATTTGTTCCTTTATCTATGCTCAATGGCCATATACGGATTACATCCATATGTACTAAGGTATATTACCTAATATAGAAATGAATACTATTGCGAACCAAGGTTAATAGATTTATATATATTACTAGGTTATAATCATGTGTATTACACGAGTTAAATAAATACATTTTATATACTAAATAATCAAACAATATATCTTTAAAAACCTCTTTTATTACACGGGTTAAATAAATGTATTTTTTTCACGGGTTGAAAACGAAGCGCAATCTTCGTAGTAGGTTTATTGATTAAAGATTTATTATAATAATTCAACAACTGTTTCTTTATAATCCATTTTCGATTAAACCTTAAAAATGTATAGTGATTCGTTTGTCGTATGCATGGTTTTCTAAAACCATCTGTGTTTGCACACGGGTTTTACTACTAGTATTAAATAATAAAAAGTTATATCTATAAGAACCATATGAAATAGAAAAGTTATATCTTTAAAACCACGTGTATTACACGTGTTGAATAAATGTAGTATTGTTTACCAAATAATAAAATAATACATCTTTAAAAAACCTCATTTATTACACGAGTTGAATAAATGTAATTTTGTTATACCAAATAATAAAAAAGTTACATCTTTAAAAATATGCGTATTACACGATTTGGATAAATGTAATTTTCTATACTAAATAATAAAAAATATATATCCTTAAAAAACCCCGTGTATTGTACGAATTGAATAAATCTAATTTTATATATCAAATAATAAAAAGTTATATCTTAAAAAACCTAATGTATTACATGGGTCGAGTAAATGTAGTTTTGAATAGTGAAAATAAAAATATTTAATATATTAATACGAAGTTTTGTTTTTGTGATAAATAATTTGTTTTATTTAAAAATATTTTAAATTAACAATTTAAAATTTAGGATAATATTTTATTAGAAAAATAGAAGAATGGTATTCGAAATTTAAAGTAGGATAAAATTTAATATTAGCTCATTATTAATTTATTTATTTAATTAATATAAGATAAGTTTGGAAGTGAGGCGAGAAAATCATAAAATAAATGCCTACAATGAACGAAAGGTGTCACACATTAGTGTTTATTATATAGTTTAGTATAGATAAAGATTGTAGATAAAAATTTAGATTGATATAAATAGATTATTCTGTTGTGGCAAAATTTGTTAACGAAGTCTCAATAAATTTAACCCTTTATTTAAAACTCCATAAATGTATAAATGATAAATAATATTAGTTAATTTTATTTTAAGTTTCGTAAAATCTATTTGATACCAAACTAAACAAAACGTTCAAATATATATTTAAGATCAAATTAGATAACTAAGTTTGAATTTGAAGTAAATAGATAAATATAAAAGTAATATTTAATTCAAATAAATAATATTATAAATGAGAAGTTGATTAACTAAATAATAATTATCCATAAGATATTAAACTAAATAATATTTAGTAGGAGGGTTATTTATAATTAATTAGAAGAGATTAAACTAAAATAATAATTATCTATAAGACATGGCCTAATATGATGACAAGTGTCCATCAAATAGTTTCTTTTATTATATAGTACTAGCGGTAAGACCCGTGTGCAAACACGGGTCGTTTTTTAGAAAACCATGCATACCACATTGTTTATGTTTTGTCGGAGATTTTGACAATTTTTTTATCTTTAAGTGATAAAACTCTCTTTAAATCTTCTATCTCCATGTTGCAAGAATCAAGACTCGACTTCAAAGATTCTGAAACGGTTTTCGCTTCTTCCAAAGCCAAGACGAGTTCTTTGTTTTCTCCCTTAAACTTTTGAACTTTTTCTCCGTATTCATACCGAAGCTTTTCAGTTGCGGAATTAAGGTGTTTTAACGCGGATTCTTTTTCTTCAAAACTCGATTTGAGGTCTTGATGGAGTTGAGTCAGTGTAGATAACTCGTTAGATTTGATACTCATTTCTTGGGCTTGTTTTTCAGCTTGCGACTTTGCTTCTTGAAGTTTCATTATCAGTTCGTCTTGAGCTCTTTTCAAGTTGTTGTACAAATCGGTCTTGATATGAATTTCTTCCTCGAGTTTTTCGTTCTGTGCTCTAACTTGTTCTAGTGGTTCATGAACATTCATTTCTCTATGATCAATCATTGTGTGTGTAGTGAATGTCAAGGCTTCATGTTTAATTACGACATAAAAAACCACCACCTGTCAGTCAACTACATAAGTCTAACTGCTTATGAACATTCCAATTCAAGAATTATATCATATCATGCAGTTATATCTACTCATCTGACAACTAATATCAAATGTGAAGTTAAAAAATCTTATCAGCAGATCCATCAAAATGCCGAGTTGCGCCCATTCCGTATTAGTCGTCGGGTTTTTTTACCCAGCCCAACTCGGTAATTGCAGAACTTAATATTTCCATTTGCCATTGCAGGGGTTGAAACAAATGGTATCACACATTTTTTAAGCTTTTATAAAAATACACTATCTAATTAATGGAAATAAACTAAATATACAGATGCATAGCATGTGCATCGTGCATGCCGTTAAGCCATGGACGATGTGGATGAGACTTCATGGGAAAACACAATTACATCATCATACAGATGAGTTGAAACTGTCAATTAGTCAATATCGGTTCAGCAAGTCACAAGCTTTGGTATATAATAAGCCTAATTAAAGTGAAAAGAGAGATCATCGCTTTGAATTCTTTGGCATATTCCCTTCTTATGTCCAATACTAACTCAACATCCCCGGGTTTAACCAACTTTGGAGATATATCTCTACTCACAAGACCACCACTGCTGTTTCTCCGGATGACCTGCAGAAAACATGGTCCAGTATTTAAGAGATATTAGACAACTTTATAAAAGAGGCTGAAATTTATGATATGTTTTGTTAACTAACTGCAGCTTTAAGAACTCACATCGTGAAGGTCGTCTTGCATATCGGCAAAAGCCATGGACGATGTGGATGAGACTTCATGGGAAGACACGTATCACATCATCATACAGATGAGTTGAAACTGTCAATTAGTCAATATCAGTTCAGCAAGTCACAAGCTTTGGTATATAATAAGCCTAATTAAAGTGATAAGAAAGATCACCGCTTCGAATTCTTTGGCATATTCCCTTCTTATGTCCAACACTAACTCAATAGCCTCGGGTTTAACCATCTTTGGAGATATATCTCTACTCACAAGACCACCACTGCTGTTTCTCCGGATGACCTGCAAAAAACAGGGTCCAGTATTTAAGAGATATTAGACAACTTTATAAAAGAGGTTGAAATTTAAGAGATGTTTTGTTAACTAACTGCAACTTTAAGAACTCACATCGTGAAGGTCGTCCTACATATCGGTAATAAAACTTATAAAGCTACATCAAGATCAAACCTGAACAAACAAAAAAATTTAGGGGAAACGAAATGAAACAAACACTACTTCACTAAAAAAGAAGCAGATTCAAAGGTCAAATAATACAATTTATCAATAATTGTCCTCAACAACTCAACTCTTTGAAATCATGTACGGGTCAATTTGTTTGACTTTTGGTCAACATATGTTTGACTTTTGGTCAACATCTGTTTGACTTTTGGTCAACATCTCATTTAGTATTCAACAGACGTTTGAAATTTTGAATAACTTAATCAGTGGTTTGAACATTTGGATGGAAACCCATGTTAGGTTGAAAAGTGTTTTGAAGAGGAAAACAATGCTAAAATATGAGAAATAGTGGATCTGGTTAACTTAAACATCTGTTCAGGCTTAAACAGATGTTTGGCCTTCTACATCAGATGTTTGACCTTAAACAGATGTTTGGCCATAAACAGAAGTTTCGCCTTAAACAGATGTTTGACCTAAAACAGATGTTTGGCCTTAAACAGATGTTTGACCTAAAACAGATGTTTGGCCTTAAACCTCTGTTAATACTTAGGTCAGTTGTTTGAAGAACATTACATGCTTAGGTCAGTTGTTTGAAGAACATTACATGCTAGACATCATATTTCAAGTTCCCAAAAAATAAAGGAAAGGCCCGGTGCATTATGATGAGTAATAATTTAGAAGGACAGTAAGAGCAAATACCGTAGAATAATTGCTTATATGAGATGAGCAGTCTACTTTGTTCACCAGGTACATTCGGATAACGCCACAGTGCACATACATGATATTTATTGACAGTTCTTCCTAGAATTTTAGTTACACACTCGTATACATACCCATCATCTGAGACCTAGAACTTAATTTAAAACTAATAAGAACCCTAAAGTATTTTTCTTCAAAAAAGTAAACTTTGAAACTAATCGTCACAAACATGCAGCAACAATAACATGTGAAATTACGTATCGAATATGCACAAATTAAAATAGTAAATAAAAAATACCTTAATGAAGTGATTCTCATTTAACCTAGACCTTGAATCAGCAAGACTCATGAAATGCATATCCTGCTTTGGTTCCCTGCTTCCATCAGTTGGTTTTGCCAAACAGGAGCTTGTACTTTGCGCCCAATCAGCTTTTATTATAGTCCGTTTTTTCTACAGTTTTGCTTTTTCCCAACCATCAGCTACAATGAGCAATGTTCCATCCACACAGAATATTACCGTTTGGGAGTCTTGAAAATTCTCTATGCTCATTGAACCAAATTCATTTGTGACATCCACTTGGAAAGATACAAATGGACGACATGTAATTCCCTGCACATTACTTCATATTCCCAGTTCCTCTTCATCATTTAAAATCTATTAATGGCCATTAATAAAAAAAACGATAGACTGAACAATGACTGTAAATGTAAACAAAGCAAAAGACCTAAATAAGTAATGAATATAAGAGTGTTAAAATCCTTCTCATATCAAATTGTAAAAAAATGTGTATCACCTGTTTAAACACTTGTACTAGTTTATGCTTCCTTTCATTCAAGATTTTCAACTTCTCTTCGACCTCTTTCTTCTTCTTTGTCATTTAAAAAATCGTCTTTAGGGGTTAAGGAGCGGATTTCACCTTATCTTGATGCTCAAAAGTAGAATAAATAAAGAATTTATATATAGACTAACAACCTCTATTTACTTAAATATGACAGAACAGCTTCCATAGCCTGTTATGGCATGTCAAGGCGTGACTTAAGCCTAATTTCAGAAAATGCAGACAAATGTGCTACATGATCATCCTGAAACAATAAATTATTATTAATATTAGTTGTTTGAGTTTGATTAACTCTGATTATTATAGAAATTAATGCATAAAATGACTAAATTGACATTTAAAAAAGAAGCAGTAGAAAATTTGTGGAATGGAGATAGTAAGTCTTTTATAATAAGGTACAAAAAAGAGATTAATAAGTAACATCAGATTGCCATCAAATAATTATGAGCAGGATGCCGTTATCTTTAAAAAGTATGGAAATACTACTCTTCCCATCTGCTATACCAACAGTCAAGTCTATCGTCCTTTATTTTCTACGAAAGTAACTGCAAGAATTAGAGGTTGTTAGGCTAAATAGCGAACTTGTAATTTGTACTTACAAGTAAACCTGCAATATATTACTTACAATATGCATCTGAGCCCAGTTCACAAACAGTTCCAAATGTACCTGAGCCCAGTTCACAAAGCTCTCAAGACCGTTGTTCTAGATTATCTGAAAATATAAAGGTGAACAGTTTATCAGCTGATAACCGTTATAAGGGTGGACATTAGATAAAAGATTAAATCTTTACCTGCAAAGAACCGAGGACATCTGAAACCGGAAACCTAACATTTGTCATTTCTGGAATCTTCATTTTCAGATCCTGTACAAACAAAACTTGTTATCTATGTTGTTTATCTGAAGTACATATACTAATTCAGCTATTTTTCTAACTTTTTTTTTCAGAAATAAGTCACACTCACACCAGGAAGAGTAACACATGAATAAATCAGAGTTCATATCTTTACTTACTTGCTCACAGTTGAACATGCTATTAATCTTTTGTCCCCTGCAGTAAGTACTTGGAAATAAGAATATGAAAAGAAAATACTCTACTTCTTTTTTGGTGGCTAAAACAATGTTAATAAGTAATTACAAAGATAATGTTGTTTTATCATCCTTAATTAAAGAGAAAATAAGGCCAACCTACCTTGGCAAACATAAAGAGTTTGGACATAGTATCAACATCCGCAACAAATACCTTTCTATTACTCGAGCCTTCACAAAAACATCTTTCAATTCTTTACAAACAAAAATATATGCACCTTGGTATTCTCGTACCTACACATTATAAAATATTAAGCATCAATTAGAAATAAGAAGAAAAAAAAAGCTCCCAGCACCCTTTGAAAGATATATTTTTACCTCTTCGGCCTTAAATCGACTCATATACTGCAGATTCGTAACTAATAATCATGAACAAAATGTTGACCTAATCAACAAAATAGCTAAAATCAAAAATATATTTGTATATAACAGATTCGTAACTGAAAATCAGCGAGAAAAAACGGAAATGATACCTTGAGACCGTCAACAGAGAGATTTGTACTGAGGATGCATTCCTTGAGGCCAGTTCCGAGAACGATAACGTCATACTCTTCATCCATAGTGGATCGACAACAAATGGTGATGTAGAAGTAGATCGACTGAGGATCAGGATAAAAGTAGTGTTTCAAATCGAGTCAAGAACGTGTCTTCAGGGGGTTTTACATCCCTGAACTGAGAGAGAGGTCTTGGAGGAATAGAATAATGATTAGCACAACATTTCGCATTGATCCCTAATAATCAACACATATGAGAGTCTTGATTATGAGCGATTTTGAATTAGAGAGAGAGAAAGTGAGTTTTAGAGAGAGAGAGTTGAGATCGTTACTGATTATTGATTTGAGAATTGTCTGAAGATGCATTGAAAGTGAGGTTTGAATTTTGAATGTGGAGCCTGATGTATCTTATATACATGGAGCCACAATTTTGAATTTTGAATTTTGAAACATCAGATGTTTGAATTTTGAATGAACATCAGTGGTTTCAATTATGAATGAAGGGCAGATCTTTGAACTTTGAATGTGGGCCAGACCTTTGAATTTTGAATGTAGGGCAGTGGTTTGAATTTTAAAGTGATTTTATATTAACATTTATGATGTAATAATGACATAAGAAAAGCCTTGTTGGACATGCTCTCTAGCTGACACATCAGCTTTTCTTATGTCATTGGGATTTCTCCTTTTATAGAAAGTATAGACTAGTAGTAAAACCCGTGTGTAAACACGGGTGGTTTTTAGAAAACCATGCATAATACATTTTAACAGAAAGTATAGATAGATTTATAGATATTATACCAAAACTTGTTATCTATTATAGATAATAGACAACTATAAACATAGATCATCGGTTAATATATCAGTTACATACGACTATTTCCATTATCCTATCCAAAAAAAAAAAAGAGTACCCACCCATTGACAATGGAAACTGTTTATAGACATAAGTACATATAAAAGATTTCTACGAAGCTAAATTAGTACCACCAAGGAACCGAATGTACAACCACAAATAACCATCAGATCAAACATTGTTTATAAACCTCCAATCAACACAACACTCATGAGAGGGCTTAATCTTTGTCACGAAATGCATAATTTTTGTTAGCTTCAACAACTGAGCAGACTTGTGAAATTCAAATGAAAGTTCATCACCAAAAACAATATTTTGGTTCTTCAGATAACCAGGCCATCCAACAATACCGTAGCTGAATCCAGTATTGGTTTTTTTAGATATTGTAAATAGTTCCTGGACTCCACCTTTTAGATGTTGGATCTTAACAGGCTTAAGATTATCCGTATCCAGATCTAATGCAGATGATACATCTGATGGCAGATGCTAAAAAACAGAAAATTGATTAATGAATTTTATAAAATATTGATATATAATTGAAATTGTTGAAATAACGAAACAAAGTAAGAACTGCAAAAACTTAGAAGGTTGTGTTCAGCTTGTGTGGTGAAGTGTAAAACTGGCTCTGAAGTGGATGATGCTAAATGAACCTTTTGAACTTTACACGGTCTATCAACAGCTTGTTTATCCTCTACAATGGTCTTGCCACGAAGATTGCGCATCTTTTCAACCTAAGTAAATTAATTTAGTCTATAACAACTCTGAATTCTTGAAATTTTATAACTTTCTTCATCAACACAAACTATCTTGTCAACTCAGCTTTGAAGTTTAAGACTCAATCATACAGAAGAATATCAACATATTGAAACAAAAATAAAATGGGCAGTGTAAAACTAATAAACGCTTACCTTAGATACAACACTTGGAGAGGCAAGAATGTCATCAACAGAAAAATCTTTAGAGTGAAGTTGAGAATCATTAACATCAGCAGCTATTTTTACAGAATGGTCTGAAGACTACAAAAAAAATTAAAAAACCTTGTTATACTTATTGTACAATAAAATATATCTGTATATGTTTATATACAATAGATAAGAAAAGAAGGAAAATTTAAACTTACAACATTTTTAACATCTGACTCATCAACCAGAGCCGATACCTTTGCATCGAATATGCCATCATCAACAGACTATATTTACAAGAATGATCGTATATAAGAAACCGTATTTTAAATCATAATAATAAGTAAATATTACATGTGTATATATACATTAAAAATATCTTCAAAACTCGTAAACTGCATATAATTACCAACCGTGGCTCTAGTCTCAGCATCATCTAAAGCAACTTCACCAGAATCCAGATCTTGTTTGTGTTTAGTCTACAATATGGCATTTCAATAGTTATTAGTATAATATAATAAAAGTTACTTATCAACATCTTGTTATCAAATAGATGTATATTAACATCTAATTTTTATACCGCAACCAATAAATCAAACCCATCATCTCCATAAACCGAATCATCCAAAACAACAACATCAACTTTCTTGAAAGAAATTTCAGTTCCAGTTTCGGGATGGAAAACAGAAAGCTCAAACGTTTTAGATGCAATCATGGTGAAAAAACCAACCAAGATTCAATTGCTATCGGAACTTCTTCAATCACTTTTAACCATCCATCAGTAAAACTGCATCCATCTGTCTATCCTTTCATCATCACATTCCAAAACCTTTCGCCAACATAGATAGTTGCCATCCCATACTCGTAATTTTTACCATAGAATTGTTTCCAGAATTTGTCAGCAATTAGCTATAGAAGAAGTAAAAAAATAATTAGTGTAGACTTACAAAATTGATATGAACTAATGATCAACAGAGGTTACAACGGGTTAGTCAACAGAAGTTAAAATGAAGGTTAGTCAACAAGGGTTCTAGTATTTACACACAACCTAACCACTGTTGTCTATCAACTGTTACATACCTTTGTTTCTTTCCAACAGAGGTTGATGCGCATGTGGTGTTATAGATTTTTATATATATTTTTAGCCCTTTTTACACGTTAGTCAAGTTTTAAATTTATAAAACACGATATTTTACTAACACCAAACACATATATGGGCAAGTGCACCCATCATGAGCGTAGTATAGTGTTGGTAAGATACCGAGGTCGTCCAAGGACACAAGAGCTTTTAATACCGGTTTATCCTCAACGTCTAATCAAATCAAAAGTTTAGAAAAATGTTAAACTAGAAAATAAAAACTAAAAATGCTGAAAAATAAAAATAAAAGTAAAAACAGATAGACAAGATGAATCACTTGGATCCGACTCGTGTTTAGTGTAACCTTTGATTATTTCCGCACTTTTGCACTTTTTAAGAGATTATCTTAGTTATTGTAGTAGGCCCCTCTTTTGAAGGTGACGTTACCCTCAACCCAGTAGTTTGAGTCAGCAAGGATACAATCCTAAAGGGTTGGATTATTGAAAGATAATTAATTAAGTTATTAATGCATAATGTGGTAGGCCCCTCTTTTGAAGGTGACGTTACCCTCGGCTAAGTAGTCCGAGTCAGCAGGGATACAGTCCTAAGTAACCGGGTTAAAGTTTTAATAGTAGCTTACATATGAGGGGATCAAAGAGTTTGGACCCCCGCCATCCAATACCGGTGGGTATTGAAGGAGGTCCTACTAAATTTGACCCAGGTCCTTGCAGGATCTATACACTGAACAAGGAAAGACTCTTACCAAACCATTCCCTTAACCCCCGACCAGGTAGCCAACATATCTCCATATAGACCGTGGAGATATGAATGGTGAAAATCTTTTATTTTATATAGACAGTAAAATAATGCCAAGACACTATGGACAAATGATAAGGAAGAATCACCTTCAACATAAGAAACTAGTTATTAAAGTCATTAATACATAACCAAATAAAAAGTGCGAAAAGATTAAAAATAAAAAGTATTACACTAGACACTTGTCTTCACCAAGTGATGTAAGAGACTTAGGAAAACATGTCCTTTGATTGTCAAGAACTCTTAGGATCAATCTTGGATCCCGAGACGACTCACACACTCTATGATGGATGATGGATGATGGTGGTGGGTGATGGTGGTGGTGGGTGGGTGAAGTGTGAGAGAGGTGGTGTGCCAAGGGATGGTTTGCAAATGAGCCAAGCACCCCTATTTATAGCCTGAACAGCAGCTCGGGCACGGCCCCGTGTCCATTGGGCACGGCCCCGTGTCCATTGGGCACGGCCCCGTGTCCATCCTCCTTCTCTTTCTTCATTAATTGCAGTTTGTCTGCATTAGTTGACCACGCCCCCGTGTCCGCTGGGCACTACCCCGTGTGAAGAAGCGTATCTGTACTATCAAGATTTCCCCAGATTCTGCGAATCTTAGAGTTGACCATGGCCCCGTGTCCGTTGGGCACGCCCCCGTGGTGGGTGATAGAAGCTTCTACAGCTTTGTCTTTTCTGCAGACACTTGGGCACGCCCCCGTGCTCATTGAGCACGAGGCGTGTTCAGCCTTCTGTTTTCCTATTTTTGCTTGGGAAGATGCTGTCGGGGGGTCGGGCGTGCCATGTTTATTCCTTTTCTTGTATTTATGTTAGATTTAACTGCCTTTTTGCTTCTTTTGTTCATTTGAGCTCATTTAATCCTGAAAATACAAAAGGAAGACAAAAAACACACTTTTTCCAACATTAGTACTAAAAAATGGTTAGTTTTATGCCACAATTGATGTAATTTATATGTTGCATTTTACACACATCAAATACCCCCACAGTTGAATCTTTGCTTGTCCTCAAGCAAAACTCTTTATAATGTGGCTTTACACTCCCAAATGGAATGGGTAGAAGATAAGGTTTTTGGGCTTGTCATAGAGTGTCGGGATTTCCAAGATTCTTTATTAAGTTTTATTTATATTTATTTACTATCCTATTTGTCATGATTTATTTAAAACATTCCATAAGATAAATTACTTATTAGGGCATAACATGCCTTTTTAAAATTCTATTTATATACAAGTTCACATACCTCACGGGGGATCACTCAACACTCGGCCGAAGATGTATTTTAGTGAATCACTCGAGAGCGGCGTGGAACTTACTCCTACCATAAGCTTGCCAAGCAATCAATCCTCCTCATTTTTAACTATACAACCTTTGTAAATATCAAGAGGACTTTTGGGTGAAGGGTTAGACCTGGGTTAAAGGTAGGTGGTTGGGTTAGTGGTTAGTAAAAGGGCGAAAGGCGTAAAAAGCGTCGGTTTTCGTAAGACTTTTTATTTTTTTGTAACTTTTTATTTTGATGAAGCACTTTTTCAAACAAAGTTCTTTTTTGATAAACTTGTTTGTTTATTTCTTTTGGCTTCATCATCATTTTTTTATAAGGAAGTCATAGGAAAAACCGAGCTTTGTTACTAAAATAAAGGGTTAAAAATAAAAAGGGTTTTGGTGGGTAAAAGGGTGTTTGTTTTGGGTTAAGAAATGAAAAGGTTTAGGCTCAAAGGGGTTAACTAGGGGGATTTTGGGTAGGTGGTAAAAAAATAATAATAATGGTGTAGAAATAAAAAAAAAATTAGTCCTAATGCCTCCATCATTTACTTACTCGGGTTTAAGTTGGTAAGGACCGGGAATGTATCGTCGTGGCAAGTTCTAAAGTTGTAAGAACCAAGCGGCTATTCACACAAGAAACGAAAAATGAGCATTTAGTTTAAAGATATGTATTTTTATGCTCAATAAAGGCTCAAAACTCACTTTTTGTGGGAATAGGTTTTATATATAATCAAATTTTAACTAAACTTGTCATGCCGTTTCATAATTTTCTTATGTTGGTTCTTTTTATCACGACGCTGTCGGTTGTAAATTTGTAAAAATATAACTTTTTTAGAACTTGAAATTCCCAAATTAAACCTAGACATGTAAAAAAAATGAAAAATTTTTGAAAAAATTTGGGGTGATTAGCGGTTCCAATAGAGTTTTGTGTAAGGCTTGTAATTAGAACTTGCAAGATTCAAGGTTTTAGCATCCCCCCCCCCCCACACTTAAATTACACATTGTCCTCAATGTGTCCCAAAAATAAATTTTTAGGTTGATTGGATGTGTAAATAGGTGTGAAAAAGCAAAAAATTATTTTACTAGGCATCTGGACACGGCCCCGTGTCGGATGAACACGACCCCGTGGTCAGAGTGCCAGTAACGATAACTTACAGAAGGTGGACACGGGGGCGTGTCAGCTGAGCACGACCCCGTGTCTGGCAAAAATCTGCAGGATTTTTACAAACAGCAGGTCTGGGGCAATGGGCACGGGGGCGTGTCGGTTGGACACGACCCCGTTTAGACAATCTGCAAAGGTGAAAAACAGGTTCCTGGCTTCGGTTTTGCTGTCCCGGCTTTAGTAGTACTAATGTTTAGTACTCTAAGCCTCGTATGTACCTGTTTTATCAGTAAACACTACACCAAACCATAGCAAGCATCCTAAATTACCAATGTTCAAACATCCATACCACAAAGTTAAAAAGAAAAATAAATGCAGAAAGTAAAAAGAGTTAAAGGAAAGTAAATTGTTCAACACACGGTACGCAGGCCGGAAATTGTTCATAAGAAAAGGGGGGGTTAACCTGTGATACCGCCAACCAGCTGCTCCTACTCTTACTCCTCCCGCCTAGTACATGTCCTCGTCTTCATCATCACCTCCTCCTCCTCCTCCGTGCCCCGCCATGTACTCCCGGATGTTCCCAATGTCATCCTGTATGTCAGAGAAGTTTCTCTCAATTGCTCCGACCCGGGTGTACATGTTGCTCGCCATGTTATAGGTGTTCCTGGTGCACATGAGGTTTTCCTGCAATAAGTCATGTAAGCTTTGAAAATTAGGAAAACCGCCTCCTTGTGAGGAGGACTGGCCCGGATCACCATGGGGCTGGTATTGGTATTGGTATTGAGGAGGTGGTTGAAAGTGTGGAGCGTGAAGGACTAGTGCCTCTTGCGGGTTCCATGCATGCCCCTGGACTCTTTGGAAGCTAACCATCCCGTCTTCGGCTTCATAAATCAAGTTCATGGAGCGGCAGATGTTTATGTCCACTCTCCCCGACCATGGGCTCTTTTGGAAAGACCTGGGCATGTTCATGAAATGCTTGAAGAGACGGTATATCCACCCCCCGAAGAAGATAGGGGTTGGTGGAGTAGCGAGCCGGTTCCAATGCATGTTTCAGAGCAGGAGGCACGGAACATCGAGGTGGGTGCGGCTATGAATGCAATGAAGGACCACCAGATCTCTCAACCCAACAACGCCACTTCTATCATGCCTTTGGCTAAGAGAGTAAGTGAGGACCCTATGGATGTAACGGTAAAGAGGGTCCCTCAACTTAGTGCTCTTAGTGCTGCTTGGGTTGTAGTGCCCTTCTCCTATTTGAGCCCAAGCGGCTTGGCGTTCATTTTCTGATAATTCACGTAACCCTCCGGTGTTTTCTTCATTACCCGCATCTTCCTCCGCATACAACCCAACTATCGACCCAAACTGTGCCATCGAGATAGAGTACCTAGTCCCTCCACATCTGAATTCTACCCCATCATTATCAAATGGGTCGTCTCTTGAATTGAACACGAATGTGCTATAGAATTCCAGATTATACTCGTGGACTGAGCGAAGTCGAGTGGTTAGGGCGGGTCTTAGTGGTCCGGTAACTAGGTTGTTAAACCGGTCAAGCTGGTTCACTGCTGCTAAGAGATCCATGCATACTTGTCGTGGGTATTCCTCCGGCCTGGTTCGAAGCACATCGTATCTTGCTTTAGCATCCAACTCATTTGCATTGAACCTTGTGAATTTATTGGACATCTTGATGTTGTTAGAAGTAGAGGAGACGTCGAAATCTTGCACAAAAATCACCTGAACCAGAGAGTTTTCGGGGAAACGGGGCGTGTGGAAATGAGGAAACTGTTTGGAAAAGGGGTTTTATCCCAACAGTTGCGCGGACACGGCCCCGTGGGTGGGCAATTTTAATTTTTTTTAAGTGCTCGTGTGAGTGCCCTTGTTTCCCAAAAACTTGGTTAGAAGACTTACCGATTTAGATGTCAACCCGTTTGTTCGTAACTTACCAGGTATGATGTTGGTGTTTTCATTCTTCGACTGTTTGAAGCGAGATTTCTTGCTCTTCATCCTTAATGAATCCTTGATAGAGCTTCAGCCGTTGGCCATTGACTTTGAATGTAATTCCATTTTGAGATTTAATTTCTACTGCACCGTGTGGGAAAATATGGGTGATGGAAAAAGGTCCTGACCACCTAGACTTTAATTTACAAGGAAACAATCGAAGTCGTGAATTAAACAATAGAACTTGATCTCCTACTTGAAATTCATTAGGTTTAATGTGTTTGTCATGCAAGGTTTTCATTCTTTCCTTATAAATTTCAGAGTTAGAGTATGCATAATTCCTTAGTTCGTCTAATTCATTTAATTGACAAAATCGGTTTCTACCGGCAAAATCTAAATCTAAGTTTACATTTTTAATTGCCCAGTAGGCCTTGTCAGCTATTTCTACTGGAAAATGACAGCTTTTTCCATAGACGAGCTTATATGGGGTTGTACCTATTGTTGTTTTATAAGCAGTTCGAAAAGCCCATAAAGCATCATCTAATTTATCGGCCCATTCCTTTTTATTTAACCCTACGGTTTTTTCAAGTATTCGTTTTAAACCTCTATTAGTCACTTCGGCTTGTCCGTTTGTTTGAGGGTGATATGCTTTTGAGACCCGGTGATAGACCCCATATCTTGTTAAAAAAAATTCAAGTTGATGGTTACAGAAATGGGTGCCTCTATCACTTATTAATGCTTTAGGTGTTCCAAAACAAGAGAATAATTTTTTCAGAAATCTTACCACGACTCTTCCATCATTTGTGGGAAGTGCCTCGGCTTCGGCCCATTTAGACAAGTAATCTACTGCCACAAGTATATATTTGTTTCCTTTTGACGGTGGGAAAGGTCCCATAAAGTCGAGTCCCCACACATCAAAAATTTCACAAACAAGAATGCCATTTTGTGGCATTTCATTTTTGGAAGAAATATTACCTGTTCTTTGGCAAGCATCACATGTCTTGACAAGACTTTTGGCGTCTTTGTAAATGGTAGGCCAATAAAATCCTGAATCAAATACCTTTCGTGCTGTACTAGCGGCACCATGATGTCCTCCGTATGGACTTTCATGACAATGGCGGAGAATTCTTCTTGCTTCGCTACCATGTACGCACCGGCGGATGAGTTGATCAGCACACATTTTGAAAAGATAAGGATCTTCCCAAAAATAATGCTTTACATCAGCAAAGAATTTCTTTCTTTGATGATGTGGCCAACCTTTTGCGATTATACCGCTAGCTAGCATAGTCGGCATACCATGGTTCTTCTCTGTATTCCACCATTTCTAGGGACTCCGTTGGAAATTTTTCGTTGATTTGCTCGTCTCTGGTTACCTCCAAAGCTGGGTCTTCTAAGCATGAAAGATGATCCGCTGCGGTGTTTTCTGCTCCTCTTTTGTCTTTGATTTCAATATCAAATTCTTGAAGGAGTAAA
The DNA here is from genome assembly GCA_030545235.1 of Helianthus tuberosus. NCBI lineage: Eukaryota > Viridiplantae > Streptophyta > Magnoliopsida > Asterales > Asteraceae > Helianthus > Helianthus tuberosus. The sequence goes on from CM060441.1 coordinate 205,002,800, forward strand.
ATCCACCTAATCAAACGTGGTTTAGCATCCTGTTTCTTGAAGAGATATCGAATGGCTGCATAATCTGTATAGACTATTGTTTTAGAAAGAACAAGATAAGAATGAAATTTATCAAAAGCAAATACCACAACTAGCAATTCTTTTTCAGTTGTTGTGTAATTTTCTTGTGCATCGTTAAGTGTTTTACTAGCATAATAAATTGGGTGAAAATGCTTTTCTTTTCTTTGTCCCAAGACTGCTCCAACAGCAAAGTCACTTGCATCACACATGATTTCGAAAGGTAGTTTCCAATCAAGCGCTATCATGATAGGTGCATTGACTAGCATTTCCTTTAGGATTAGAAATGCTTGATTGCAATCCTTGTCAAAGATGAAAGGGGCATCTTTTTCAAGTAATTTTGTTAGAGGCCTTGAGATTTTAGAAAAGTCTTTGATAAACCGCCTATAAAATCTGGCATGCCCTAGGAAACTTCTGATTGCTCAAACGGAGGATGGGGGTGGTAATCGAGAAATAGTGTCTATTTTAGCTTGATCAACCTCCATTCCTTCGCTTGAGATTTTGTGACCGAGTACTATTCCCTCCGTTACCATGAAATGGCATTTTTCCCAGTTAAGGGCGAGGTTGGTTTCCTCACATCAGGATAGCATTTGTTCAAGGTTATCGAGGCATTGGTCGTATGAATCCCCAAAGATAGAAAAGTCATCCATGAAGACTTCCATTGTCTTTTCTATCATGTCATGGAAGATGGCCACCATGCAACGTTGGAAGGTTGCTGGGGCATTACATAGACCAAATGGCATGCGTCGATAAGCAAAAGTTCCATAGGGACATGTGAATGTTGTCTTTTCTTGGTCTTCGGGTGCTATCGGGATTTGAAAGTAACCTGAAAAACCATCCAAGAAACAACAAAATTTATGACCGGATAATCTTTCTAACATTTGGTCAATGAAGGATAAAGGAAAGTGATCTTTCCTTGTTGCTTCATTTAACCGTCTATAATCTATACAAACCCTCCATCCTGTGACGGTTCTCGTTGGTATTAATTCATTCTTTTCATTAGTTATTACCGTCATACCTCCTTTCTTTGGAACTACTTGAACGGGACTTACCCAAGGACTATCAGAGATAGGGTAAATAAGTCAGGCGTCAAGTAATTTGATGACTTCGTTTTAACCACTTCTTGTACATTTGGATTTACTCGACGTTGTGGTTGTATTACCGATTTATAGTCATCATTCATTAAAATTTTGTGCGTGCACATGGAAGGACTTATTCCTTTAATGTCTACAAGTTTCCAAGCGATCGCATTTTTGTGTTTTTTCAAGAGTTTAATTAATTTTTCTTTTTCTACACTACTTAATTTAGACGAAATAATTACAGGTGATTTACCATCTTTGTCTAGAAAAGCATATTCCAAACCTTTTGGGAGTTCTTTGAGCTCAAGAGGTGGGTCTTTAGGAGACTCCTTATTTGGTTGCTCATTTTGATCAAGAACTTTAAAAGTTTGTTCTATGGCGACCTCTTCTTCAACAAAGTGGTCAATCTTTTCACTTGTATCGGGTGGTTCATTTTCATCTTCAATTAGGGGGTCATTATTGCCGAAAGGATATTTCATTGAACGCTCAAGATCAATGCTTCTTTTGAATTCCCCTAATTGAATAGATAGATTGTTGTACTTCCGGTTTTTCAAAGCTTCGTGGGTTTTTACAAAAGGTCGTCCCAATACTAGAGGTGCGTCATCGAGGATGACAAAGTCAGTGGGGATTACCATTTGATTTGTTTGAACCAAGACATCCTCAACTACACCGATTGATTTTATTATTTTCCAATTAGATAGAAAAATGGGTATTTGAAGTGGAGAAAAATCACTAATACTTAATTTTTCGAAAATGTAGTTGGGCATTATGTTAACACAAAGATCTTTATCAATTGTAACATTACTAATAAAGGAATTTTGAAAAAAACATGGAACCGGTTTAATGTTGATTTCAAATGGGTCTTCTTTTATTAGCGAAGTTTGATCATTTGTTAACTTAATACTTACCGTTTCGTCAATTTTAGTGCTAGTGTTTAACTCTTTTAAAAACTTAGCATGAGTGGGTACTAAACAATGATTTTCAAAAGATGGTGACAAGAGATTATTTTGTTCAAAATTAGACTCTTCTTGGATTTTAACGTTGTCGGACTCACCTTTTTCGTTGTTTAACTCATGTGTCGGTTTTTCACTTATTTGTTCTTCCATTTTTACACTTTCAACTATCTCTTTTTTATTTAATTCTTCTCTAGCGCGGGACACCTCTTCCCTTGCGCGTGATTCTTTTATGGAACGCTCGATAGTTTTAAGGTGTTCTAGTATCCTATCGGTTACGTCGGCGATAGAGTAACGATCGGGATTTTCAAAGCTAGAATCCGGATGTTCGATCCTTTGTTCCTCATAGTACTCATATGAAGTAGATGGTTCACACCATTGTTCTTCATTGTAAGTATATGATGGATAAGGGTCGTAATTTTGTTCTTCATAATACTCATATGAGGTGGGTTGTTCACGCCATGGTTCCTCATAATAAGCATATGAAGGTGGTGGCTCATATCTTGGTTCCTCAAAGTATGAGTATGAAGGCTCGTACCTTGGTTCATCAAAATATGAGTATGAGGGAGAAGATTCATACCTTCGGTCTTCATAGGATGTGTATGAAGTTGATGGCTCGTACCTGGGCTCCTCATAGTAGGTATATGAAGTGGATGGTTGAAATAAGTCACAATATTGTACCGAGTGCGGGTCACCACAATTGGTGCAATAGTCTTTCCTATAATCATCCTCCTCATAGGTGTAGTTGTAGCCTCCTGAGTATTGATCCATAAGAATCACTCAGCAGACCACAACAAAGTCTCGAGACCAGAAAACAAAAATAAAAAAGGAAACAGAGGCTGGACACGACCCCGTGGTCAGCGAGCACGGCCCGTGTTCAAGATCTGTATCTGGGCGTTTGAATTAAAGTTACTGATTTCGTTGAGCACGGGGGCGTGTTCAGTGAGCACGACCCCGTGTTCAGACTCTGTATCTGGGTGTTTTATGAAAAATATGCAGCACGGCCACGTGTTCAATGAGCACGGCCCATGTTCAGGTTACTGTAAATGCAAAACTAACTAAAATGCAGAAAAATTGAGCGCGTTTTGAAAAAGTTTTGAAAAACTGATTAGGCCGCTGATTTTAAGCTTTCTTAAAATCCTTGTGTCTCCGGCAACGGCGCCAAAAACTTGATGCGCGTGTGGTGTTATAGATTTATATATATATATATATTTTAGCCCTTTTTACACGTTAGTCAAGTTTTAAATTTATAAAACACGATATTTTACTAACACCAAACACACATATGGGCAAGTGCACCCATCGTGAGCGTAGTATAGTGTTGGTAAGATACCGAGGTCGTCCAAGGACACAAGAGCTTTTAATATCGGTTTATCATCAACGTCTAATCAAATCAAAAGTTTAGAAAAATGTTAAACTAGAAAATAAAAACTAAAATGCTGAAAAATAAAAATAAAAGTAAAAACAGATAGACAAGATGAATCACTTGGATCCGACTCGTGTTTATTGTAACCTTTGATTATTTCCGCACTTTTGCACTTTTTAAGAGATTATCTTAGTTATTGTAGTAGGCCCCTCTTTTGAAGGTGACGTTACCCTCAACCCAGTAGTTTGAGTCAGCAAGGATACAATCCTAAAGGGTTGGATTATTGAAAGATAATTAATTAATTTATGAATGCATAATGTGGTAGGCCCCTCTTTTGAAGGAGACGTTACCCTCGGCTAAGTAGTCTGAGTCAGCAGGGATACAGTCCTAAGTAGCCGGGTTAAAGTTTTAATAGTAGCTTACATATGAGGGGATCAAAGAGTTTGGATCCCCGCCATCCAATACCGGTGGGTATTGAAGGAGGTCCTACTAAATTTGACTCAGGTCCTTGTAGGATCTATACACTGAACAAGGCAAGACTCTTACCAAACCATCCCCTTAACCCCCGACCAGGTAGCCAACATATCTCCATATAGACCGTGGAGATATAAATGGTGAAAATCTTTTATTTTTTATAGACAGTAAAATAATGCCAAGACACCACGGACAAATGATAAGGAAGAATCATCTTCAATATAAGAAACTAGTTATTAAAGTCATTAATATATAACCAAATAAAAAGTGCGGAAAGATTAAAAATAAAAAGTATTACACTAGACACTTGTCTTCACCAAGTGATGTAAGAGACTTAGGCAAACATGGCCTTTGATTGTCAAGAACTCTTACGATCAATCTTGGATCCCGAGACGACTCACACACTCTATGATGGATGATGGATGATGGTGGTGGATGATGGTGTTGTGATGGTGGTGGTGGGTGGGTGAAGTGTGAGAGAGGTGGTGTGCCAATGGATGGTTTGCAAATGAGCCAAGCACCCCTATTTATAGCCTGAACAGCAGCTCGGGCACGGCCCCGTGTCCACCCTCCTTCTCTTTCTTCATTAATTGCAGTTTGTCTACATTAGTTGACCACGCCCCCGTGTCCGCTGGGCACGACCCCGTGTGCAGAAGCGTATCTGTACTATCAAGATTTCCCTAGATTCTGCGAATCTTAGAGTTGACCACGGCCCCGTGTCCGCTGGGCACGCCCCCGTGGTGGGTGATAGAAGCTTCTACAGCTTTGTCTTTTCTACAGACACTTGGGCACGCCCCCGTGCTCATTGAGCACGAGGCGTGTTCAGCCTTCTGTTTTCCTGTTTTTGCTTGGGAAGATGTTGTCGGGGGGTCGGGCATGTCACGTTTATTCCTTTTCTTGTATTTATGTTAGATTTAGCTGCCTTTTTGCTTCTTTTGTTCATTTGAGCTCATTTAATCCTGAAAATACAAAAGGAAGACAAAAAACACACTTTTTCCAACATTAGTACTAAAAAGGGTTAGTTTTATGCCACAATTGATGTAATTTATATGTTGCATTTTGCACACATCAAGGTTTCCTAACAACTATCATCCATTATGCCCAACAGAGGTTGCATCGTGGACAGATGTTAACTATCAGATGGTAGTCAACCGATGTTAAAAGAGTTAGTCAACAGAAGTTTAAAAAGTTAGTCAACATACGTTAAGATGATAAGGAAACAAACGTTAAAAGGGCAAACAGATGTAAGCAAGTTATTGAGCTAGCAAAGTCAACAGAAGTTAAAAAGGTTAGTCAACAGACGTTAAGAGGATAAGGAAATAGATGTTAAAAGGGCAAACAGATGTTAGCAAGTTGTTGAGCTAGTAAAAAATGTTTACAGTACGTAGCAAAATAATATATAGTTACTTACAGTCATGCCAAGTTCAGGTCTAATATTTGCTGAAATTTAAGAATTCTCGTAGACATTTTCTTTAAAAATGAGACAACGAATGACAAACTTCCAATAGCTTTTACCAATACAGCATCTTTAGTTTTTAAACAACAATCTCTAACCAACTTTGTCCATCCATCCTTAAATATACAATGATCATCTCTCTTCCTTACTCGTACTAACCATGTTTTGTCACCATCAAGTAATTCTACAGTATGACCGTAGGGGACCTCCTTCCCCCACAACAATTTCTCAAAATCAAGTGGTATATTTTGCGACAGTAGTTAGTGTAACAACTCTCATCAAAAGTCATATTTATTATTTTAATTAACCAATAGGAAACCCTAATTGAGACACTCAAGTGATTCTACACAAACCCTAAAATTTTCAGAATTTCCAGAATCAGGATCAGGGCCCCTAAAACTCAGGGGGGGGGGGGTAAAACCCTAGTTACGATTATCTAAATAACTCGTTGTCAAAAACGAATTTTAAGAAACTGTCGACACAGCAAGCCTACAAATACACGTGGCTACTCTAGGAAACTAGGTAAGGCCTCGCGTCACGCGACGCCCAGGGCATGACCCCTCGCGTCACGCGAGGGGGGTAAAATTTTTTGTATAAATAGCAGGAGTTGGGACTTGATTTCTGCAATTGAAACGACGTAAAACTTTGAAATATACACTGAGTTATGCTCTGTTTACCACAATTAACACACACGGATCACTAATCGTTGCCGCAATTCAGGGTAATAAGTCAATCGCTGCTATGATTCATTGTCCGATCGATCAATATATCCAATGGATGTTTAAGTGCTGCCCACATTAGGGTTATCCTTTGTCATTCATCGTGATTCCGACAGGATGTTTGAGTACCACCCGAACTCGGGGAATACTCTGTCATTTGTTGTGAATCCGATGGATGTTTAAGTGATTGCACTTTGTCATTCGTTGTGAGGGTTTGATCTCGTGAGTTATCGTAATTGCTGTATTGATTACTAACCCAGAATTGTGTGCCTGTTATTAAATTTAGGTTGAAAAGGCTAAATCAGTAGGCTAAACTCTGCTCAAATTAAATCTGCAATGTGAGTCATTCTCTCTTTATCAACTATTTTACAATACCTCAAATTATTTTCAAAGGTTATAATTACAGGGACTAAGTCGTGGATATCTTGAATCACTGGCTAGTGGGGTATTGTGCACATTACTAATTTTCTCCCAGTTAGGTTCATTGACCTACTAGGGATAATCATCACTATTTAGGTTCATTGACCTAATAGTGGTATGACCATCGTCACCATTGTGACACGTCGCCAGATAAAAATAAGATAGAAGCCATTGTAATCGCTCTTATGCTGTAATTAATAACTAAGCATCAATTTATGTAAATAGAATGATTCACTCAGTATTTCCCGCTGACAAAACCTTTTTCAAACATGTTTCAGGTGATCTGTTATGATCCAGGAAAAGTGCCATGAAGCACTACAAGCTTAAGGAAGTGGCTCAATATAAAATAAGGAAACATGTTTTTGTAAAATAAAAGATTTCTTCGTGAAATTAAGTGATTGTAAATTACCGGGGTTTTATCTCGAATTGTGAAATAAAATAATCGGGAAATATTTTAGTTCTAAAAGATCCTGATAATAAACTTCCGCTGTTAAACTCAATTAATTAAATACCACGGGATTTCTGTCCCGCGGCTCCTGAAACGGGTCAAACCGGGTCGGGGCCGTGACAGTTAGCAAACATCTTACATCAAAAATTAATGTACAATCCTAATAGTAGCAAGAAAGTAAAAAAAAAAAAAACATACCAAAAATATAAAATCATCTTCATTAAGAAATTTTAAAAAGGATGGTGTTTTGGTCAAAAATTACCGAAGCAATTTACTGAACAAATTAGTTTGTGAGGTAGTGTGCTAATTGTGTTTGTAAAAATGTATGTTAAGTTGGTCGTTTGAGAAAATAGTTTCAGGATATAGCTTCAGGATATTGAGCTATATCAATAATCAAACAATGAGCTGTAAAAGTAAAAATGGACACAGGATATACGAGGAAAGCACTTGATCAATCTAGATCGCCGGCATAAAACCTCGGGAGCTGATAATCGTCGGCTGCCTTGTTCTTCTTATTACTTCAAATAACAGGATACAGCTTCGGGATAGTGCTTGGATCAGATTCTAAATGTTACAACGCTCGTAAAGTGTGAGTGAGTGTTGAATGCAGAAATAGCAAGTGTTCGATAAGTGTACGAGAGAAAGTGTACGAAATTGTGTGTCTAAGCACTGATCCGGCACTCCCTTATATAGTAACAAAAAATAACTAATTATCCTACTTTCTATGGATGCTGCGAATATTCCCTCTTGACCGTTGTGGACTCCTTCTCCGGCTCCCAACGTATGTTTCCTAACTGTCTTGAGTGAGTCTTCGGGAAGACTAAGCCCAAGTATCCGTTGGTACCTTGCAGCCAAAGAAAAACGTTAGTAGCGAGTAGGATACCCCCTTAGGATGTTACCAATATCCTGGTTTAGTATCCTGGTCGCAGCATCAAACATATAATATCAGGATATGTTTTCGGGATATAGGTCAGAAGTTCCACCCATAACAATTGTCCCCAAAAATATAACGGTTGGAATCCCGAAATTCAAACGGGTATATTTTTCTTTGTGTTGATCGATGCACTTAATTGAACGTAACTGTTGATGTGACAAGGTGTAACTTCCCAAGCGATTTTTACTCAATGCCTATCTATCTCGCTCCTATATCTTCTCATTTTCTTTTTGAAAACCTGTAACACCCTAGTTTCTATTTAACGGTTTTACATGTAAATACCAACAATTAGATGTGTAGTTAAGACTACACAAACTATAAAAATATGGATTTATTAAAACTTTTCGCAAATCAAAAGTTATTCGACATAACGTGATCAGATTCGTCGTTTAAAATTTATGACGATGCAATGTGCGGAAGCATGTATCTTTATCGTGTTCGGTTCTTCGTTGAGCTTGATCGTCTTCCGGCATCCAAAGAGTACCTACATTTCATAAACATGAAATGCTTTAGTCATACGGGGTTTAAAACGTATCTAAACGAGTCCGGGAAACAAAACTGATAAAAATATATTTTTGTACAGGGTCCACCTACCGTAATTTACGGTAGCCCATGTTTTGATATATTTCCACCGTAAGGCAGGGGGTTTATGGCGTAAAGACTTATAGGCTACCGTAAGTTACGGTAGCTACCGTAACTTACGGTGGCCTCTGCAGAATTTTCCAAGTTTGCCGTTCTCTAAAACGGAAACCTTCATAACTTTTAATCCGCTTGTCCGTTTGACCTACCGTTTCTTCCTACGTGATTGTAATTTGATCCTCCATCATATGGAGTTAAAATCCAACATCCGGATTAACAAAATTTAAGACTTTTAAGTCTTCGGCTTATTACCCTTTTACCAAACTTTTACCCATTCGTGATTTTATCAAACAAACATGTTGTTTGATTCTAAATTCTTATCATTTCCATGTTGTTATCATATTAGATTCAAATCACGGGTTTATATACATTCTTAAACCCGTTTTTACTTAGATGTTTAATTGACCCGTTAAGGGCATTTAAGCACTTTTACGCATAATTCACACTCGATTATTCCTAGCATCTTATTTCCACATTATTTATCAAGTGATCTTCCGTCACAACTATATTTGTGATGGATTTAATGTGGCGATCTATATAATCCGAGTTTTACCCCTCGGATTATCATTTTACGACAAAGACTCATATAGAGTCTTTTGACCAAGGATTTACATCTTTCGCTTTTATACTTATTCTAAGTATTGACTTGATTATAAAACTCGTTTTCAAGCGATATCTAAGGGTTGCTTGCTTAATTTCACTTACAAGGGCGTTTTGGTCATTTTTAACCCTTCTTTTACGACGAAGGGTTTGCTTAAGCCATGCACGCCCAAAATCTCATTTTTAACCAAATCTTCTTTTCAAAACACCCTGTCTATAATTTAAATCCTTCGGTTTACCTTTTAAGGTAACCGAATTTTCCTTTTACTTTGCCTAACTCTCATAGAACTTCAAGTTCTAAATGATGAGTTAATCTATTATACATACCTGGCTCGGATCAACTTATTAACCCGGTTTTAATACCTTGCTTTGAAATCGCTAATTAAGAAAGATGCGAGTACCCATTGGATATCTATTCCTGTAAGCATATAACTCGACAAAAATCATTAGTCGATATTGTCAAAAGGTGATGTCTACACATTTTGACCCGTTTGACCGAATTGACCGTTTATCTATGCGAGATGATATTTATTATCATCTCATCTACATGACTCGTTCCGTTTAATACCGTATGGTCATTTTACTTATAAACCGTTTATTACCACTTTCGACTCTTTATGTCTTACGCGGAAAAGCGTCTTTTTGAAACTAACGGTTATTGTCAATTTGTGACTAAATTACTGTTTTGCCCTTATTATTTGTTTTGGCTTACCATAAAAGGTAACCATTAAAAGTTCATTTTTCCTTTCGTCATAATATGACCGAATTATGGATTTACTTCTTTTTAACCATTATTATGGTTTCTTTCATCTTTGATTATCTTGTTCCGTACGACTACACGACAGAATATCATATTTCAATTGTTTAGTTATCTCATTCGTAATTCATATGATAAGAGAATATTCCACAATTTAAGACTAGTGTAAGCTATACTTACCTTGCATCTGAATTATGCTTTTCCTCCATTCTTGATTTGTTTGACCCGCTTCCTTTCCCAAGCCTCCACCTAGCTCGTTAGGCGTCAAACTATTTTCAATCATTTACAAGGCGGTTAAATTAGTCATAAAAATCACGACTATTCCACCTCACTTATTTTCTATGCCGAAGCTATTATTCGACTTCATGATTAGTTAACTTAGCTTATCTAAAGTTAACTACTTTTTGATCACATGGTTTACACAATTAAGTCAAATCAACATTATGATTAGAACCCGCTTTAACCCATCTTTCACGTAATTAGTCAAACAAGGCAATTACGCGTTTCATTCGTAATTTCAACATATGAACATTCACTTAGGCATTTTAACAAACACCTTGTGGGCATATTCTATAAAATCAACAATCTATTTTCATAACTAGTTATTTAGCCAAGTTTTAACATCATTTACAAGCTCTTATGCCTAGCATGCATAACAACACCTAGACTTACTTCATGGAAATCGAATAACACCAAATTGATGATCATAAATCTAGTGTTCATCATCTTCCCACATAACCCATTTAGCACTTACATAGATGATTATGAATTTCATAGTTTAAGCACTAATTCAACAACAAATGACTAGGGTTTACTCCTAGACATAATTTCATTACAAGTTTCATCCAAACAACAATCATGCAAGCTCTAATTTCGAATCTCATGTGTTCATCTAGAATTCAAGATGGAATCAAACCATGAAATTTTACATACCTTATGACCCCTTTACTGCGGTGATCACTAATCTATGCTTGGATTTCGATTTGGGCTTGATTTCCCCTTTCAATTTGGTGAATTCTTGGAATTTAGGGTTTGAGCTCTAGAAGCTCTGTGGAGATCGCAGGAACACACGTACGTGTGTGTTTTTGTTGAGTTAATTTTGATTTAATCAAAACTTTATTACATTTGCCCATGTTTAGTCCCTCTAGTTCCATAGTTTATAAAAGGGTTATGTATTTCATGTTTCTTTTATTGTTTTTACAACACTTAACTAACTAGGTTGATATTCCTAGTTACTTAGTGGGTTCGGGGAAGTCATAACCCGTTTTATTTTAAGTCCCGTTAACTCGGGCCTTTCACTTAACTAACTAGGTTGATATTCCTAGTTACTTATTCGCTTTTTGATTATTATTAGGATTATTTATTTAAATCCTAATATTTACTGGGTTATTTTTACCACTAACGGTACTTTACCCGTCTTTTAATATTAACGGGGGTTGATTACCAAACCCGTTTTCGGGGTGTTACAAAACCAGCCATCCTACTCAGAATTTCCAGGTACAATCTCTTCTTCTCTCTCTCAAATTTCTATCTGCTTATCTCTCTCGATGGCTGCAAGAACCCGATCACATTCCGGCGAATCGACCTCGTCTTTTACTGTTCAAAACTTGCTCAAGAACCCCGAGAAAGAGGTATGTTCCTTCGACAACGCTGACATCGCCGCATTGAGGGCCTCCGGTGCTTTTCCCGACGGAGAGGTGATCCGTCTGTTTGACCAAACTCTCCGGTCAAACGTGTTATCTAACAAGTGGATCTGTTTCTCGGCTTATCCCTTCTCTCTTGGTCTTCGATACCCCTTTCCTGAGTTCATGATGCAATTCTTTCGCATCACCGGTCTTAGCTTTGCTCAAACAATGCCCATGGTTTGGAGGGTGTTGGTAGTACTTAACCAAATTAAAACCTTTAATGTTCCTAATCTCTGTATCGAGGACATCCCCCTAGCCTACCGTCTTCGATCTCATGGCAATAGCCGATTTCTACTTTTTTCTACTTCAAACAATCCCCTCATTCTCAAAGTAACAAAAAACGAGGATGAATGGAAACGTAAATTTTTCTTTGTTAGACGTGACTCCATTACCGAAGGTGACAGCCTTCCGGTGAAGTGGTTGGCCACTGGTTGGATTTAGGGTTTTAGGTTATCCCCAAATGTATCTTGATGTCATATCTTGAACTGATATCCTCATCTTTTTCATGCAACAAACTTTAAAGAACTAGCTACTCCCACTACAGAGTCTGAAGAAAGAATCAAAGCAATCTACCAGTTACCTGAAAGTGACAGAAGCTTCTCATGCCATCACCCAAGTTTAAGCCACTACTCTTTTTCGAACACATCTGGTAAGGACCATGCTTTTCTGCATACACCTAGTTAATTATGAAATTAAAGTAAAAGTTGAGAATTCTCCCTTTTGTGCTGATCCAGTCAAAATGCCTCAAGTTTTCGATCTTGATGAACTTGATAGCTATTCTGGTCCCATCCAAGTGAAGAAAGAGCCCACCAGCAAGCCATCCACTGTATCCAAGCCTGCAGCCAGTTCCAAGCCAACGGTCATGCCTAAGCCCTCTCATGTCACAAAGCCATGTGCTTCCAGCTCCTACAAAAAGAAAGAAACAGACTCCCCTGCTACTCCCGAGGCTTTCCCCTATGAGAACCATGGATTCCTCAAGTCCAGCGGATTCATGACTTCCTTTCTTAACCAGATAAATATCCTTATCCTGCATCCTACATATATATGCTTACTTGGTATCCTGATTAGGTTACATATGCTGATACCTATATTCTGGATTGTAGGGTCTTGAACACCTGCCAAGTCTCTATGAGGAGGCTTGTGGAACCGTCAAGATGTTGGTTGTCAAGTTGAAGAAGGTTGAGGTCACTATCATGGATCAGGGAAAGATAACCGCTGCTAAGTCATAGCACTACGAGGATAAATTTAAAGCAGTGACGCAGGAAGCTCAGGCCGCTATCAAGAAGGCTAACCAGGATGCCCAGACCAAGTTGGACGCTGCTCAAGTCCAACATGAGTAGGATATGAACTCCTACCAGGAAGGCCTCAAAGGTTCCGTTGTGATTTCCTTCCTCTAAGCTAGGCTGAAGATGGCTTATGAAGCCAAAGATGCGGGCTTTGAATGCCCAACTTAGAATATCGACGCTTGGAAGGAGAAGTTAAAGGATCTTGGTGGCAATCCTATGGAGTATCCTGCCAAACCAGAGGTTGGAGCTTCATCTAAGGCAGCTGAGGTGGCGGCAGAGGCAGGTGGCGAAGCTGGCGAGGATCCTGGGGTTGATGCTGAAGCTGGTGCTGGCGGAGATGGTGAAGCTGCGGTTGAAGTTGCTGCCCCGTGATAGGGTGGCATAGTGGGCGATGATGGATGTTTATGCCTAGGCAGGAGCCCACTTTTTTAAGTTTGATGGTTGATGTCTTTTTTTGAACAATTTACTTTTCTTGCATGTCGAACAATTTATTTCCTGCACTTAGATACAATATGATGGCAAAAGGTGGAGGGATCCTGAGTTCCAGGACGAAGCCCTTGGTCATCAACGTTAATATGCTTTTAAAAACTTAATTGTATTCTTGGCGGATGGGTCTCATTTTGAGATGAAACCAATAATACAATCTTTTGGAATGTTAACAATAAACTAACCTTTTAGCCTTATTTGTTGTTGTTATGTTTTCATTTCGAAAGTTATGCTTTGAATATTCTGATTGAATATCCTGGTCAGGATACTGATAAAACGTTCAATACTTTTGCCATCTTTAAAAATGTTAAACAAAAACTTGGTCGAATATGACTTAGATCATTTAGATAAGGCTTTCAAGACTTAAAGCATAAAAAATATACCAGAAACACTTAGGTAATAGTTTCCAACTTCAATCTTCGAACCCTTTGCAATGTCCCCAGCATGGATGTCCACTGTCTGTGCAGGATATTGCATCAGTGCATGACATACTTGAGTACTTAGTGATTAAACTTCGTAACTTTTTATCCGCAAAAGAATGTGTGTAATCACAATCATAGTTTTTCATATCTCTAGAGCTTGTCCAAAAACTTTAGTTTTACTGGGGATAAACCCTTAATATTCTGGGGATAAACCCTTGGCATCCTGGGGATAAACCCTTAGTATCCTGGGGATAAACCCTTATTTTCGTGCGCTACTGGCGGGAGTGTATAAACTTCAAGACTTAGAAAGGTGAAAACCTTTAAACCTTAGAGAGTATGAAAGTACCCTTTTGTGAGAGAGGGTGGTCAATCCTCATATACCTTAAGGATCCAGGATATAGCCAATAATAACGAAATTGTCAGCCACTATTACATGAACTCGATTCATCTCGAGTATATATCCTGGAGTAACATCCTGAAGCGTATCCTACAAAACACCTTTAGACTAAGGTGGGTGTTAGCTTGGCTAACACCCTTCCGATGCTTAAGTCAGTATTGGGTTTCAAAGAAAAATAAATTAAATAAACATACTTAAAAGAAATAGAATTCATACCATCCTGAGTTAGAAATTAAATTCTAAACTCACTTGAAATAAGCTTTAAGGTGTATATCATTCCAGGATCTTAGCAACATACCCCCCTCCATAGTCTTGAGTCGGTATGCTCCCTTTCTGGATTCTGATTCAATTTCATAAGTTCCTTCCCATTTTGGGGCCAACTTCCCATCAGTAGGATTGGTTGTGCTTTGAAAAGCTTTTCTTAACACCCAATCTCCAACTTGAAATCTCCTAGTCCTTAAATTCTTGTTATATGACTTGGATATCCTCTGCTGATATGCTGCCATCCTCAGCTTTGCTGTATCTCTTGTTTCATCAATAGTATCTAGTTCTTGACATAAGACTTCAGAATTTGATTCAGGATCCCGTAGACTTAATCTAGCTGTAGGTATCACAATTTCTGTCGGGATCACTGCTTCTGCCCCAAACACTAAAGAAAATGGGGTTTGCCCAGTAGCATTCTTTACAGTTGTCCTATCGGCCCATAGGACAAATGGTAGTTCTTCTACCCATCTTCCTTTTTTGGAACCTAACCTCTTTTTCAAGTTATTGACAATTATCTTGTTCGAGGATTCTGCTTATCCATTTGCTTGAGGATGCACTGGTGTCGATGTAATCATCTTAATTCCCCAACTTTTACAAAAATCAGTAGTTCTCTTGCTAATGAATTGGGAACCACTATCACAAATTATCTCAGCCGGTACCCTAAATCTTGTCAGGATATTCCTCTTTATGAAGGATACTACTTCTTGACCCCTAACCTGGACAAATGCTTCTGCTTCAACCCATTTGGAGAAACCATCTGTCATTGCCAACATGAAAACCTTTCCTCCTGGAGCCTTTGGGAGTTTCCCCACTATATCTATACCTGATGCGTGTGAAGTGTATATATAAGTTTAAGTATATTTTAAGCCCTTTTACACTTTTTTTAGCCAAGTTTTAAATTTATAAAACACGATATTTACTAACACTAAACACACATATGGGCAAGTGCACCCATCGTGAGCGTAGTATAGTGTTGGCAAGATACCGAGGTCGTCCAAGGACACAAGAGCTTTTAGTACAGGTTTATCCTCAACGTCTAATCAAATCAAAAGTTTAGAAAAATGTTTTAAACTAGAAAAATAAAAACTAACTAAAATGCTGAAAATAAAAATAAAACAGATAGACAAGATGAATCACTTGGCTCCGACTCGTGTTTAGTGTAACCTTTGATTATTTCCGCACTTTTGCACTTTATTAAGAGATTATCTTAGTTATTGTAGTAGGCCCCTCTTTTGGAGGTGACGTTACCCTCAACCCAGTAGTTTGAGTCAGCAGGGATACAATCCTAAAGGGTTGGATTATTGAAAGATAATTAATTAAGTTATTAATGCATATTGTGGTAGGCCCCTCTTTTGAAGGCGACGTTACCATCGGCTAAGTAGTCTGAGTCAGCAGGGATACAGTCCTAAGTAGCCGGGTTAAAGTTTTAATAGTAGTTTAACTTATGAGGGGATCAAAGAGTTTGGACCCCCGCCATCCAATACCGTTAAGTATTGAAGGAGGTCCTACTAAATTTGACCCAGGTCCTTTGCAGGATCTATACACTGAACAATGGCAAGACTCTTACCAAACCGTTCCCTTAACCCCCGACCAGGTAGCCAACATACCTCCATATAGGCCGTGGAGATATGAATGGTGAAAATCTTTTATTTTATATAGACAGTAAAATAATGCCAAGACACCACAGACAAACGATAAGGAAGAATCACCTTCAACATAAGAAACTAGTTATTAAAGTCATTAATACATAACCAATTAAAAATTGCGAAAAGATTAAAAATAAAAAGTATTACACTAGACACTTTGTCTTCACCAAGTGATGTAAGAGACTTAGGCAAACATGGCCTTGATTGTCAAGAACTCTTACGATCAATCTTGGATCCCGAGACGACTCACACACTCTATGATGGACAATGGATGATGGTGGTGGATGATGGTGTTATGGTGGTGGTGGGTGGTGGGTGAAGTGTGAGAGAGGTGGTGTGCCAAGGGATGGTTTGAGCTTGAGCCAAGCACCCCTATTTATAGGATGAACAGAGGCTCGGGCACGGCCCCGTGTCCATCCTCTTCTCTGTCTTCATTAATTGCTTTTGTCTGCATTAGTTGACCACGGCCCCGTGTCCGCTGGGCACGACCCCGTGTGCAGAAGCATATCTGTACTATCAAGATTTGCCTAGATTCTGCGAATCTTATAGTTGACCACGGCCCCGTGTCCGCTGAGCACGACCCCGTGGTGGGCGATGGAAGCTTCTATAACTTTGTCTTTTATGCCGACACTTGGGCACGCCCCCGTGTTCACTGAACACGGGGCGTGTTCAGCCTCCTGTTTTCTTGTTTTGCTTGGGAAGATGCTTTCGGGGAGGTCGGGCATGCCACGTTTGTTCCTTTTCTTGTATTTATGTTAGATTTAGCTGCCTTTTTGCTTCTTTTGTTAATTTGAGCTCATTTAATCCTGAAAATACAAAAGGAAGACAAAAGCACACTTTTTCCAACATTAGTACTAAAAAAGGGTTAGTTTTATGCCACAATTGATGTAATTTATATGTTGCATTTTGCACACATCAATACCCCACTTCATAAATGGCCAAGGGCATACGATAGGATACAATGGCTCAGCAAGCTGATGTAGTATATTGATGTGTCTTTGACATGCATCACACTTTCGAACATATTTCGCATCATCCTTTCTCATGGTCGGCCAGTAATATCTTGTTCTCAACACCTTCGAGAACAAAGATCTGCCCCCAGTATGGTTGCCACAGTCTCCTTCGTGTTTATCCTAAAGTACCTCCTTGGTTGCAGGATCCTCTAAGCACCTTAGGTACGTACCTGCAAGGGATTTCTTATATAAAATATTATTTATAATAGTAAAACGAGATACCTTCATTCTGAAAGCCTTAGGATTTTCATCCTTAGGGATATCTTTTTCTTTAAGATACTTCACAATTGGAGCTATCTAGCATTCAGGATTCTTCTCAGGATGTCCATCACCAGGATCCTGGATACTTGCTACTTCCTTATCCAGAGATTTGGGGAGTTCCATCGCAGGATACATGATGTGTAGTATTGGTATCTGAGTTCCTTCCGGTATCCTGACAGTAGATCCTAAATTTTCTAGAGCATCTGCTTCAGCATTTTCTTCCCTTGTTACCTGTTCAAGTGTAAAAACTTCGAAATATCCTGCTAATGTTTTAGCAATTTCAAGATATTCAGCTAACTTTTCACCTTTGACTGCATAAGATCCATTGAAATGGTTAGTAATCAACTGGCAATCAACATACACTTATAAACATCTAATATTCATATTCTTAGCCAATTCTAATCCTGTTATCAGAGCTTCATACTCAGCTTCATT
Organism: Helianthus tuberosus; assembly: GCA_030545235.1. Lineage (NCBI taxonomy): Eukaryota > Viridiplantae > Streptophyta > Magnoliopsida > Asterales > Asteraceae > Helianthus > Helianthus tuberosus. The sequence goes on from CM060441.1 coordinate 205,020,597, forward strand.
ATTAGTAGCAGGAAATTCGCATCTAATAGCCTGGGGTAATATGTCCCCCTGTGGCGATTTTAGTAGTATCCCTAATCCTACACCTCTTTTGTTGGATGCACCGTCAGTATACAATATCCAAAATTCTGAACTTTCACCTAGTTGTTGTACTTCTAGGTCAACTTCATCTTGAATATTACTACTAATATCAGCCACAAAGTCTGCTAAAGCCTGAGACTTTATAGCATTTCTAGGTTCATATACTCAATCATATGCACTTAGTTTTACGGACCACTTAACCATCCTACCAGACATTTCAGGGTTTCCTAAACACATTTTTAATAGGATAATTAAATTTTATATGAATCCTATAGGTTTCAAAATAATGCCTAAGCTTAGTTGATGCCATGACTAGAGCTAATATTAATTTTTCTAAGTGTGAGTATCTAGTTTCAGCATCTAACAAACTTTTACTGACATAATAAACAGGATACTGCAGACCTTCATGATCCTTTATCAAGACGGCACTTACTGCATTCCCTGATACTGCAAGATATAGTGACAGAGGTTCACCATCCTCAGGCTTCATGAGCAGAGGTGCACTTGACACATATTGCTTCAATTCCTGTATAGCAGCTTCATGTCTTTCTCCCCATTCGAACTTTTTGTTCTTCTTTAGGATATCATAAAATTCCTTGCATTTTTCTGAGGATCTTGATATGAACCTGTTCAATGCTGCTACTCTTCCAGTTAACCTTTGCCCATCCTTCATGTTGGATGGTGATTTGAGATCCAAGATAGCTTTAATCTATTCTGGCCTTGCTTCTATCCCTCTCTTGGTCACCATATATCCTAAAAATTTTCCTGCCCACACTCCGAAATGGCACTTAGCAGGATTCAGCTTCATATTATACTGGTCCAGGATATTGAAGGTACACTCTAGATCCTGGAGGTGATCCTCCGCTTTCTTGGATTTCACCACCATATCATCAATATATACCTCCATTGTGTCCCCCAGTTTGTCTTTAAACATCATTTTGACCAGCTTCTGGTATGTTGCACCTGCATTTTTAAACCAAACGACATGGCAATATATCAGTATATACCTGTGGGTTTCATGAATGTTGTGTCTGCCTGCACAGATGGCTCCGTTTGGATTTGCTGAAATCCTGAGGATGCATGCATGAAAGTCAGCATTTCATGCCTGGCGGTTGCATCTACCATTGAATCTATATGAGGTAATGGGAATGGGTCTTTAGGACAAGCTTTATTAAGGTCTGTGTAGTCTACACAAACTCTCCACTTCCCATTTTTCTTTTGGACCCCACCATGTTTGCTAGCCACTTAGGGAACTTGACTTCCCTAATCATCTTGGACTTCAACAACCTTTCAACCTCCTCTTGTATAATTGCATTTCTTTTAGGAGCAATTTTCCTTCTCTTTTGTTGAACAGGCCTAAAGGACTTTTCAATTCCAAGTTTGTGAGTTATGATATCTTTTGATATACCTGTCATGTCTTCATGTTTCAATGTAAACGTGGACATCCTGCATTTCAAAAAGTTAGTTAGCTGATTTTCAATATCCTGAGTGATATTGACCCTTACAGGCACCGAGATATCTGGATTATCCTGATCAAGGATAACTTTCTTAACATCCTGCTCCGAAGCTTCCACGATATCCTGGGCTGGTATCCTTAATTGATATCCTGCCCGGGATTTTTCGAGGCTTTCATCGAAGAAGAGTAGCATTCCTTCGCTTCTTGTTGATCACTTTCCACTTTGACTACCCCCCAAGGAGTAGGAATCTTGACGCACTAATGATAGGTGGATGGTACAGCTTTCATATCATGAATACATGGCCGGCCTAATATAATATTATAGCAGGATAATGAATCCATGACACAAAACCGTTGCATTGAATTCACTCCTTTTACGTATAAAGACAGCTTTATCTCTCCAACTGTTTTCTTTGCTTCTCCACTGAACCCTACAAGCACAATAGACTTTGAGGTAATTTCCATTTCTGGGATGTTAATTCTCTTCAAGGTTTCCAATTGGATAATGTTGACCGAGCTGCCATTGTCCAGCAATATCATGCGTACAAAATGATTAGCAATATATAAAGTGATTACCAGACCATCATGGTGAGGATCTTGTATGTTATCCCGGTCGTCACTGTCAAACGTTATCATTTTGTCACTTGTAAGTGTTGTCATCCTCGTTGGTTTGTCCCCTCTTTCTGCCTTAGCCTCCTTAGCATGCCTCTTAGCCACAAAATAAGAGGTTCCGCATATATCAGATCCTCCAGATATGAAATTGATTATCTTGGCGTCTGGTGGAGGTGATGCTGCTCGTTCAGGATCCTTGTCGGTATCCTGACCCTTATTCTTCTTTCTACCAAGAAGATCTTTCAAGTAGCCTTTGCTCAGCAAGTAGCTTATCTCCTTCCTCAGGGCTATGCAATCTTCCGTTACATGCCCAAAGTCTTCATGGAAGGCACACCATTTGGACTTATCCTTCCAATCAGCCTTTTGTTGATTCTTCCTTGGCCATCTTGCCTTTATCTCCTAAACCCTGCATGGCACACATTAGTTCAGGAATATTAACAGAAAAAACAATATTCTGACAACTCAAGATATTCTTCCCCATCCTCATCCTCGACAGTGTTCAGTTTCTTGCTGTCGTTTTTACCATACGGCCTAGAGCGGTATGGTTTATACGAGGATTCCGATTTCCTGTTTGTTGACTCATATGTTGAGGATGCATTCATCCTCTCTAGCATTTTGTTGTCATCTTCAAGCATGATGTATCTTAAAGCCCTATTCCGAGCTTCGTCCAAGTTCCTGCAAGGATTCATCACAAGATCCTGATAAAATTGGGAATTCTTTTGCAATCCCATCTTGAATGCTTGTACAGCTGTAGCAACATCAAGGTGTAGGATATCCAAGGATTCCCTGCCCGAATTTGTTCACATAATCTCTTAGGGATTCTTGAGGTCCCTGTATTATCCTGTAGAGGTCACTTGTTAGTTTTTCAAAGCTTCTACTGCAAGAAAACTGACTGTTAAACAAATTAACCAAATGAGCAAATGATGTAATTGAATGAGGTGGAACGTTTAGAAGCCATTTCAAGGCTGATCCTGTTAAAGTAAAGCCGAAGCCATTGCACAAGCATGTTTCTTTAAGATCCGGCAGAATAGGGTTAATCTCCATCCTCTCCCTATACTGGGCAATATGCTCTTCAGGATCTATAGTCCCGTTATAAAGCTTCATATTGTGAGTTTGGAATCTTTTTAGAATTTCAGCATCACAGATAGGATAAGCGAACCGATATATCCTGTGACTATCCTGTTATACTTCTGGTATGGGCTGCACTACCCTAGGTACACTTGATATCATATCCTTCAGCTTCTGAAGCTCTCTGGACAATGCCGACGTTACATCTATATCCTGCGAAGATCCAAGATTGTTAGTAGCAAGAGTATTAGCATTATTAGACAAGTTACCAGCTTGATGATTATGGCCATATCTTGGAGCATATCCTGGGCCCCTCACAGTCGACATCCTGGATGTTGAGGGTATCCGAAACATTTTCAACATTCTGTAAGTATTCACTTTTAACTATGACCTTCTTGAAACACTTACGGCAGGCAGGATAAAACCAACCATACTCTTCTGCCACAATCTTAATTGTCGCAACCACAACACAAGACATTTCCTGTAAAGACAATATATCCACTTGTAATCTATAGTTTTACAAACATGCAGGTGAGAAACCAAACAAATAACCAAACTATATAAAAGGATGTGAAACCTTTTCTATCTCACTAATCTCATCAACATGTTTCTTCACACCATCTGTTACAAATTCTTTATGCAATGGAAAAACAGTCTGAGACGATAGTATTGTTTGAGAAGTAGAACCACTCCCTTGTCCATGTTTCAATATAAGACTTTTCGATACCACAAATAATTAGAATTAGTATATAGATAACATGAAACAAAGTATTTGACTTGAACATCTATATACACTACAAATTATGTTGACAAATTACCTCCTCCTTAGCTGATTAACTTCATCAATTTCTTCATTCAGAAACATTCGTGTTGCAAACTTATCACTTTGAAATGTAAATTGACCTACATGCAAAAGTATATAAATATTTAGTCAACCTGTTATTATATTGCCAGAAATAAAGAGTATAGTTATGATTTGCAGAAAGTAACAAAAATTACCTTTCCATTCCTTACACTTTCCATGCTTTATAACAGCCATCACATGCTCATGAGTTGGGGTTTTAGAGATGAACTCGTTAAACTGCAGGGCATAATCATTCCACACAGTACATCGCAAAACCCTACCCCTACATGAAAACAATATTCGCATGACCAAAAACTAAACACTAATTTATGACCATTTTTTTACAATCTATAAAATCAAAACTAAATTGAATGAATAACAACATAAAATCAAAGGAAATTTATGACATTTATTAAAGTAGTAAATTAAATGAGCCACAAATTAACTACCATATTCACTTGAAGAATAACTTGTTGAACTCATTTATTACCATGATTCCACATTAGATAAAAACACTATTGATCTCATTTATTACCATTACCATGATTCCACATTAAATACCAACATTTTTTATCTTATTTATTAACATCATTAAATACAAACAATGATTTGTACATGACTGAACATGTAAACGACCACTTACTCCAAGTCTTGAATATCGAAATTCATCTTCTTAGTTTCTTTTGGAGGTCGATCAAAGAATTCAAGATCTTCACACCAAACCACAGATCCAGCAACATCTATATGATCACATTATACAACAGAATACGTAAAAATTTCTAATTTTATACAGAGAAGACATGATTACAAAAATATACACTACCAACACTCAAATATTTTAACGCCTCTCCTTGAAGAATATCTTGATAAGCTCTAAAATTGAAACCATACTCAACACCTTGCCAATCTCTCACAGGTGTAACAGTTGTGCATCGATAAAAATTGATTTTATAGTCATATACTACAACTTTATATAAATCTGTATTTTCACCAATACCAAATTTTTACATAATAACAACAACATCTTGAATTTGTCCATAAAAAACAAATATCAAATGACTTTTAATACCTGCTTGAATCTTAGCACCCTGAAGAACATTTAAACAAAGTATTTTTTAGCATACAAACCTACAGTCTCTGATAGAACGGAAAAACATGAATACAAATTACCTTTTCATCAATGAAGATGAGATCCATTTTATAACCTTGATTCCATTTTTGAATAATCCTCGCTTTCATGTGCCACATATCTTTCCCAGGATTCAAATCGTTAACAAAACTAAGATTGTTACTCTCAACTGATGTTGACATGTTTCTAATTCGGAATTTGGATTAAATTCAAGTTTCAAAATCCGAATTCAGAGAAGATGAGAGTGTGATCAAATATGAGGAGGGAAATTAGAAGAAAAAACCTTATATAAGAAGATGATTGAAGGTAATGATGCGTATATTATATTTAAGTTACTCCAATACCCCATGCATGGGGAGCCTTGTGTAACGGGTAAACTATTTTAAATTTTAGTTTTGAGTTAATTACTGTTTTTGTCCTTGTGGTTTGTCAAAAATCACTATTTCAGTCCACTAGTTTAAAAATTGCGATTTCAGTCCTTGTGGTTTAACTTTCATAACCATTTAAGTCCACCTCGTAACCATTTCAGTCCCTGTACTTACAGAATAAATTGATTGAAATGGTTACGAAAGTGAAACCACATGGACTGAAATCGCAAATTTTAAACTAATGGACTGAAACATTGATTTTTGACAAACCACATGGACGAAAACAGTAATTAACTCTTTAGTTTTTTAATAAATCTACACTAGTAATATCTAAATTTTTTAAACTGATCGGTTTCAGTTTTTCTCACTACATAGAATCGGTAAAATATTTTTTAAACTTTTTAAATTGATAAAATCTTTTATGAAGTGAATTTAGCTTGATGTACTATTTAATATATTATTCAATTAATTAAAAAAATCCTTTAGGTTTTTTTTAGTTTTGTTATAAACACCATCATCAATTTTTTTATAATTATTAACTAGGTTAGAACCCCATGTAATACACGGGTTGAATAAATGTAATTTTATATACAAAATAAAAAAAAATATATCTTTAAAAACCTCGTTTATTACACGTGTTGAATAAATGTAATTTTATATTTCAAAGAGTAAATTACGATTTTGCCCCTGTGGTTATATCACTTTTACCCTTTTAGCCCAATTTTTTTTTTAACATTTGAGCCCCTAACGTCTTTTTTCTAACCATTTTGGCCCCTAACACTAACCCCATCCATTAAATGTTAGGAGAGTGTTAGGGGCCAAAAGAGTTAAAAAAAAAGACGTTAGGGGCAAAAAAGGTTAGAAAAAAAGACGTTGTGGGCTCAGATGTTAAAAAAATCTTTTTTTGGGCTAAAAGGGTAAAAGTGATATAACCACAGGGGCCCAAATCGTAATTTACTCTATTTCAAATAATAAAACAATATATCTTTAAAAATCTCGTTTATTACATGAGTTGAATAAATGTAATTTTATATATTAAATAATAAAAAAGTTATATTTTTAAAAACCATGCGTATTGTACGGGTTAAGTAAATTTAATTTTATATATTAAATAATGAAAAAAGTTACATTTTTAAGAAACTCATGTATTGTATGGGTTGAGCACATGCAATTTTATATACCAATCAATAAAAAGTTATATCTTGTTATATCTTTATAAACCTCGTGTATTATAAAACCTTTGGACTAAAACTGACAAAATGACCCAAACCATAGGGACTAAAATGACATTTAACTCTTTACATTATATTAATTTATATTTAGTGTACGTCTTTTGTTAATTTCAAGATAAATAATTTTGAAATCTAATAAATATTTAAAAAATTATATTATCTTCTATACGAATTGTTTAAATTTATATTAAATTTAATTTTATAATTATCTTTTAATTAATAATAATTATCTATAATTAAGTAGGAGATAGAGATGAGAAAACTAAAAAATAGATGGCTCCAATGAATGAATGACATGTGTCCCTTCATTGGTTTCTTTTATTATATAGTATAGAAGATTATAGGTATATTAGTCAATTAATTAAAAAAAAACCCATAGGTTTTTTTTTTAGTTTTGTTCTAAACACCTTCATCAATTTTTTTTTTATTTTTATAATTATTAATTATAGGTATAAATTTTGCAAGACCTTCCAAATGTACGAACTTGAAATCCTAGCTTTGGTTGATAAAGCATTAATTAGAGCCGGTTCACTAAATCAATAATCTATTGAATTGAATATTACGACAATTTTATAGATCATCAAAATTTTCTTCAAGCTACGTACTTATTCGTCTCGGCTTTAAGGGAAAAAAGTACAATGAAGTAAGAAATGTGTACTTGATATATTATTTTTGAATGACAAGAAATGACGTATTAATCATCGTGACACCGGGTGCTGTGGCTAAAGTCGACTACTCGAACGCTGCCAGCCCCTTGGCTCTCCCAGATGCGCGGAAACCCGCTCGAATGCACGGCAGTGGAATAATCGGTAAAACCTCGCCCCCAATCCAAGACGAACCGGTGCCATCCGTATTCGCCATTCACCTGGATGCCGTAGAAAATAATGGGGAGAGTAGGAGTCAAACCTGGGTCATAAAGAACACTAATTCTTTCCCCAACTACTCCACCACTACCTCATTGGCACTGTGTACTTGATATTAAGAAGTCTATTTAAAAATATTTGAAGAACAAGAATTAATTTCTAAGCTTGGGTGGTTGAGACTGGAGTTATTCATGTAAGTATTAAATCTGAATAATTATCTTTACATGTGAATTATCAATATTTTATATAATCAAAGTAAAAAACTTAACCATCATTAGAAAAGTTATATAAAATTATTTTATTTTTCTGAGAAACATAAACAATTGTTAAACATTTGCCTTATTTAATTCTTAATCATGTTAGAAAACTAAAATAACAAATACAGGTTTATGTTTCGGAGTTTAAAAAGATTCATTCTATTCTTACACCCAAAAAATTTATTCCTACCTTCTTTCTATTTTTCTTTTTTAATGGCCAAATAAATCACCGGATAAGTATTCTAAAATTTCTTCAATCGAGCAAATACATTTTCTCCTCCATAACGGTCATAGTTTGATGCATACCTGAGCCACCAAGCCATCAATTCCAGGGAAATGTCGCCCGCTCGAAGGCCTACTACGGTAAAACCCGGTTCGGCTCGGTTTTGAACTGGTGATCTCCAGAGAGGCCTAGTTCTAAACTTCATTGCCACCACCAATGTCTTTCAAAGTGATGCTAGTGAGAGTTAGACTTAAAACCTTAAGAAGAGAAACCAAGTGACTAACCAATATACCAACTTGTCATGTCATGAGTCATGAGGGCTCTCTATCTATCTATCTGTCTGTAACACCAAGGGGTATGGGGGCCGGCTTAGGCCCGGCGAAGGCCGGCGCCGGTCCCCCACACCGCCCCTCTTGGCTTGTGATGTTAAAACCGGCTCCGTCACGACGTTGAAGACGGGCCGCTTTCCTTCTCTCTTTCATCTTTGTCTCTCCTCTCTCTCTATCTCTCTCTAAAATCAGAAAAAGTTTTATATTTTTTAATTGTTGTGGGGCCCCATCCTCCACCCCCTAGATCCATCCCCTGCAAGCCCTTCCTACGTGGCGCTGACGTGACGGCCCATCATCATGGGGATGAGCCTCCCCATACCCACTAGTCTAATCAATACCCAAAAACTTTAAAAATCATAAATATTATGATAAGTAGTTTACGTATTTGACTGGGTTAGTAGGTTTGTAGGATGGCAGAATAATACTAGTTGGAAAAACATTGAATGCCTTTTATTTGTTTATTAAATTAAGTGTCTATTTTTGGCATATTTTAACAAGTTTCGTCTCGTGTGTTTGGATTACACTCATCAATCAATCAATCTTTCTTTCTTTCTTTCACTCTCCACACCTCGTGACTGTGCAGGTTTTGATTGTACTGTACCATATATTGTCCAAGCTTTTGTAGAATATCAATAGCTAGACCACCTACCTGGCTACCATCCAGGGGCGGACCCACATAGAGTGGGTCAGGGTCCCCGGACCCCAATCTTTTTTAAATGTTTAGTAGATCCGGTATATTAAACTTTTTAAGGACCCCATAAAAATATTTAGTTGGACCCCATAGTATCAAGACTAAAGCTGGTGTGGTGGTTAATTACTTGTTTTCTAACAGTGAGGTCACAAGTTCGAACTTGCTACAGGCTGTTTTTTTGAGTTTTTTTTTTCATCCGGTTGATAACTAGTTTTTTTAAACAAAATTGAACATACAGAGGCCTGCCATTTTTGGGATTTTTTCAATAAATCATCCTGACCCGACCAAACGACAATTGACTTGAAAACTCTATCGTTTGCTTGCGGAAAAATCTGGATATCGAAAAAAATGGACCCCATTAGAAAAAAATCCTGGGTCCGCCACTGCTACCATCCCTTGGAGTTGTATATCTTTTTGTGAATTGTACCAACATATTGTCATGTCCAATATATATGACCTGAAAAGAAATTTCAAGTTAAGGATTAAAATTGCCAAGAAAAAAAGGTAATGTGGTGATCATATTGTAAAACATAAAGGTTGAATTGGGATATAGAAGGATTCTCATGTGAAATTAGGGTTTAACGTATATAACAAATTTGAAGGTGAGTAGATTATAGGTTTCAACTTACCTTCTTTGAAACATAATAGAGTTTTTGTTAAGTTTGAACAAATTTCTTGGATACAAGAGAACATTTTGTTGAAAATCACTATAATTTTGTATATGCATAGGAGATATAATGGTATAATAACAACAATAATCGTACCTAGTGAAACACGTAGATTGCAAAATTATTATAGAATCTGGGGAGTATGAGATAGAAATGAGCACGGTACCCGTTCGGTATCGAACCGGTACTAGTACCGAACCGGTACCGAAAAACGGGAAAAGTGGGTACCGATACCGAATGTATCGTTCGGTACCGGTATTTACCGGTATTTTACCCGTAAATACCGGTACCAAAAAACACAGAAAGTGGGTACCGGTACCAAATATACTCGGTACTGCTCAGTACCGGTTTGGTACCGGTACTCGGTACCAAATGCTCATCCCTTGTGTGAGATGTCTCACAAATCTTACCTCTATCCCTGAGGATATAGAGGTTGAAGACCTTCTGCTTGAAATCAAACAATACACTAACAAAAACGAACTAGAAATACAAGAATAAAGAACTACCAATAACAAACGAAGTGGTAAGAGAGTAGCATGGTAAAATAGAAATATATATATAACATCATAAAAGCTACATATTGTTATAAATAATTAATTATATTATGATTATCAATTACTAATTGTTAGGGCATGAATTGTATGCTAAGGATCATCTATCCTGAGACTGGGCATGGATCACGGATCCTTAACGGATAATGCAGGGAGTCTGAGGATCCAGGATCCTTACTATTGTTTATGTTTTTAACAATTGTCACGTTTTTAACGTTTAACACAGGTAATGGACGACATGGACTTAGTATTTGCTGGAATCTCGTAGAATATGCTTCATATAGGCACGTGCTTGATGAAAAATAACCGTTTTGGAGAACATGGGTGACTTGCACATTTTTCGGAAAGTTTGTTACTTGATATTTTTTATCTTTTAAGGGGTAATAAGCTCATTTTTAGTGACACAACACCATGTATTCGATTTCTCTGATCAACATTGGCGAACACACACACAAACACACTAGAAATCGTTGTATTGAGCTTGTTATCATCCAAAGTTGTAATCTTTTTTATGCAATATAGTTGGTGATCGGTAGTTTCCATCACCCGAGGTTTTTTATGCCGGAGATCTTCTAAAGATCAAGGGCTTTTTCCTCGTATAAATCTCATTGTTCATCGTTGATTTCATTTACTATTCGTTCATACATTTGTTCAATTAACCAAGCATCTAACCTCACAAAAATCAGATTTGGTTACATTATCCTTGTGTGATTTTTGACCAAAACAGTTTGGCGCCCACCGTAGGGCAATCGGTGCTCCATTCTTGAAAAAGCTTGTTCATTTTATTCATTTCTGTTCATTACCTTCAACCACATGGCTTCTCATGCGAAGAACACTTCAAGCTCCATGCCGGTGATCACCTCTTCACAGAGCATTCCACCTTTGCCTCCTGTTCCTTCTGGATCCCAGAAGAATGCTAAGAATGCTGCGAAGAAACATACCCCCGTTTTCACAAAAGTAACTACTGCTGTTTCTTTTGGTCTTACTAACAATGATCTTTATTCTTTGGTTTTGCAGATGAAGGATTACATGCAGCAGCAGGACAAAACTAATGACAGGATCATTCGAGAAATTGATGAAATCAAGAAATTGAAGAGATCAGCGGAGGATCGTTCTCCATTGGTGCCTAGATCACTGAATTTTGATACTCCAGCCACAACTAGCCAGCATTCCACGGCGTCAGGTGTCCAGTACCAGGGTGGATCATCGAGTATGCATTATGGATCATCGGCAATGACGCAGGCTCAAGGATCCTATTTCCAGCTTTCAGGATCCTTTCTTCAGCCTCAAGGATCCTCCTTCCAGCATCAAGGATCCTTCTCTAGTTCAGGAGGATACTTGGGGACGCAGTCAGTTCAAGGATCCTACTCTCAGTACCCTGGATCCTCATCTCAGGTTTAAGGATCCTCATCCCAGGTTCACGGATCCATGGAATATCCTCCAAGACCTTCAGCTTCGCTGTATCCTGGATCCAACATCTTTCAGGATCAAGGATCCTTAAGGAGTCTACAACCTAGAAGTTCAGAAATTCATTTGGGAGACTTCATCCCCATGCAGACTATTGCTTCATCTGGTCCCTCGATCATACCAGAATCACATCAATTCGGATTCACATCTGGAATCCGAGCCTCGAATCAATCAGGAGGTAACAATTTAAATACATCTTATAATACAAACCATGGCTTTGTGCAGGAACCAGGAATCAACCAAGCTATGGCAAGAGAATTGCAAAAACTTGAGGATATGATATCCAGCGTTCCAGGAGTGGTTAAGCCCATTCCTGAGATCCCTGATGGGAGTCACAAAATATCTCATTTTGCACCACCTATATGTGATGCAGAGATACCAAAGAGGTTTCAAACACCTAATATGAAGCTGTATGATGGTACCACCGACCCAGAAGAACATGTGGCACAATACAAGGAAAGAATGGAGATTAACCCCATTCCAGAAAGGTTAAAAGAAGCCTGTCTTTGCAAGGGTTTCGGATCCACATTGACTGGATCAACTCTGAAATGGCTGCAAAGTCTTCCTCCTTACTCAATTACTTCATTTTCTAATTTGGTTAACTTGTTCAATAGTCAATTTTCATGTAGTAGGAGATTTGAACGGTTAACTAGTGATTTATATAGGGTCACCCAAGGTCATAATGAATCATTAAGGGATTACATAACTAAATTCAGTAGAGAATCCTTGGAAATTTCTAACTTAGACATTGCTACAACTGTTGAAGCTTTTAAAATGGGTTTACTTAAGGATTCACAGTTCTATGATGATCTTGTTATGCCACCTTGCAGGAACCTAGATGAGGTAAGGAACAGGGCCCTTAGGTTCATCCGTTTAGAGGATGACAAAAAGATCCAGGAGAGATTGTCAGGATCTTCAAAGCAAGACAAACAAGGATCCTATTTCAAGAATAACTTATCCAAGCAATACTCCAAGCATGACAACCAGAATGTGCATGCTGTGGAAGAAGAGGAAGACGATGAGGATTATCCTCACATTTCTGAATATTGTTTTTCTACTGATAATAGTGAACTAATCCTTGCTTTGCAGAAATTAGATGACAAGTCCAGGTGGCCAAGAAAGAATGAGAAGTCCACGGCTAGCAAGGATAAATCAAAATAGTGTGCTTATCATGAGGATTTCGGTCATCTCACAGATGAGTGCACAACATTAAGGAAGCAGATAGGTTACCTTTTGAGTAAAGGATACTTGAAGGAGTTACTCGGAAGGAAAAAATCAAAGATCCAGGATTCTGAGAAAATCCCTGAAAAAGCTCCTCCTCCCCCAGTCGATGCTCAAATTATCCATTTCATCTCCGGTGGCTCTGATATTTGTGGCACTTCATTCTCGGAACCTAAGAGGCATGCAAAGGAAACAATGATGGAGAATGGGGACAGACCTGTTCGGACTTCCATCCTTACCTAGCAGAAAGTGATATCCTTTGATGAGGATGACTGTGTGGACATACAAGATCCTCATCACGACGGTCTAGTTATTACATTATTTATCTCTAACCATTTTGTTCGCAGGATTTTCATTGATGGGGGAAGCTCAGTGAACACAATCCAGTTGGATGTTCTCAGAAGAATGAATATTCCTGACTCTGACATTGTCCTGAGATCATCTGTCCTTGTGGGATTTAGTGGAGAGACAAAGAATACATTGGGGGACATCAAACTTCCTATCTATATAGAGGGAGTGAATTCTGTTAAAAAAATATATGTTATTGATTGCTTATCTTGTTGTAATGTTATCCTTGGCATGCCATGAATACACGATATGAAGGCAGTCCCCCTCAACATATCATCAATGTGTCAAGCTTCCAACTCTATGGGGTGTGGTGAAGATAGAGAGTGACCAGCAGGAGGCAAAGAACTGTTACACTTCTTCAATGAAACCAGCCTCCAAGGAGCAAGACGTCATGGAGGCAAGAGAGCAAGACGTCATGGATATTCTGTTGAACCCAAAGGATCCTGAATCTAAAATTTATATAGGATCCAGGATCCTAGACAGTATTGAGCAGGATTTAATATCCTTCTTGAAAAGAAGAAAGTCTACCTTTGCTTGGAAACATGAAGACATGACAGGTATATCTAAGGATGTTATTACTCACAAACTTGGTATTGACAGGTCTTTCAAGCCAATACACCAAAAAAGGAGGAAATTTGCACCCGAAAGAAATGCCATTATCCAAGAAGAGGTAGACAAATTGCTCAAGGCAGGTAAGACATATTGAGGAAGAATAAGAAGTTTGAGTGGACTGATAAGCATGAAGCTGCACTCAAGGCTCTTAAGGATTATCTATCCTCAGCACCAGCCCTGATGAAACCAAAAAATGGAGAATCATCGTCCTTATACTTAGCTGTTTCAGCTAAAGCAGCAAGTGTGGTCCTAGTTAAGGATCATGAAGGCTCTCAACATCCGGTATACTATGTAAGTAAAAGTCTACTTGATGCTAAGGCCAGGTATTCTCATTTAGAGAAATTAATTTTTGATTTAATTATGGCTTCCGCTAAATATATACATTATTTCAAAACTCACACTATTATTGTGAAAACTAACTTTCCTATTAAGAACGTTCTCAGGAAACCTGAAATGTCAGGTAGAATGGCAAGGTGGATAGTCAAGCTTAGTGCATATGACATTAAGTATGAACCCAGGACTGCCATCAAGTCCCAAGTTTTAGCTGACTTTGTGGCTGATTTCAGTAGTGATCTACAAAGGGAAGCTGAATTAGAAGTTCAACAACTTGAGAAGACCAAGGATCCTTGGACACTTTTCACAGATGGGGCTTCAAATGTCAAGGGAACCGGACTAGGCATACTACTAAAATCGCCACAGGGGGAAATTATACCCCAATCAATTGCTTATGAATTCCAAACCACCAATAATGAGGCTGAGTATGAGGCCTTGATAGCAGGTTTGCAATTAGCCAAGCATATGAGGATCAGGTATCTTGAAGTACATGTAGATTCTCTATTAATTAGTAACCATTATAACGGTTCTTATGCTGTCAAAGGTGAAAAGTTAATCAAGTACTTAGAAATAGTCAAGAAATTGGCAGATTCTTTTGCTTCTTTTAGTTTAACACAGGTACCCAGGGAAAAAATGCAGAAGTTGATGCCCTAGCTAACCTTGGATCATCATTGAAGATTCCATAGAATGTTAAGATACCCATCATCCACATCTTAACCCCTGCTATTTAGGATAACATAACCATGGAGATAGTGGAGGATTTCTACAATTGTACCTAGGGATGGTGCACAATCGAATTCAGGATTCTGGATCCTTCCAATCCTAATATATATACAGAATGGAGAGATTCATGCTGGAGAAAATCCTAGAGCTTTCAAAATTAAGGTATCTCAATTTACATTACTAAATAACATCTTATATAAACGGTCATTTGCAGGTCCATATTTAAGATGCATTGAGGATCCAGAAATTCATGAAGTCTTGAAGGACTTTCATGAAGTAGATTGTGGGAACCACACTGGGGGCAGAGCACTATTCTCAAGGATCCTTAGAACAGGATATTATTGGCCGACAATGAAGAAGGATGCTGTGGAATATGCAAAGAAGTGTGATGCTTGTCAGAGACATAGTAACATCCTTCATCAACCAGCGGAGCCTCTGCATCCTATATCCTCTTCTTGGCCATTCATGAGATGGGGGATGGACATAGTTGGCAAACTTCCTAAGGCACCAGGAAGAAAAGTGTTTATGCTAGCCATGACAAACTACTTCTTTAAATGGATAGAAGTAAAAGCTTTTGCTCAAGTCAGAGAAAAGGAAGTTATATCCTTTATTAAACGAAACATTATTACAAGATTTGGAATACTTTCTGAAATTATTTGTGATAATGGTTCCCAATTTATTGGGAGTAGAACTACTAACTTTTGTGACAGATGGCCAGTTATCAACAAAGAATAGCTGGAGCGTACAACAAAAATGTCAGGGTCAGAAAGTTTCAAGTTGGTGACTTGGTATTAAGGAAAGCATTCCATAATACCACGAATCCTTCTGATGGCAAGCTAGCACCAAAGTGGGAAGGCCCCTATCTAATTGAAGCTGAAACAGGAAATGGGGCATATCGTTTGTTAACAATGGATGGTGATCTCCTACCAAGAGCTTGGAATGCTGTTCATCTTAAAAAAATACTTTAAGTAAGAAGGATCAGGGATCCTCAGCGATACCAGTATTCTGATTAAGGATCCGGGATCCTCAAAGGATATATGATTCTATCTTTGGCAACACATTACTTTCATTTTCATTCATTTTATACTTATTACTTATCATAAGTCAAAGATGTTAAACATTTAACATCTATTTTCATAAAGTTTAAGCTTTTGCAGAGTTGTTATCATTTTACAGAAAATCAAAGTGGTTGGCCAAGTCTCTAAAGTTTTTGGGCTTGTCCCCAGTTTGTAGGGCTTGTCCCCAACTAAGGTATCTATTACCTTCTACGAATCAGGTTCTTACACCTTCGCCAGTTGCGCACGATTATCCTAGTGCAGTTAAAGGCAATGGGACCAATACCCGCTTTAGAGGCTGACAATTTCATTGTACTGGATGCATTTAGGATCCTAAGTATAATGGTAGACGTACCATACATCCTGACGACGGGCCAATGGATTGCTCCATTTACCCGACTTGGGCTGCCATCACACAAGCCCAACGAATAAGGCCCACAAATGGTTTTACTTCTCTACTAAGGTTTTCTCGTTATGAAATGAGCGGGAAACGAGGATCCAGATCATGCAGACCGCAATTAATGAATGATAAGAAGAGCATCTTGGCTGGCATCGTACTTCTCCTGCCGGAACATTAAATGAAGCTGCCAATCCAGCCGTTAGGGGTCAGACACGTGTCTGAGCCCCTCGAAGACTTCCTAAAACCGTCGGATCATCTCAACTAATATTCCACATGCAAGATAAGGCCTAAGACTTATATAAGAAGAAGAAAACGGTAACAAGGGGAGATCGGAGGTATCACATTTAATATTCTCTCATTTACTCTTCTCTCATTAATTCCGACCAACATTCCCATACATTCAATACACACACGTATTTATTGGATTCACACCAAAGAGGAAATATTCCGGTGATCACACTCATCGGAAGACACTCCTCTCACTTCCCGGCAAGTTTACTTACTCTCACGCCGGAGCTTGGTCACGGATCCCCCTCCCGGGGCCCTCTGTGACGAGGCTAACGGTTTATTCTTTTGCATTCACAAGAGACGGGATATCTGGACGTCAGCGAAGATCCATTGAACGTCAGCCAGGATTTGGGTAATCGACATTGGCGCCATCCGTGGGACATCAGCTTGACCGGTGTCTCCACACTGAACTCCGACGTTATAGATAACCCGTTTCAGAAACAGCAACATGGACACCACACCAGGTTCACATGTCACCCAGACGGTGCAGAACGACCATGACAAGGTTACGGTGGAAGATATAACTCTTGAAGAAGAAAATGAGAATCAAAGGGAAATTCTGGAAAAGGAAGAGACCATCACCCCGGATTTTGTTGCCATGCATAAAGAGAGACTAAAAAAGTGTCTCAAAGACCTGGAAAGACAGGAAAAGCTTGACAGCCTCAGGGCTAGACTATCGTTCGATACACCCTCCAACCAAGACGGGGCAGATCCTCAAAACAAGGGCAGTGGAAGCGACCCACTGGAAACGTTCATGACAGCCCTTAGACAGATGTCTTCGGAAGAAAGGGAAGATCTCATCACGGGAAAGAAACCAAAAGGAAAAGAAAAGGAAAACGTGAATCTGAGCAACGATGGCCTGGATCAACCCTACCTCCCACGAGACTTAGCTGAAGTCTCAAAGTTCACCCGGAGGATTGCAGAAGCACCAATTCCCCCTAAGACAAAGCTACCCCCAAACTTTGACCGGTATGATGGGACGAGAGACCCTGAGGACCATCTCCATGCTTTCAGGGGAGCGGGAAAACTGGGGCGGTGGCCCATGCCAGTTTGGTGCCACATGTTTGTACAGACCTTGACGGAGGGGGCTCGGCTCTGGTTCGACAGCCTCCCTCCTGGGGGGTTGATAGCTACGAAGAACTGAGTGAAAAGTTCCTGAGAAACTTTGGTTAACAAAGAAAGGTGGTCAAGAACCCAAACGAAATTTTGCACATTAGGCAAAGGGACAACGAACAGATAGACCAATACATGGAGAGGTTTGTTAAGGAAAGCATGAATATAAAGGATGTCCCGGAGGTCATGATGATCAGCAGCTTCATAAACGGATTAAAGCATGCACAGCTATGCGAGAAACTGGGGGAAGAGTTCCCACACTCGTTTGACAATCTCATGGACAGGGTCAGAGCCTTCGTCAGAGGCAAAGACATAGTCAGCAAGGCTAAGGAGACGGATACCCTACCCCGAAGGGTCACCCCGATTGCAAAACCTCTTGATAAAGGTACACCTTATTCCAGAAAACCTGCTTTTGATAGAATGTTGCATGACAGAGCAAGACCCTCGTACTCCCTATATAGACCTCGGGGGAGAGGCCCATCCCCCTACTCTGACAGCTTCACCCCTCTCACCAAGACCCCAAGCGAAATATTGGCCACTGAGAGGGTGAAAAGCTCCTTCCCAAGGCCACCACCCATAAAGCCTGGGCCAAAGGCACAACCAAGCGAATATTGTGACTTTCACAAAGGATTTGGCCATAAAACTGATGATTGCATGTACCTCAAGAGAGAAATAGAAGCCGCGATGAAAACGGGAAAACTGGCCCATTTGGTTAAGGAAATTAAGGAAGGAGGGGGGGATCGCAGAGGGAAAGATGCAAGGGAGCCTGGGAGGGCAGATGTAGATATGATTAGAAGGAGGAATGAATTTGATACCACCAGAAGTGTAAAGGCCAGAATCCTGGGCTCCCCGGACTGCATGAAAACTCCCATTCTAATGCCGCACCTGGAGGAAAGTGAGGTGCAGCGGCTCCCACTGAATATCTCAGCCGTAATAGCCGGCCACAAAGTGGCCAGAATACACGTGGACGGGGGATCTGGGGTAGAAGTTATATACGAGCACTGTTTCCTCAGGTTCGACAGGGATGTAAGAGACAGGCTTGAGGAGGACTCAATCCCTCTAGTAGGATTCAACAACAGTGTGTCACACCCCTTGGGAAAGATCAGACTCCCGTTCACAGTTGGGGTAGGAGACCGTGTCCGAACTATAAACCTAACTTTTACAGTGGTCCGAGCGCCCTCAAAGTACAACGCAATCCTTGGAAGACCTGGAATCGGGGACCTGCAAGCACAGGCATCCACCCCACACGGAGCCTTAGTGTTCCAGACGCCAAAGGGCTTAGCTTGGGTAAAGTCTGCATACGAAGTAGTTTCCTCCGTGTCTGAAGGGGAAGCATCCGAGAAGCCCCAGAAGGAGGGGGTCGAGGAATGGGTCCTTTGCGACAGGTTCCCGGAACAAACGGTTAAAGTAGGAAGTCACCTAAGCGATAAGTGCAAGAGTGCTCTCAAGGAACTGCTCCTTCTCAACATAGATGTGTTTGCATTTCAACATGGGGACATGACAGGAGTCCCAAGAAGCCTAACTGAACATCGGCTCAATACATACACCTGGGCAAAGCCAGTGAAGCAGAAAAAACGAAGCATGGGTCCCAGTAAGAGGAGGGCCGCCTGTGAAGAAACCAAGAAGCTGCTCAGAGCCGGAATAGTGAGGGAGGTGAAATACCCGTCTTGGGTTGCTAACCCGGTTATGGTCCAGAAGAAGGATGGAGGATGGCGGATGTGCATTGACTTTCAAGATTTGAACAAAGCATGTCCCAAGGACTGCTACCCTCTCCCAGATATAGACGTCCAAGTGGACTCCTTATCCCAGTATCCCCTGAAATGCTTCTTAGATGCCTACAAAGGATACCATCAGATTCAAATGTTAATAGAAAACGAGGAAAAAACCGCATTCGTCACAGACGAAGGGACATTTTGCTATACCAAAATGCCCTTCGGTCTTAAAAATGCTGGAGCCACATATCAAAGATTTATGAACGCCCTCTTCAGAGAACAACGGGGGAGGAACCTGGAGGTATACATTGATGACATCGTTATCAAGAGCCTGACCGAGATGGCCATGATAGATGACATAGTTGAGACCCTCCGCACTATGCAAGATGTGAATATGAAGCTAAACCCCGGGAAGTGCTGTTTTGGGGTAGAAGAGGGAAAATTCTTGGGGGTGGTAGTCACTAAGGGTGGAATCAAAGCTAACCCGGAGAAAACTCAAGCTGTGGCCGAAATGCGATCTCCCAGGTCCCTGAAAGACATCCAGCAACTGAACGGGAGGCTAATTGCACTAAACCGTTTTTTTGTCAAAAGTAGCTGACAGGACCCTCCCCTTCATGAAAGTGCTGAAGGACTGCCTCCAGACAGACAGGTTTAAATGGACCTCCGAGGCGGAGGCAGCTTTTCAAGAAATGAAAGCTTATATCTGCAAACTCCCAACATTGGCCACCCCAGTGCCCGGAGAGCAATTGCTCTTATATCTGTCCGCCTAAAAAACAACCATAAATGCGGTCATGATGGTGGAACGGGAGGGAAAGCAGATACCAATATACTTCATTAGTAGAACGCTTAAAGGCCCCGAGGAACGCTACATGCCTCTGGAGAAGTTAGCATTGACCCTTGTTTTTGCATCCTGGAGACTCATGAGGCATTTCCAAGGGCACAAGATCACCCTAATGACAGATCAACCCCTCCAAAAGGTGCTCAGGAGGCCGGAGCTGTCGGGACGGTTGGCTAAATGGGCCGTGGAACTTGGAGAACACTCCCTGGAGTTCAAACCCAGGACAGCCATGAAAGGACAAATACTGGCCGACTTCTTAGCAGAAGTCCCTGAGGATGAAGAAAAAGAACTCCTAAAATGGGAAGCGTTATAAAGAGAAGAAAAACAGAAGGAAGACGAGGCTGTATGGAAACTGTTCACAGATGGAGCCTCCAGCGAAGAGGGGAGCGGAGCAGGTATTACTTTGATAAGCCCTGAAGGAGTTGAGCTGACCTACGCCATAAGACTGGACTTCGAAAACACCAACAATACTGCAGAATATGAAGCCCTCTTAGCAGGGATGAGGCTGGCAGGAAAGATGAAAGCTAAGCATGTGGAGGCAAGTACTGACTCGCAGCTGGTAGTCAGGCAATACCAAGGAGAATATGAGGCCAAAGACAACACCATGTCTCAGTACGTGGCAAAGGTCAAGGAGACGGCCAAGGTATTCAAAACTTTTAAGCTGGAATACATCCCCTGAGAGAGAAACAGAAAGTCTGATGCCCTCAGTAAGCAAGCCTCAGTAGCATTTGATCACCTAGCCAGGGAAGTCAAAGTGGAAGTCCTAACCTCCCCCTCCCTCAGCACAGAGGAGGTAGCTACAGTGGAAAACACACAAGAAACATGGATGACACTGATTGTATAGTTCCTCAGAGACGGGACACTACCCGAGGGAGACTGGGCAGCTAGGAAGATAAGGGTAAAGGCCTTGCAATATGAGATGGTTGATGGAGAACTGTACCGGAGATCATACCTGGGCCCATCCCTGAAGTGTGTTGACATGGAAGAAGCTGAGTATGTGGTTAGGGAGATGCATGAGGGAATTTGTGGAATGCATTCGGGGCCAAGGACGATAGTAGCAAAGGCAATGAATGCGGGATTCTATTGGCCTCGAATGTACGAAACAACATCCGAAGAGATCAAGAAATGTGATATTTGCTAGATACATTCACCTATGAATCATCGACACAAACACCCGATGATACCAGTCTCAACGTCCTGGCCCTTCCAAAAATGGGCCATCGACATAATCGAGCCATTTCCAGAAGGTCCAGGAGGAGTCAAGTATGTGGTGGTTGCTATTGATTATTTTACCAAGTGGATCAAAGCAATGCCCTTGGCAAAAATAACCGGGGAGCAGATGAGGCGATTTGTATTGGACAACATCATCTGCAGATACGGGGTCCCAAAAGAGCTGGTAAGTGATAACGTTGTCCAATTCGCTGGAAGACCCTTCAAGCCATGGTGCGAACAGATGCACATACAGCAGGTGTTTACCTCAGTCACTCATGCCCAAAGCAATGGACTGGTAGAAAGAGCCAACCAAAGTGTTATCAAAGGGATGAAGGGAAGACTCGGGAGGAAACAAAAAGGATGGCTGGAGGAACTACCGTTTGTACTATGGGCATACAGGACCACCCCCAAGAACTGCAATGGGGAAACTCCTTTCAGCTTAACTTACGGGACGGAGGCAGTCATCCCGGCTGAAATAGGATCCCGACTGTAAGGATGAAGCTCAGGGAGGCAGAAAACGAACAAGACCTCCGGATGAACCTGAACTTGCTGGAGGAAAGGAGAGAAGTGGCAGCAGTCAGGGAAGCAAAGTATAAGAAGCAGCTGGAAAGCTATTACAATGCCAAGATGAGAAAGCTTAGCCTCGTCCCGGGGGATTTGGTCCTAAGAGCAAACGAAGCCAGCCTACAGGAGAACACCGGAAAACTAGGTCCCAATTGGGAAGGGCCCTACCGGGTCATATAGGCAAATGGCAAAGGAAGCTGCAAATTGGAAACTCTCCAAGGAAAGGAGGTCCCCAGGACGTGGAACCTCATGCAACTTAGGAAGTACTACATATAAGGGGCGAACCCCCAGGAAAAACGGCTAAGGAGCCACTTTTGTAATATGTAACTATTAGTTTGGGGCTTACCCCCAGGAACGAGTCTTTTGTAACAACCTATGCGGGGAAGTTTAATCCCCAAGGAATGAATGACAAATGGACAACTAACTTGTCCCCTTTTGGTAAAATAACAGGTATTATATCTGGGCAGACGTGCCCAGAAACACTATAAACCTAGCTAACAAATGAACACACATGTATATGGTATGCCAAACATACCAAAAGCCCGGCTGTGGGGAGAAATAGGGTCTAGCTAACCCAAAGAAAGCGGACAAAACAAACTAAGAACATAATCTCACATTATAAAACTGTCCAGCGATTGGCCTCGAACAGACAATCTTGGTTTCCCAAACAAACCATAAATACAACACACTTCTATAAACAAACTACAAAAAGAAGTCTTTCTTTATTTATTTGCAAAATAAATGTACAAAGAGAAGCCCTAATAACTTTGGCAAAAGCAATTAGCATACAAAACAACAAGCACAACAAACTTAGGCCAAAACACAGCTTCTTGCAAAACAACCCAAGGGTCTTCAGGGAAGCGCCGACTTGATTCCTAGCAAAAGCCCCTGCAATATGAAAAACCACAATAGAAAGCAAGCAAAAGGCAAGAAAACAACACACAGTCATAAAGTTGCATGATTAGATACCAAGGAGGCCCCCAACACAAAGGACCTCCTTCCAAACAACCAAAAAAGTCTAAGTATCCTAGGGTAAGCAAGTTATCCAAATTACAACCATATCGAAAGTGATTAATGTTCAGGGATCACGGGGAACCACCCCCAGAAACAGACTTTGGAGATGAGGGACCAGTGGAGGAGAACAGGGCCTTCAGTTCATCTATGGATATCATGGGATGCTCTAGGATCTTCTTGAGAATGGCCGGGGTCTTGGCACCGAGCTCCTGATCCAGCTTGGACAACCGCTTCTTAGCTTTGGAATTATAAAGCGGAGTTTCTTTTCTGCCTAGACCCTGAGCAGAGTAGTTATACCCATCCTTCAGCCCAGCCTGGTAGCCAACATCCCGGTACGCCCTATACACCACCTCCAGGCCACTCTTGAATTCTTCTGACTGAGAGACTGCAGTAAGGAAAGCTGCAAAACCCTCGGTGATCAACCAATGTTTCTCTTTGGCCAGTCGCTGGTTATCATCAGAAGTTATCCCATAATCTGCATACATGGTATTCAGCTGCTCCTGAGAAACGGAGCCAACTTCCTTCAGATGCTTTAACTCAGCAGCCAGTTCATCCTTCTCCTCCACCAGCATCGCTATCTCTCTTTCCCAGGCTCGTTCCTTTCGCTCCAACATGGCTCCAGCCCCTGGGCAAAAAAAAAACATCATAAAAAATCCACAAAATTGTTGGAAGGTATATGTATTAAAAAAAGGGGGGGGGGGAAGAGAAGGAGAAAGGCTATATACCTTCTCCTCCTGCAACTTTCTCTCAGCTTCAACCACTTGGCACCTGAGTTCAGCAGCAACAGACTGAGAAGTCTTAAGCTCACCCTTGAGACCATCATTCGCCCTCCTCAAATCATCAATCCGCTGCAGCATGCCAGCACCCCTGAAGAAACTCTCACAAAGAGACATGCTATACTGATCCTAGAAAAGATCATCCCTCAAAGCAGAGTTCACAAATTTATGGGAGGGAGGGACAACATGACTCAGAAAGTCCCTAGCAGCCTCAGGAGTCCCTATCACCGAGGAGTGAGTTACCTTCCATTTGGGGACATAGGTGAAGGGGATAGCATCGGCAAACAGAGGAGCCAAAGGGGACCGATGAGCAGGACCCTCAGGTTGAGTGGGTCTACTGGTCCCCGTAGCATGAAGAGGTGAGAGTTCAAAGGCCGAGGTAAAATGAGCCATGCCTACTTCCGGGGTTTTGTCCCGAACACGAGAAGAGGAGGGACCAGTAGGGATCTCTATGGGATCACGAGAACTCCCCTGAACAAAAAGAAAAAGAACATCAGAAATAAAACAGAGGTGGGGCAGATAAACAAGAAGAAGAAAGAACTCACCAGCAAGGGTGCACTCACAAGACTCGAAGATCTCAGGTGTTTGGACAGAGAACCCTTGACCCCAACATGGGGAAGTTCGGAAGCAGCCTTCGATGAAGGAGGGGGTTTCTGTCCACTGGCACTCCGGAGCCTTTGCCGGATATCACGAGGAGCAGGGGCTGGCTTAGGACTTGTAGCCTTCCTCTTACGAACTAAACGAACCTCCAGAGCTTCATCATCGCTTTGATCAGAATGCTTGACAGGGGCAGGATCAGGGGAACTCTCCTCCCCATCAGAGGAGGTTTCCTCACCCCCTTCTACAGCAACGGAGCCCCCAGCCTGGGCAGACCCCCCAGCAACCTGCACCGCCCCGCTCCGGTTCAAGCCCAGATCAACTTCATCACCAACTACAAACTTCACATCCTTAGAATCTCCCTGAAGCAGCCTCCACAAAGTCAACTGTGTGAAAGAAAGACACTAAAGATGACTGCACAAATACCAAGAAACAAAAACAGACAAATGCAGATCTAAGGCAAAAGGATACCTTTTTTACCAAAGAAAGCCTTGGGACGAACAGGGTAGGAAGGACTCAACCCTCCCATGGCCAAAACCTCTTCGAAAAAAGTGAAAGCCCTCGTAGGGTTTTCATACATGCGTTTCCACTGAACAGTCTCATTAGCCGATAGGGTAGGAACAATATCTTCAATAGTGGCATCGACATTCTTAGGCAATGGGGATTCTGGTATCATGGCAGCGGAGACAAAAATGAACCTGCTTTTCCAATCCTTCGGGTAAGTGGAGGTTGGCATAAAAGTATAACAGGGCTTCGACACGATGTTCTGTCTCTTGGCAAAGGTAAACCAATCTCCATCAGAGATCAGTTTATAGAACATGCAAAAGAAGGGGACGGAAGGTTCACCAGAAATGGCCGCACAGGACAACTCTAAGTGCACCACTCTCATGAACCCTAAGGGGTGCAACTGAGAAAAGTGAACCCCGAAATGACGAAGCAAAGCAACCTTGAAAGGGGAAAGAAGATACCGGACTCCGCAGGAAGAAAATGCCAATGTATAAAGGGGAATTATGTCCGGTGTACATTCTGCCGGTTCGTTGGGGCCCGACAAGGTAGGGGAAAACTGCTCAGGAATGTTGTTCGTCTCGACAAAAGACTTTAGATCCTTCGCCGTTAAGACTGATCTAATGGCAAGACGACCGGAACGACTCATATCTGAAAAGAAAATTGTGATAGGAAGAGGGTAAAGAAGGTAAGAAACAGAGAATTATGGCGGAAGTTAAATGAGGGTTTGAGAAGGATAAGGGGGTATTTAAAGAGGTAACTAACACGGGGCGATAACCGTCACATCGCCGTCCCTTCGAAATTTAAAAAAGAGCACGTGTATCGATGGGATTAAACCCCGCCATCATTACTCGACAGACAAGTAAGGGGTGAATAGTAACCATCCCCAAAGGGCGGGCCCACGTTCTCTTTTTCTCTTTAACCTGGAGAATTATTTTCTAGGGAGGTATGACTCAGCCCCGGATCATGAGCCTTGGGTCTCAGAGCCAGGGACTAAAGATGACTTGACGACGGGCCAATGGATTGCTCCATTTACCCGACTTGGGCTGCCATCACACAAGCCCAACGAATAAGGCCCACAAATGGTTTTACTTCTCTACTAAGGTTTTCTCGTTATGAAATGAGCGGGAAACGAGGATCCAGAGCATGCAGACCGCAATTAATGAATGATAAGAGGAGCATCTTGGCTGGCATCGTACTTCTCCTGCCGGAACATTAAATGAAGCTGCCAATCCAGCCGTTAGGGGTCAGACACGTGTCTGAGCCCCTCGAAGACTTCCTAAAACCGTCATATCATCTCAACTAATATTCCACATGCAAGATAAGGCCTAAGACTTATATAAGAAGAAGAAAACGGTAACAAGGGGAGATCGGAGGTATCACATTTAATATTCTCTCATTTACTCTTCTCTCATTAATTCCGACCAACATTCCCATACATTCAATACACACACGTATTTATTGGATTCACACCAAAGAGGAAATATTCCGGTGATCACACTCATCGGAAGACACTCCTCTCACTTCCCGACAAGTTTACTTACTCTCACGCCGGAGCTTGGTCATGGATCCCCCTCCCGGGGACCTCCGTGACGAGGCTAACGGTTTATTCTTTTGCAGTCACAAGAGACGGGATATCTGGACGTCAGCGAAGATCCATTGAACGTCAGCCGGGATTTGGGTAATCGACACATCCGTTCCTAAGGTTTCTAACGTTTTCACATTAGCTAAGTGTTATGGGTGGTTTTCTGCTCGTATATTCTGAACAATATTCTGACTGTGTTTCTTTTGTTGTGATAAGGATACCGGATCAGGATATTGGTAACATCCTGATGCAGTATTCTGGTAGTAACTAATTAATTCACGTGTAGATTATTGGTGCAAGTCTATAACGTTCAAGTGGACTTCTTCTCCCAAAGACTCGGACAAATCTGTTAGATTATGGACGTTAAAGCCGGAAGATATGGACTACAACGTTCACAAAGGGAATATTCGATATATCCCGGATTTATTGGCTAGTTAGTTAGTTTTGTTTTACTATAAATTGGAGTGATCGGATCAGATAAGGACACACAATCTCTCGAACTCTCTTTCTCTCTAGCTGCAAACACTCACAACACACTTACACTTGTATCGAAATCACATTGTAACACTTAGTTGATCCGCATCATATCCTGCACTGTATCCTGATATTTGAAGCAATAAGAAGAACAAGGCAGCTGCGATTGTCAGCTCCCGAGGTTTTGTGCTGGCGATCTAGATTGATCAAGGGCTTTCCTCGTACATCCCGTGTCACCCTTTACGTTTTTTGCTCATAGTTTGATTGTAGATATAGCTCGATATCCCGAGCTATATCCTGAAAACTGTTTTTTTTAACAACTAAATTAGCATATTTTTTATATACATTCTTAGCACACTACCTCATTTAACTAATTTTATCACTTAATTGCTTCGGTAATTTTTGACCAAAACAATTTGGCGCCCACCGTGGGGCAAGTGGTGTTATATCTATTAAAAGCTTTTGCAAAATCATTGCTTGGTTTTCTATTTTCAAAACTTTTTGCTACACTATTTTCAATGGCCTCAAGATCAAACATGAGCTCTTCTACCATATCTGCTACAACATCTGCAACGATTGGTTCGGTGCTTCCACCACCTCCTCCGAGGACGCAAGCTTCTTCACAGCCTCAGGATATTATCCCCACTCGGAATATAATCAGGGATCTGCTCCTGTTTTGGCCTCTAATGATGAAATTATGACTTTATTTGGTAGTGTACATGAGCAGATGAGGCAACAGCAGGAGACCAACCAAATGTTGATGAGGGAGATACAGCTCTTGAAGTCTGGTCCGAGTAGGCCTGCTGAGGATATTGTCACTCCTTTGCAGCCCAGAGCTTTGAACTTCAGTTCTGCAGTATACACTGAGGATAACAGGGGCAATATTGTGCCTAGTCACTCCCAGAATCATACTCCTGAGATACCCTCTTCAGTTAGAGTGTCAAATGTGAGAAGTTCAGGATATGCTTCAGGATATGGCCTGAATCCTCAGATTGGTAATGTGTCTAACAATAATACTCTTGCTACTAATGGTATTGGATTTGTGCAGGATGCAGGTATGACATCAGCACTTTCCAGGGAGCTTCAGAAGTTAAAGGACATGATATCCAGTGTACCTGGAGTAGTCCAGCCGATCCCAGAAGTATCTCAAGATATCCACAAGATATCTCGGTTTGCATATCCTATATGTGATGCTGAAATCCCAAAGAGATTTCAAACCCCCAACATGAAGCTCTATGACGGAACTACGGATCCTGAAGAGCATATTGCCCAGTATAGGGAAAGGATGGAAATCAACCCTATCCCTCCAGATCTCAAGGAAGCATGCCTCTGCAAGGGTTTTGGTTCTACCTTAACAGGATTAGCCTTAAAATGGCTCTTAAACATTCCTCCTCATTCGATTACATCATTTTCTCATTTAGTCAATTTATTTAATAGTCAATTTTCTTGCAGTCGAAGTTTTGAAAAACTAACCAGTGATCTCTACAGGATAACTCAAGGACCTCAGGAATCCTTGAGAGATTATGTGAACAAGTTTAGCCGGGAATCCTTAGATATCCCACATCTTGATGTTGCAACAGCTGTGCAGGCTTTCAAGATGGGATTGCAAAAAGATTCTCAATTTTACCAGGATCTTGTAATGAATCCCTGCAGGAACCTGGATGAAGCTCGGAACAGGGCTTTAAGATATATTCGACTGGAGGATGACAAAAAGATGCAAGAGAGGATGAATTCGTCCACAACCTATGATTCAACCAACAGGAAATCATAATCCTCGTACAAGCCATATCGTTCTAAGCCATATGGCAGGAATGATAGCAAGAAAGTGAATGTTGTTGAAGACGAGGATCCTGAAGAGTATCCTGAGTTTTCAGAATATTGTTTTTCTGTTAACATACCTGAATTGATGTATGCTATGTAGGGTTTAGGAGACAAAGCAAGGTGGCCTAGAAAGAACCAACAAAAGCTGATTGGAAGGATAAGTCCAAGTGGTGTGCCTTCCATGAGGATTTCGGTCATGTTACTGAAGATTGCATTGCTCTAAGGAAAGAAATAAGCTATCTCCTGAGCAAGGGATATCTGAAGGATCTCCTGGGAAGAAAGAAGAATAAGGGCCAGGATACTGAGAAGGATCCTGAACGAGCAGCATCACCTCCTGCGGATGCCAAGATAATTAATTTTATTTCAGGAGGATCCGATATCTGCGGAACTTCTTATTCTGCAGCCAAAAGACATGCAAAGGAGGATAAGGCAGAGAGGGGAGATAAGCCAACTAGGATGTCAACCCTCATGACTGATAAAGTGATCACGTTCGATAGTGATGATAGGGATACTGTCCAGGATCCTCATCATGATGCTTTGGTAATAACTTTATGTGTTGCTAATCATTTTATGCGCAGGATACTGGTGGATAATGGCAGCTCCGTCAACATAATTCAGCTGGAAACACTGAAGAGGATGAATGTATCCCCAATGGATATTACTTCGAAATCCACTGTGCTTGTTGGGTTCAGTGGAGAAGCCAGGAATACCGTGGGAGAAATAAAGTTCCCTGTGTATGTTGAAGGGGTCAACTCAATGCAACGCTTTTGTGTCATGGATTCCTTATCCTGCTATAATATTATATTCTGTTGGCCATGGATCCATGATATGAAAGCTGTGCTGTCAACCTATCATCAATGCATCAAGATCCCTACCCCTTGGGGAGTGGTCAAGGTGGAAAGTGATCAGCAGGAAGCGAAGGAGTGTTATTCTTCTTCGATGAAATCCTCGATAAAGCCCAATGCAGCATAGCAATTAAAGATGCGAGCCCAGGATATCGAGGAGGTTTCAGAGAAGGATGTAAAGAAAATTATCCTGGATCAGGATAATCCAGATATCTCGGTGCTCGTAGGAACCAATATCCCTCAGGATATTGAAAATCAATTAACTAACTTTTTGAAATGCAGGATGTCAACATTCGCATGGAAACATGAGGATATGACAGGTATTTCCAAAGATATTATAATCCACAAGCTTGGAATTGATAGGTCTTTCAAGCCTGTCTAGCAGAAACGAAGGAAGTTTGCTCCAGAGCGGAACACAATCATTCAGGAAGAGGTTGAAAGATTATTAAAAAGCAAGATGATTAGGGAAGTTAAATTTCCCAAATGGTGGATGCTACTGCCGGCCATGAAATGTTAACCTTCATGGATGCATCCTCAGGATTCCAGCAGATCCAAATAGAACCCGCGGACCAGGAGGATACTGCTTTCATGACACCAACAGGTATATATTGTTATACTGCTATGCCTTTTGGTTTGAAAAATGCAGGTGCAACATACCAAAGATTGGTGAACATGATGTTTAAAGATAAACTGGAGGACACCATGGATGTAACACCTCGAAAATTCACGTCCTATAATATGTAGACACGTGTCAAATGCTTAAACGTGTGAAAGAAATATTTTAGAAGGACTAAAGTTGACAAACATGGAAAGTATGTGATTATTCGGGTTCTAAGTGTCAACAGTGAATAAATATACTTCATAATAACCCTACATGATGTTTATAACATCAAACGAATAAATCACGGATCATACGAAGCTAAAAGTGAGAGATTACAAACTACAGGGGTTAAATGTGTCAACATGTTAAAGATATACCTCTGAGTGACCTTTTGACAAACCCAAAGCTTTGTAAATGTAAATTATGCTCACTAGAATGCGCGATATAAATTTCATAAAGTTTCGTTATCGTATGAGAAAGTTATGATCAAATTCGTGTGCGAGGGGTTAAAGTGTTAACGTTGAAAGTTAAGGCTTTTCGGGTAAACCGGAAGTGTTCAAGGACTTGGCAAAGTGGGTATAAGTCCTAAAGTCTATGTGGGTATAGTATAAGGGGGTCAAAATGCAATAAAAAGCTTGATTACCCTTTCATATAACCCAAAGGACAAGTTGCTAAACATTAAAAATAAAAATTCTGATTATTAAGGCTGAGGC
The DNA here is from genome assembly GCA_030545235.1 of Helianthus tuberosus. Taxonomy (NCBI): domain Eukaryota; kingdom Viridiplantae; phylum Streptophyta; class Magnoliopsida; order Asterales; family Asteraceae; genus Helianthus; species Helianthus tuberosus. The sequence continues at coordinate 205,051,782 of CM060441.1, forward strand.
GGCCCGCTTCAACATTCTTAAATCCTCAGGCGGGCCGCGTGGGACGCCCAGAACCAGAAAACGGGGACATGCCCCTGGAAACGTGGAAACTCGACCTTTAACCGAATTTTTCACATGGTGGGCGACCCCTAAGCTATCCTAGAGCACTAGGACACATGTTGGAAGGTTGTGGTCAGCTCTAGACTTAGTTGTCAACTAATTGTGGTGTGTAATTCACTATAAAAGGCCACCTTGAGCAACACAACTCCTCACACCTTCATTTGCATAATTTGATCATTCCTGGAGCTCTCAAGCAGGTCCAACTGATCTTAAGTCGTGCATAGGACTCTTGTAAGTCTACTAGTCCTTCTTTATTTGAGTTTAGCTTGGTTAATTAGCTAAAAGTCAAACCGTCGTAATTACGGTTTGACTTTGAGATTAGTCAATAATGGCTCAGTCATATCTCGAATTAAAAGTAGTTATGAGTTGGTATTTATGTGGGTAATAAAACCTCAAAAGGGTTTCCCCTGATCACCACTCTAACCAGGTCAAAAGTCGGGTCAAACTTTTAATTAAAAAGTCAACAGGATGCCTAAAATGTCATTTATGCATAATTAGCTATCTAGAACATATGTAACCTGTTTGATCATTGTTATAACTTAGTAATTAGTGTAAGAACATGTCTAAACATGTTCAACCCGACTATTTCCTGTTTAGACCCGGTTCGGAACCGAAAGTCACATAGTTTAACTTTCACTTTGACTTTCAGTTCTGACCCGTTCAGGTATGTTTTAGAAATGCCTCAGAGCTTAAATTGGATTAGGTTACTTGTTAGAACAACCCTCTGTGATTACACACCATGGTTCACTAGTTATCCAATTAATATGCATATTTCCGTTAATTGCTCATATGTTGACCTTTATGCCCTTATTACCTTAAAACATGATTTATGATAATGTAAAAGTGTAGAAACCTTAGTTACTGATATATAAACTTGTATGCAAAGTTTGACATCAGTTTGACTTATAGATTAAGAGTTATGCTCAATATCGCAAAATTAAAGCTTTATGTTAATAAAACGGCGTAATTAGCGTATAGCCTAGTTAAGCCTACTTTTTGGTATCAAACTTAATACCCACTGATATAATATATTATTTTGGGATTTTTAAAGATTTTTAATTAATTTTAGGCTGAGCATAACTAGTAGTCGTAGGCTTAATCCGGTAATTGTCGGTTTTGCCCTTACGGGCCATAAAATGAGTTTTACTTATCTAAACGACTCCAAACCTTTTGCTACTGATCACATATGATAAATAAATTATTTTAAGCTTTCCGGAAATATAAAAATATCAGATTTAAGTATCAAACCCGGAAATGGCCTTTAATCGCCTTATTTAGCGTTTTTAACGCATAGTATGTTTTAAAATCATATTGAACATACCCGGGTTGATACCTACTGATATATGAGGCAAATTATGATATTTTAACAGTAAGCAAAGGTTGATAAACTCAGACTTCAGTTTTGAGCTTTTCGGCTTATGTGAAATTTCCAAAATGCCCCTTCGGTGCATAGTTTGGTTATAAATGATATATTTCACATATATACTTTACCCTACTGTTATAACTCATCAAATTGAGTATGTTTGCTGTTTACATCAGACCTGTAACTCAGTTAAACATTTAAACTCTTTTACAACCTTTAAAATGACCAAACTACCCCTACGGGGCATAGTTTGTGTTTAAATTAGTTCGGGGCATAATGAAAGACATCCTACTGATGTCACAACATATTTGAAGCATATTAACTTAGGAAACCTGTATATGGCTCTTTCAGATACCCGTTACTCTTATTACGCGTTCGGTTCGGTTTATGTAGCAAGTTTACATAAAATAGCCGAAACGGGTCAAACCTTATCGGTTTTATCTCAAAATCCAGAATGTGCATGAAGGACCCATATTAAACAAGTCTCTGAACTTGTCGGGTCTAAATCACATTCTATCCGGTCCTCGCTTAATCGTGCGTACGAACCGTATCTTTGAAACTAGCCGGTCTAAGCTTAAGCTTAATTAAAGACCCGTTAGGATTCTAATAGGTTATTAAAAACCTTCGTTCCAGATTAGGAGCCCAGTAAAAGCTATCTGTACTTGCTGATTTGATATACGGCTGGGATTGAATTTATATTTAGCTCAGGTAAATACTTTTAACTTATTTTCCCTATACGGGCTTGGGTTACGGTATATAGCATACCGCTTGATCGGGCATCAAATCTCCACGCTTAGTGGGTAGTTGAATAATTTGATCGGCTCGTTTAAATAGTCTTGTTTACTTTACAGCCTTTGGGGGGTTAATGACCATGTCCCGGATATCCTTGGCATCATCTTACGAGATGGTCACGACCTGAGCACGGGGTGTAGGCGTACACCTGTCAGTGTATAACTCAATATTGTGGTGTGTCTATTGATCTTTAACCCGGACAAGATCCGGGCTACTGAACGCATAAGTAACATGTAATTCGTTCACAAGATTATAATATTAAATAATTCTCCCAAGTTAAAAAGATTAATTTTGCCTCTGTGCATTTTAATCAAATTATAAAATGTTTATGCCACGTGCATCCAAACCAATTTTCAATCATTTTCCAAAATGAGTCAGTTGATTGTATTTACCAGTGTAAACTGACGTATTTTTCCAAAAAGGCTAAATGCAGGTACTATACGAAATTGGCTGGATATTTCTCCTTAGCATCAATAGAAGTCTCGCAAGCTTAAGATGCCTAAAAGTCTGTTGAACTATTGTTTCCATTTTATGTTCGATCCTTCTGTGGATAAACTTCCGAATATTGTGACATTTGATATTACAATAATAAATTCGGTTATATTATATTTTCAATTGCTTCCGCTGTGCATATTAATATTGTGTTGTTTGACTATTATGTTGCCAACCACGTAACGATACTCCCCACCGGGCCCACCGGTGACACGTGGAAAGTCGGGGTGTGACAGGTTGGTGTTTTGGTCAAAAATTACCGAAGCAATTAAGTGATCAAATTAGTTAAGTGAGGTAGTGTGCTAGAGACAAGTGTCGAAAATATGTTAATCAAATTACTTGCAAAAACAGTTTCAGGATACGGCTCAGGATATTGAGCTGTATCAACGATCAAATAATGAGCAAACAATGAGCAAAAAGTAAAGAAAATGACACGAGATGTACGAGGAAAGCCCTTGATCAATCTAGATCGCCGGCATAAAACCTCGGGAGCTGACAATCGCAGCTGCCTTGTTCTTCTTATTGCTTTAAACTTCAGGATACAGTGCAGGATATCAACCAGATCGCTAAGTGTTACAATGAATTCGTGTGAGAGTACAGATTGCGAGAGAACAAGTGTTAGAGTGTAGTGAGTGTGATTGCAGTGAAATTATTGTGTCCTATTTGATCTGGTGTTCCTCCTATTTATAGTAACGAAATACAAACAAATATTCCTATAAATATGGGATGCTCCGAATATTCCACCACGAACGTCGTAGACCGAGTAATAAGGTTTCAACGTCTTTCTTTAAACGGCCTGGACCGAGTCTTCCGCGGAATAAGTCTTTGTGAACGTTGCTAGCTTCTAACACACGTACCTGCACATAATCCATTAGTAATCCCGAGGATACCGTTCAGGATGTTACCAATATCCTGAACCAGCATCCCGGATGTAAACAGATACTACATAAATAAGATATAGATCAAGATATTTTCCAGGATATGGGCTCAGAATTTCACCCATAACAATTGTCCCCAAAAATGTTACCGTTTGATATCCTAACGGTTACATTTTTTCACAGTGGCCGAGGCAATTAAGAGATAAGACTTCTGATGTGACAGCTTTCAACCACCCGGCCTATATTTACTCATCATACCCTATATCTTCTCATCCTCATCTTCTTTTTTACCCACAATCGACAAGAAAAAGGTAACATTCTCTCTCTCATCTTCATAACCATCTTTCATTTTACTCCGGCAAGAATTCAGGCGACCAAATGCCTAGGCAAACGAGGTCCAGTTCAGGCGACTCGGCTCCCACATTCATCCAACAGAATCTTCTCCAAGAACCGGAGAATGAAACATGCACCTTTGATAGTGCTCATCTGTCGGCTTTGAAATCTTCCGGTATCTTTCCGGATGGAACCATATTCCGACCCTTTGACAGAGAAATCCGGTCAGATATGGTTTCCACCAAGTGGATTTGTTTCAACGCTTTCCCCTTCACCTTAGGGCGACGATTTCCCTTTCCGGACTTTATTACCGAGTTTTTTAACATTACTAAAATTTCTTTCAGCCAAACCATGCCAATGCTTTGGCGTGTTTTATCTGTTCTGGACCAAATCAAGAGAAACCACATACCTGACCTTTCTGTCCATGATCTCCCTTTAGCCTACAAGCTTAGATGCCACGGCTCATCTAGGTTTCTATTTTACTCTAGTTCCGGTCCCCCATTGATACTTCGTGCCACCAAAAACGAGGATGGTTGGCAATCCAAGTTTTTCTTTGTAAAAAGGGATTCAATCCCCGGTGGAACGGATTATCCGATGAGATGGTTAAGAAAGGGTAGGACTTAGGGTTTAAGAATGATCTTGTCTCTTATCCTGTCTCATAATGATCTTGTCTCTTATCCTGTCTCATATTCTGAACTAATAAACTCTCATTTTTGTGCAGCTGATTTCAGGAAGATTGCACCTCTTCTTGCTAATTCTCAAGAAAGAATAGACACCATCAGACTTCTTCCAGAGGCAGAGAGAAGTTTCAATCCTTCTCCACCAACTCCAAGCCCTCTTTCAAGTGCCAACATGTCTGGTAAGGATCCTGCAAGATATCCTGCACACATATGTTTTTTATCTGTTATTCATAAGAGGAATTTAGAATTTACTCCCTGTGTGCAGATTCCAGCAAAGTCCCAGTCTATCTAGACCTGGATGAACTTGACAGCTATCCAACTCCAGCCATAGTCAAGAAGGAGACTCCTGCTACCACTAGCTCCAAACCACTCCCGGCTCCCAAGGCCAATCCAAGAACCCGTGCTTCCGCAGCGAAAAAGAGAAAGGGTCTTGAGGTCAGTGCTCCAGGCTCAGAAGGGTTCTCCTATGATGAACTCAGCTTCTCTGACTCCTTAGAGCCAATGACATCCTTCCTTAACAAGGTAATATCCTGATGCATATCCTCCATGTATATCCTACACACATATCCTGCACGTATATCCTAACAGGATATCCTGGCAGGATGTCTTAGTCAGCATACATTCTAAATTCATACCTGTAATTAATGTGCAGGGCCTCCAGCATTTGCTCCACTTGTACAATGACGCCTGTGGTACTGTGGCACTTCATGAAGCCAGGATCAAGCAGCTCGAGAGCACCGTTGCTGACCAAGGTGTTATTGCTGAAGCGAAGAGCCGGCACTATGAAAGCTTGCTAAAGAAGGTCACCCAGGACGCTGAGGTCAAACTTGCCAGCGTTCAAATGGATCATGATCAGGCCTTGATCAGCTTTCGAGAGGGAATCAAGGCTTCTGCTATCGTCTCCCTGCTACAAGCACGCATCAAGATGGCCTACGAGGCCAAGGAGACGGGCCTTGTTTGTCCATCTTGGCCAGTTGAATCCTGGGTGGCTAAGTTGAAGGAGCTCGGAGGCAAAGCTGTGCCGCTTCCTGCTGAAGCCGGCGAGTCTTCTAAGTCAGCAGAGGCGGTGGTCCAAGCTGGAGAGAAGAAGGATGCTGGAGGTGACGCTGAGATGGACATTGGTCAGGATGCTGGTCAAGATGCTGGAGCGGAGAAGTCTGAGAAGGTTGGAGGTGATGCCGCTGTGTGAGGGCATTTAGGTGGGCGATGACGGATATACGTGCCAAGGCCAGAGCCCACCTTTTTGAATTTGAATGTTGGTTTGTAGTTCCACAAACAATTTACTTTTCTGCATTTTACTTTCCCGTACCTGAACAATTTACATTTCCTGCATGCTTTTTGAACAATACAACAGTTGAAGGTGGATGGATCTTGGTTTGAGATGAAGCCTTCAACTGTTGGGTAAATATGGTTATGAACTATTAGTGCTCTTAGTGGATGGGCCTTGTTTTGAGGTGAAACTAAGAGCACATCTTTTGGTATGTTAATAATATAACTACTCACTTGACTTTATTGTTATTGTCATACAAATTTTACTTATGAAAATTGTTTGGTTTGAACATTCTTAAGAACACATATTATAAATGAATCCTGGAAGATATCCTGAAAGATATCTTGATCAGGATATTAAAATACACCTATAAATTGTCCAAATAGAAAGGAGAAATCATACCAGAGATCCTTAGAGGATCAGTTCCAATCTTTTATCATAAGTTTGTCCCCAGTGTATACTTATAAACTTGGATCCATCCTTTGAGCAGTATTACGTATGTCCCATGTGTTTGCCAAAAACACCAATGTATTTATATTTTGACTCCAATGAACATCGAATACCCCAGGGCAAAACCCATGATATCCTGAAATGAATCCTTAACATACTTGGGATAAACCCTTAATATCCTGGGGATAAACCTTGATATCTGGGGATAAACCCTAAATTTCATGCGCTACAGGCGAGAGTGTATAAACTCCAATTCTTAGAAAGGTGAAAACCTTTAAACCTTAGAGAGTATGAAAATACCCTTTCGCGAGAGAGGGTGATCAATCCTCATATACCTTAAGGATCCAGGGTATAGCCAACAGTAACGAAATTGTCAGCCACTTTTACATGAACTGGTCCCGCTACCTTGAACTACCCCTGGATAACTTGCGCTCCAGGCGGGGTGTTTAAACCCAATTCATGAGAAAGGTGAATACCTTTAAACCTGTGAAGGGACCAGGATCCCTTAAACGTGAGAGAGGGGGCCAATCCTCTAATCTTTCGATTTATCCTGAGCATATATCCTGGAGCTATATCTTGAAACATATGCTGCAAAACAACTATAAACTAAGGTGGGTGTTAGCTTGGCTAACACCCCTCCGATGCTTAAGTCAGTATTGGGTTCAAGATAATAAACAAATATATTTAAAAGAGATAGAATACATACCCTTTTGAGATAGAAATTAAATTCTATTCTTACTTGAAATAGAGCTTTAAGTGGATTGCATTCCAGGATCTCGGTAGCATATCCCCTTCCATATTCCTGAGTCGATATGTTCCTTTCCCTGCTTCTGACTCGACTTCATAAGGTCCTTCCCATTTCGGAGCTAGCTTTCCATCGGCAGGATTAGTAGTATTCTGAAAAGCCTTCCTTAGTGCCCAATCTCCAACTTGAAACCTTCTAGTCCTTAGATTCTTGTTATATGCTCTGGATATCCTCTGTTGATATGTTGTCATTCTCAACTTTGTCGCATCCCTTGTCTCATCAATAGTATCCAATTCTTGACATAGGGCTTCAGGATCTTCCAAGCACCTTAGGTACGGACCTGCAAGGGATTTCTTATACAAAATATTATTTATAATAGTAAAACGAGATACCCTCATCCTAAAAGCCTTAGGTTTGCATCCTTTGGGATATCTCCTTCTTGAAGATACTTCACAATTGGAGTTATCCAGGATTCAGGATCCTTCTCAGGATATCCATCACCAGGATCCTGGATACATGCTACTTCTTTATCCTGAGATTTGAAATGTTCCATTGCAGGATATAGGATGTGCACTATTGGTATCTGAGTTCCCTCCGGTATCCTGACAGTAGATCCTAAGTTTGCTAGAGCGTCAGCTTCAGCATTCTTTTCTCTTGGTACCTGTTCAAGTGTAAAAATTTCGAAATATCCTGCTAATTTTTTAACAATTTCAAGGTATTCAGCTAACTTTTCACCTTTTACTGCATAAGATCCATTGAAATGGTTAGTAATCAACAGGGAATCGACATATACTTGTAAACATCTAATATTCATATTTCTAGCCAATTCTAATCCTGCTATCAGAGCTTCATACTCAGCTTCATTAATGGTAGTAGAAAATTCACATTTAATAGCCTGGGGTAATATGTCCCCCTGTGGCGATTTTAGTAGTATACCCAATCCTACACCTCTAACATTAGATGCACCATCAGTATATAATGTCCAGGATACTGAAGTTTCTCCTAGTTGTTGAACTTCTAGGTCTACTTCATTTTGAATATCACTACTGAAATCAGCCACAAAGTCTGCTAGAGCCAGAGACTTTATAGCATTTCTAGGTTCATATACTAGATCATAGGCACTTAATTTTACTGACCACTTAGCCATTCTACCCGACATCTCAGGTTTCCAAAGCACATTCTTAACAGGATAATTAGTTTTAACATGAATCCTGTGTGTCTCAAAATAATCTCTAAGCTTAGTTGATGCCATAACTAGGGCTAATATCATTTTTTCTAGATGAGAATATCTAGTTTCAACATCTAATAAACTTTTACTAACGTAATAGACAGGATACTGCTGACCTTCATGATCCTTTACAAGGATGGCACTTACTGCATTCCCTGATACTGCGAGATATAGGGATAATAGTTCACCATCCTCAGGATTCATTAATAGAGGTGCGGTTAAAAGATATTGCTTTAATTCCTGTAGGGTTGCTTCATGCTTTTCTCCCCACTCGAACCTCTTATTCTTCTTCTTCAGGATATCGTAGAATTCCTTGCATTTTTCCGAGGATCTTGATATAAATTTGTTTAATGCTGCTACTCGCCCTGTTAATCTTTGAACATCTTTCATATTTGAAGGTGACTTGATATCCCAGATAGCTTTAATCTGCTCCGGGCTTGCTTCTATCCCCCTTTTAGTCACCATGTATCCTAAAAACTTTCCTGCCCCCACTCCAAAATGGCACTTGGCAGGATTTAGTTTCATATTATACTGGTCCAGGATATCAAATGCTCCTTTAATATCCTGGAGATGATCCTCAGCCTTCTTGGATTTGACTAGCATATCGTCAATGTACACCTCCATGGTGTCCCCCAGTTTGTCTTTAAACATCATGTTCACCAATCTCTGGTACGTTGCACCTGCATTTTTCAAACCAAAAGGCATAGCAGTATAACAGTAAATACATGTTGGTGTCATGAAAGCAGTATCCTCCTGGTCTGAAGGTTCCATTTGGATCTGCTGGAATCCTGAGGATGCATCCATGAAGGTTAACATCTCATGACCGGCAGTGGCATCCACCATCGAGTCTATATGAGGCAGAGGGAATGGGTCTTTAGGACATGCTTTGTTCAAGTCTGTGTAATCTACACAAACTCTCCATTTCCCATTCTTCTTTCGAACCACGACCACATTTGCTAGCCACTTGGGAAATTTGACTTCCCTGATCATCTTGGACTTCAATAGTCTTTCAACCTCTTCTTGAATAATTATGTTTCGTTCTGGAGCAAACTTCCTTCTCTTTTGTTGGATAGGCTTGAAAGACCTGTCAATTCCAAGCTTGTGAGTTATAATATCCTTAGAAATACCTGTCATATCCTTATGCTTCCATGCGAATGTTGACATCCTGCATTTCAAAAAGTTAGTTAACTGATTTTTAATATCCTGAGGGATATTGGCTCCTACGAGCACCGAGATATCTGGATTATCCTGATCCAGGATAATTTTCTTTACATCCTACTCTGAAGCCTCCACGATATCATGGGCCCGCATCTTTAATTGCTATCCTGCTTTGGATTTTCTTGAGGCCTTCATTGAAGAGGAGTAGCACTCCTTCGCCTGTTGTTGGTCACTTTCAACTTTGACTACCCCCCAAGGAGTAGGGATCTTGACACACTGATGATAGGTGGAAGGTACAACTTTCATATCGTGAATCCATGGCCTGCCTAATATAATATTATAGCAGGATAATGAGTCCATGACACAAAACCGTTGCATCGAGTTTACTCCTTCGACATATACAGGCAGTTTTATCTCCCCAACAATATTCCTTGCTTCTCCACTAAACCCTACAAGCACAGTGGACTTTGAGGTAATCTCTATCTTGGGGATGTTCATTCTCTTCAAGGTTTCCAATTGGATCATGTTGACTGAACTGCCATTATCCACCAGTATCCTGCGTACAAAGTGATTAGCAACGTATAAAGTTATTACCAGAGCATCATGATGAGGATCCTGGACAGTATCCTTGTCATCACTATCGAACGTGATCATTTTATCAGTCGAGAGGGTCGATATCCTGGTTGGCTTATTCCCCCTTTCGGCCTTAGCCTCCTTTGCATGTCTTTTGGCTGCAGAATAAGAAGTTTCGCAGATATCGGACCCTCCTGAGATAAAGTTAATTATCTTGGCGTCGGCGGGAGGTGATGCTGCTCGTTCAGGATCCTTCTCAATATCCTGACCCTTATCCTTCTTTCTGCCCAGAAGATCCTTCAGATATCCTTTGCCTAGTAGGTAGCTTATTTCTTTCCTCAGGGCAATGCAATCCTTAGTAACATGTCCGAAATCCTCATGGAAGGCACACCATTTGGACTTGTCCTTCCAATCAGCCTTTTTATTGATTCTTCCGAGGTCACCTGGCTTTATCTCCCAAACCCTGCATAGCATAAATTAGTTCAGGAATATTAACAGAAAAACAATATTCTGACAATTCAGGATACTCCTCAGGATCCTCATTTTCAACAGCGTTCACTTTTTTGCTATTATTCCTGTCATATGGCTTAGAATGATATGTTTTGTATGAGGATTCTGACTTCCTGTTAGTTGGTTCATATGTTGAGGATGCATTCATCCTCTCTTGCATTTTCGTATCATCTTCCAGCCTGATATATCTCAAGGCCCTATTTCGAGCTTCGTCCAAGTTCGTGCAAGGATTCATCACAAGATCCTGATAAAACTGGGAATCCTTTGGTAGTCCCATCTTGAATGCTTGGAATGCTGTAGCAACATCAAGGTGTGGGATATCCAAGGATTCCCTGCTGAATTTGTTCACATAATCCCTTAGGGATTCTTGAGGCCCCTGTGTTATCCTGTAGAGGTCACTTGTTAGTTTTTCAAAGCTTCTACTACAAGAAAACTGACTATTAATCAAATTAACTAAATGAGCAAATGATGTAATTGAATCAGGTGGAACGTTTAGAAGCCATTTCAAGGCTGATCCTGTTAGAGTAGAGCCGAAGCCCTTGCACAAGCATGCTTCCTTAAGTTCTGGCGGGATAGGGTTAATCTCCATCCTCTCCCTATACTGGGCAATATGCTCCTCAGGATCCGTCGTCCCATCATACAGCTTCATGTTAGGAGTCTGGAATCTCTTTGGGATTTCTGCATCACAAATGGGGTAAGCAAAGTGGGATATGTTGTGACTATCCCGGGATACTTCCGGTATAGGCTGCACTATCCCAGGCACACTTGATATCATATCCTTCAACTTTTGAAGCTCTCTGGTTATCACTGATGTTACACCTGCATCCTGCAATGATCCAAGATTATTAGTAACAGGGATACTGGTGTTAACAGACAAGTTACCAGGTTGGTGATTCTGGCTATATCCTGGGGCATATCCTGGAGCATATCCTGGATCCCTCACAGTCGACATCCTGGTCGAAGAGGGTATCTCAGGAATATGACTCCAAGAATGGCTAGGCACAATATTCCCCCTGTTATCCTCAGCATAAACTGCAGAATTGAAGTTTAAAGCTCTTGGCTGCAAGGGAGTGACAGTATCCTCAGCGGGCCTGCTTGAGCTGGATTTCAAGAGTTGTATCTCTCTTATCAGCATTCGGTTGGTCTCCTGCTGCTGCCTCATTTGTTCCTGTACACTACCAAATAAAGTTAGAATTTCTTCATTAGAGGCCAAAGTATGACCAAATCCCTGAATATTCTGAGCGGGAATAACATCCCGAGCCACATGAATTTCGGTTCCTTGTGAAGAGGCTTGCGTTCTCGGAGGAGGTGGTGGAAGCATCGAACCAATTGTTGTAGAGGTTGTAGCAGACACGGTGGAGGAGCTCATGTTTGATCTTGAGTCCATTGTAAACAATGTGGTAAAAAGTTTTGAAAATAGAAAACCGATTAACGATTTTACAAAGATTTTTAGTAAAAGTAGCACCACTTGCCCCACGGTGGGCGCCAAATTGTTTTGGTCAAAAATTACCGAAGCAATTAAGTGATCAAATTAGTTAAGTGAGGTAGTGTGCTAGAGACAAGTGTCGAAAATATGTTAATCAAATTACTTGCAAAAACAGTTTCAGGATACGGCTCAGGATATTGAGCTGTATCAACGATCAAACAATGAGCAAACAATGAGCAAAAAGTAAAGAAAATGACACGAGATGTACGAGGAAAGCCCTTGATCAATCTAGATCGCCGGCATAAAACCTCGGGAGCTGACAATCGCAGCTGCCTTGTTCTTCTTATTGCTTTAAACTTCAGGATACAGTGCAGGATATCAACCAGATCGCTAAGTGTTACAATGAATTCGTGTGAGAGTACAGATTGCGAGAGAACAAGTGTTAGAGTGTAGTGAGTGTGATTGCAGTGAAATTGTTGTGTCCTATTTGATCTGGTGTTCCTCCTATTTATAGTAACGAAATACAAACAAATATTCCTATAAATATGGGATGCTCCGAATATTCCACCACGAACGTCGTAGACCGAGTAATAAGGTTTCAACGTCTTTCTTTAAACGGCCTGGACCGAGTCTTCCGCGGAATAAGTCTTTGTGAACGTTGCTAGCTTCTAACACACGTACCTGCACATAATCCATTAGTAATCCCGAGGATACCGTTCAGGATGTTACCAATATCCTGAACCAGCATCCCGGATGTAAACAGATACTACATAAATAAGATATAGATCAAGATATTTTCCAGGATATGGGCTCAGAATTTCACCCATAACAGTTGGTATCAGAGCCAACACTGAGTGAATTAAACACTAACCTTTCGTGTTTAATCTCAGTTACACAATTACACATATCTAAACTTCTGAGTCTAGACTTAACTTAGGAATATTCTCAATCCTAATCTAGAAATTTTTACTTCCAAATTTTTATTGGATACATCGCCAAGCGAAGAAGCCATAATAGGAGTTCTCCACACCCGGAGCCCTGAGATGCTGAGCTTCGTACCGCGGCTAGAATGAAACGAGCATCTGAGGGGAAAGCATTCAGAAATAAAATGAAGAAGGAACTCCTTTTACTGAAGATCGTTTCCTTATTAGTCCTTATAAGGACATAATTATCTTTCAGTCCCTCCGAGGACAACATTATTTCTTTCAAGTCCCGCTTAGGGCAACTTTATACTTTTATGTTTATATAATGGAATGATTAAGTTTAAACTTTCATTCTAAACAAGAAATATTAAATAAATGGAAAATATCATTTCCTTTTGCAAGGTCTACCATTATAATAAAATGGCAATATCTAAAAAGGATAAGACCTAGCTTCGGGTCATTTTAAGACCGGGCCAAGATGGTAGTTCCATAATTAGATTCAGATCCATATTAACACCTCAATTTAAAATTGTTCTGCGTTAATTAAATTAAGAATCTTAAGTGTGAACCCTAGCATTCGGGTCAATTATAAGACCGGGCCAAGATGGTAAGACCTGTTAAAAAGATTCAAACCATTAACTAAGAATCTTAAGAGTGAAACCTAGCCTTCGTGTCAATAATAAGACCGGGCCAAGATGGTAAGACCTGTTTAAAAGATTCAAATCCCTGTTAACATCTTAAAACATGTTAACACTCCTGGCAGATGTGATTCATTTAAAACCACACACGTTATTATTATATAAGGATCTTTCTAAAGATTCCTAACCCAGTTTAATGATCTCTGAATCCTGGGTTCACATCATCAATTAAGATGATCATATTTTAACCATACGTGGTAATATAGTGCCTACGGGCCTTGCTCATTTCTACATGAGCCAAAATACAGTGGTAGCTATGACTCCCTGTCAGAAAAAGGTAATGAACTAGGTTCAAACCTCAAGGCTTTGATTCTCTGAAATCCTAGCTTATAATTTATAAATGTCCTTGTGACTAGGCCTATTGTGCCAGAATACCTCATGCTTTGATTCTCTGAAATCATAGCTTATAATCTATATATGTCCTTGTGACTAAGCCTGTTGTGCTAATATACTTAAAGGCCCTGATTCTCTGAAATCATGGCTTAAAATTTAAAATTTGTCCTCGTGACTAGGCCTTTGGTGCAATTAAATAAAACTGTTATTGTTGCTTTGATCCTCTGAAATCATAAGCTTATAATTTATAAATGTCCATGTGACCAGGCCATTGGGTGCCACTAATAAAACTGTTAATGTTTTATAATTAGGATAAATTATAATGGAAATCCTAAATATAAATGATTAATAAATTAACCAAATATGGTTTCTGTTTACCATGGTTAATGAAATTCCCTAAGGGGCAATTCTGTAATAAACATCCCTTAGAAGGGAAGTGCCTACGGGCTATAGTTAATGTCCTCTGAGACTAAAAGACAGTGGTAGCCTACAACTCCCTGTCAAGAAAAAGGTAATGAACTTTGATTCAAACCTTAATGCCTCGATTCTCCGAAATCATGGCTTATAAATTAAACTTGTCTACGCGACTAGGCCATTTGTGCTATTATTAACTTATAAATTAGGATTTATGATAAAAATCCTGAATAAAATAAATATCCTTCCTTCCCTATCAGTATGCATTTGTAAAAAGGGAATCTTAAAGGTGAAACCTAGCCTACGCGGCCAGGATGGTGAAACCTACTCAAGGGATTCAAATACTTGTTAACACCTGAGAACGTGTTAGCACTCTTGACAAATGTGATTCGAGAAAATCACAACAGTCATCCTTATATTGGATTCTTCCCATTCCCTTATCTAGCCTAGTGATTTAGGAATCATGGCTTATATCATTCTATAAGATGATCATATTATAAACATCCGTTAGTGATGAAGTGCCTACGGGCTAAACTTGTTGTCCGATAAGACAACGACAGTGGTGGTCTTTGACCTCCTGTCTAAAATGTTGGACTATGTCCAAACATAATAGTCTATATGATCAATGCGATCATGACTAATATCATCTAATACGATGATCACATTATTTAACATCCTTTAGTGATGCTTTGCCTACGGGCTATAATATATTGTCCATTTGGGACATTGACATTGTTATCTTTATGATTCCTTGTCTGAGGTGGTGAGCTATGCTCAAGCCAAATAGTCAATATGATTAATGCAATCATGACTTATATCACCTAATAGAATGAACCTATTATAAACATCCATTAGTGATGTTTCACCTAAGAGCTATATTATATTGTCCATGTGTGACAAAGACATTGTGATCTTTACGATTCCCTGTCCAAGGTAGGGAGCTATGCTCAAGCCTAATAGTCTATATGATCGATGCGATCATGACAAAAATCATCAATACGAAGATTAAAAATTTTAACATCCTTAATGATGTTTTGCCTAGGGGCTATATTATATTGTCCAATTGAGACAAGGCAATTGTAATCTTTTGTGATTCTTTGCCCAAGGGGGTGAGCTATACTCAAATCCCATAGTCTATACCATCAGTGCGATCCTGACTAGTATCATCGGTATGATGATCATAATATTAACATCCCTCGTGATGAAATGCCTACGGGCTATACTTTATTCTAATGTCGGTAAGACGAAGTCAGTAGCGATCTTTATGATCCCCTGTTCAAAATGGTGTGATTATACCCAAACCTAATAGTCAATATGATCGATGTGATCATGACTAATATCATTAAATACGATGGTTATATATAAACATCCATTAGTAATGTTGATTTGGCTTACCTTTCTGCCAAATGAATCGTCTTTCAAAGACGATGACAGTTGTAGTCTATGACTCCCTGTCCAAAGGTGAAGAACCACGTTCAAACCTTGAAGCCCTAATCTAATAAAATTGCGGCTAATAAATTAAGGTCCTTGATGATAGACCATCGATTTATGTTTTAAAGTCATTCATGACAAGCCTATGCGCTATAATTTGTCATTCGTGACAAGCTAACATATTAAATGTTAACATTCCTGGTGACATGCCTTTGGGCCAGATTTGATAAATGTCCTTATGTCAAGGCCGTTTGTGCCATATCTAAATGACCTTTGCGACAAGGCCTTCGTGCCGTATAATTATTTATGTCCTTCATGACTGGGCTTTATGCCATATCTTTCTACGTCCATCGAGACAGGCTTCTATGCCATACATGTATATATAATAAAAAGTCTTGTAAGACTAGCCTTCGAGCTATTTATAATCGTCCTTGTGACAAGGACAGTTGTGGCATTAAGATCCCCTGTCAAGCAGGTATTGGACTCGCTCCAAACCTTAAATTCCATTGTTAGTCCTTTTGTGACCTAAGCTAAATGTAATAGATAGACATTCAAATAGCACTCATTAAGAATGTTCAGAACAGAATAGCCCATACAGTTTATGAATGTCGTGGCTAATCTAAGTCAGGTCATCAGGATGATGACTAATAATTGTTAATCTTGGTGATTAGTACCAAGTTTCGAGTATGGAAAACTCGGATGAGGTAGACGACAGTCGCAATACTATTAATGCGACGAAAGTTAATAAAACTACAAACGTAAACCTCAATATTAATGGAGTTAATCTCCAGGCTGTGGTTGACGCAACAGTTGAAAAGGTCATGAGACAATCCAAAGAGCCGAATGTTTCTCGCTCTAAATCTCATTCAAAAAAAAAACAAAAACAAAAAAAAAAACAAAAAACCATGTTTAATTGCTCATGAGGAGAGCTATATTCACACTTCAAATATGAAGGATGAACCAAAGAAGGAGGATAACTCCCAGAAATCTGGGAAAGAGAGCAAGTACAGGCCTAATAAAAAGCAACGTAAGTTCAGTAAGAAGCCTGTATACCTCAGAGACTGCTTCAGCATTATTATATCCATTAGGAATCAGTTTTTCGATATCCTAGTTTCGTAAATATAAGGACTCAATATAGTGATAAAAATCGATTGGTTACCTTAAAAATCAAGCCCATATTGTGGGTGATAAGAAGCGATTAATTATCAAGACTCCTTATGAGACAACCCTCATAATTACATGTATCCGTACGATTAATTAATATTAAACATAAAAAAATGGTGGAATTGGCCGTCCCCGGAATCGAACCTGGGTCTAGGCCGCACCCTTTCGCGCGCCTAGCCAACTGAGTTAGGTGCCTAGTTTGTGAAACTTCCATTATTGATTAAATATAAACACTTGTACAATAAACTTCCTTATCATTTATCAATGATAATTTCTGCTAAGTGTCCTGTTTTTAATACAGGCAATAATAAATCTTCATGAACCATAAACTTAGCAAATTTTTATTATCATCCACAAGGTATAACTACCAAGGAAACCATAGTAACCGATTCTTCTAGATCGGCAAGGAATCCTTCCGAAAATCAAAGTACTTTTTCTTTGCATAGAGTACGACAACATATGTTATTTTAATTATTTCTCTCATTGTTTTTCTATCGCCTGCGAATGCCAAACTATGTTTGATAAAAGTGCCATATGAGGATTGGCGTATCCTAGTGTGTCCCATAGATTACTTCCATGCCTGATCAGTATGGAGGTTTAATACATGGAACCCCTAAGATATCCCAATGATCATATTGTACTAAAGTCGACTAGTAGTATTCAAGGAAGATATCCAGAATGGAATTGTCCAAGTAAATGTTCCCGATTAAGGAATTCGTGGACATATAACATAAATGTGTCACTTATTTGACACGAGCAATGATGGATGAACTGGAGCCTGAGATATGGAAAATCTCTGTAGCCTCCTTGCATCTCGATTATCTTCTCATAAGTTTTCCCTGCTTACCTCCTGGAAGGCAGGTAGAATTAAGATTTGTATCCCGCTGTGGGCGGGAGTATTGTAAAAACTCCATATTGATTATGAAATAATCGAAACCTTGATTAAGTAGGTTTTAAGACATAGGCTCATATAGCCTGACTCAATATTCTGAGGGTTTTATGTTATTAAATAAGAAAGACGGTTCATATTGCTTATGCATACATACCGTAACCCTAATTAGGCAACGATTAAGAATTTCCATCAGCTACCCAGGATCTAAGGGCAAATTATTGGTGGATAGGCTTGAAAAAGTCTGTAGCCGCCCATGTAGCAAAATGCTTGACATGTGCGCAAGTCAAAGCCGAGCATCAGAAACCGTCAGGTTTGCTACAACAGCCTGAACTTCCTACGTGGAAGTGGGAAATGGTGACGATGGATTTTATCACCAAGTTAGCCAAGACAAGGAAAGGAAATGATACAATATGGGTTATAGTTGATAGACTGACTAAGTCAGCGCATTTCCTACCCATTAAGGAGACTTATAGCTCCGACATGTTAGCCCAGAAGTACGTTGATAAGATTGTGGCCTTGCATAGCATACATATGACTATTATCTCTGACCGAGATAATAGATACATGTCACATTTTTGGAAGATTTTCCAACAATCTTTGGGCACACGTTTGAACTTTAGTACGGCTTACCATCCTCAGACTGACGGTCAGAGTGAGCGTACTATCCAAACGTTGGAAGACATGCTACGTGCGTGTGCGATCGATTTGGGAGGTAGTTGGGATAAGAACCTACCATTAATCGAATTCTCCTACAACAATAGCTACCATACCAGCATTAAGGTTGCGCCTTTTGAGGCATTATACGGTAGAAAGTGTAGATCGCCTATTTGATGGGCGGAAGTTGGAGATGTCCAGTTATCAGGACCAGAGATCGTGTTCGAAATAACGGACAAGATTGTCCAGATTCGTGACCGTGTCAAAACTACCCGAGATAAGCAGAAGAGTTACGCTGATCCTAAACGTATGGATTTTCACTTCGAAGTAGGTGACAAAGTCCTACTTAAAGCGTCACCCTGGAAGGGAGTGATGCGGTTTGGTAAGAAAGGCAAGCTAAGTCCGAGATACATAGGACCTTTCGAGGTTATCGAACGCGTCGGATCAGTTGCCTATAAGTTAAACTTACCGGAAGAGCTCAGTGGAATTCACAATGTGTTCCACATCTGCAATCTGAAGAAGTGTTTCGCTGATGAATCACTGGTTATACCACATACAGATGTGCATATAGATGAGAGCTTGAAGTTTGTTGAAAAACCCTTGTCGATTGAGGATCGACGGGTTAAGAAGCTTCGAAGGAAGCATGT
This sequence comes from Helianthus tuberosus, assembly GCA_030545235.1. Lineage (NCBI taxonomy): Eukaryota > Viridiplantae > Streptophyta > Magnoliopsida > Asterales > Asteraceae > Helianthus > Helianthus tuberosus. The sequence goes on from CM060441.1 coordinate 205,070,935, forward strand.
GCCTATTGTTAAGGACAAATGGGATGCCCGTTGAGGTCCCGAATTCACGTGGGAGGTTGAATCCATGATGAAAGAAAAGTACCCTTACTTATTTCAGTAAATCTCGGGTCGAGATTTATTTTAAGGGGGTGAGGATGTAACACCTCGAAAATTCACGTCCTATAATATGTAGACACGTGTCAAATGCTTAAACGTGTGAAAGAAATATTTTAGAAGGACTAAAGTTGACAAACATGGAAAGTATGTGATTATACGGGTTCTAAGTGTCAACAGTGAATAAATATACTTCATAATAACCCTACATGATGTTTATAACATCAAACAAATAAATCATGGATCATACGAAGCTAAAAGTGAGAGATTACAAACTACAGGGGTTAAATGTGTCAACATGTTAAAGATATACCTCTGAGTGACCTTTTGACAAACCCGAAGCTTTGTAAATGTAAATTATGCTCACTAGAATGCGCGATATAAATTTCATAAAGTTTCGTTATCGTATGAGAAAGTTATGATCAAATTCGTGTGCGGGGGGTTAAAGTGTTAACGTTGAAAGTTAAGGCTTTTCGGGTTAACCGGAAGTGTTCAAGGACTTGGCAAAGTGGGTATAAGTCCTAAAGTCTATGTGGGTATAGTATAAGGGGTCAAAATGCAATAAAAAGCTTGATTACCCTTTCATATAACCCAAAGGACAAGTTGCTAAACATTAAAAATAAAAATTCTAATTATTAAGGCTGAGGCGGCCCGCTTCAACATTCTTAAATCCTCAGGCGGGCCGCGTGGGACGCCCAGAACCAGAAAACAGGGACAGGCCCCTGGAAACGTGGAAACTCGACCTTTAACCGAATTTTTCACATTGTGGGCGACCCCTAAGCTATCCTAGAGCACTAGGACACATGTTGGAAGGTTGTGGTCAGCTCTAGACTTAGTTGTCAACTAATTGTGGTGTGTAATTCACTATAAAAGGCCACCTTGAGCAACACAACTCCTCACACCTTCATTTGCATAATTTGATCATTCCTGGAGCTCTCAAGCAGGTCCAACTGATCTTAATTCGTGCATAGGACTCTTGTAAGTCTACTAGTCCTTCTTTATTTGAGTTTAGCTTGGTTAATTAGCTAAAAGTCAAACCGTCGTAATTACGGTTTGACTTCGAGATTAGTCAATAATGGCTCAGTCATATCTCGAATTAAAAGTAGTTATAAGTTGGTATTTATGTGGGTAATAAAACCTCAAAAGGGTTTCCCCTGATCACCACTCTAACCAGGTCAAAAGTCGGGTCAAACTTTTAATTAAAAAGTCAACAGGATGCTTAAAATGTCATTTATGCATAATTAGCTATCTAGAACATATGTAACCTGTTTGATCATTGTTATAACTTAGTAATTAGTGTAAGAACATGTCTAAACATGTTCAACCCGACTATTTCTTGTTTAGACCCGGTTCGGAACCGAAAGTCACATAGTTTGACTTTCACTTTGACTTTCAGTTCTGACCCGTTCAGGTATGTTTTAGAAATGCCTCAGAGCTTAAATTGGATTAGGTTACTTGTTAGAACACCCCTCTGTGATTACACACCTTGGTTCACTAGTTATCCAATTAATATGCATATTTCCGTTAATTGCTCATATGTTGACCGTTATGCCCTTATTACCTTAAAACATGATTTATGATAATGTAAAAGTGTAGAAACCTTAGTTACTGATATATAAACTTGTATGCAAAGTTTGACATCAGTTTGACTTATAGATTAAGAGTTATGCTCAATATCGCAAAATTAAAGCTTTATGTTAATAAAACGGCGTAATTAGCGTATAGCCTAGTTAAGCCTACTTTTTGGTATCAAACTTAATACCCACTGATATAATATATTATTTTGGGATTTTTAAAGATTTTTAATTAATTTTAGGCTGAGCATAACTAGTAGTCGTAGGCTTAATCCGGTAATTGTCGGTTTTGCCCTTACGGGCCATAAAATGAGTTTTACTTATCTAAACGACTCCAAACCTTTTGCTACTTATCACATATGATAAATAAATTGTTTTAAGCCTTCCGGAAATATAAAAATATCAGATTTAAGTATCAAACCCGGAAATGGCCTTTAATCGCCTTATTTAGCGTTTTTAACGCATAGTATGTTTTAAAATCATATTGAACATACCCGGGTTGATACCTACTGATATATGAGGCAAATTATGATATTTTAACAATAAGCAAAGGTTGATAAACTCAGACTTCAGTTTTGAGCTTTTCGGCTTATGTGAAATTTCCAAAATGCCCCTTCGGTGCATAGTTTGGTTATAAATGATATATTTCACATATATACTTTACCCTACTGTTATAACTCATCAAATTGAGCATGTTTGCTGTTTACATCAGACCTGTAACTCAGTTAAACATTTAAACTCTTTTACAACCTTTAAAATGACCAAACTACCCCTACGGGGCATAGTTTGTGTTTAAATTAGTTCGGGGCATAATGAAAGACATCCTACTGATGTCACAACATATTTGAAGCATATTAACTTAGGAAACCTGTATATGGCTCTTTCAGATACCCGTTACGCTTATTGCGCGTTCGGTTCGGTTTATGTAGCAAGTTTACATAAAATAGCCGAAACGGGTCAAACCTTATCGGTTTTATCTCAAAATCCAGAATGTGCATGAAGGACCCATATTAAACAAGTCTCTGAACTTGTCGGGTCTAAATCACATTCTATCCGGTCCTCGCTTAATCGTGCGTACGAACCGTATCTTTGAAACTAGCCGGTCTAAGCTTAAGCTTAATTAAAGACCCGTTAGGATTCTAATAGGTTATTAAAAACCTTCGTTCCAGATTAGGAGCCCAGTAAAAGCTATCTGTACTTGCTGATTTGATATACGGCTGGGATTGAATTTATATTTAGCTCAGGTAAATACTTTTAACTTATTTTCCCTATACGGGCTTGGGTTACGGTATATAGCATACCGCTTGATCGGGCATCAAATCTCCACGCTTAGTGGGTAGTTGAATAATTTGATCGGCTCGTTTAAACAGTCTTGTTTACTTTACAGCCTTTGGGGGGTTAATGACCATGTCCCGGATATCCTTGGCATCATCTTACGAGATGGCCACGACCTGAGCACGGGGTGTAGGCGTACACCTGTCAGTGTATAACTCAATATTGTGGTGTGTCTATTGATCTTTAACCCGGACAAGATCCGGGCTACTGAACGCATAAGTAACATGTAATTCGTTCACAAGATTATAATATTAAATAATTCTCCCAAGTTAAAAAGATTAATTTTGCCTCTGTGCATTTTAATCAAATTATAAAATGTTTATGCCACGTGCATCCAAACCAATTTTCAATCATTTTCCTAAATGAGTCAGTTGATTGTATTTACCAGTGTAAACTGACGTATTTTTCCAAAAAGGCTAAATGCAGGTACTATACGAAATTGGCTGGATATTTCTCCTTAGCATCAATAGAAGTCTCGCAAGCTTAAGATGCCTAAAAGTCTGTTGAACTATTGTTTCCATTTTATGTTCAATCCTTCTGTGGATAAACTTCCGAATATTGTGACATTTGATATTACAATAATAAATTTGGTTGTATTATATTTTCAATTGCTTCCGCTGTGCATATTAATATTGTGTTGTTTGACTATTATGTTGCCAACCACGTCACGATACTCCCCACCGGGCCCACCGGTGACACGTAGAAAGTCGGGGTGTGACAATGGAAGTATACATTGATGATATGGTGGTAAAATCTAAGAAGGCTGAGGATCATCTCCGGGATATTGAAGGAGCATTCGATATTCTGGACCAGTACAATATGAAGCTGAATCCTGCCAAATGCCACTTCTGAGTGGGGGCAGGAAAGTTTTTGGGTTACATGGTGACTAAAAGGGGGATCAAAGCAAGCCCAGAACAAATTAAAGCCATATTGGATATCAAGTCACCTTCAAACATGAAAGATGTATAAAGATTAACAGGATGAGTAGCAGCATTAAACAGATTTATCTCAAGATCCTCGGAAAAATGCAAAGAATTTTATGATATCCTGAAGAAGAATAAGAAATTCGAATGGGGAGAGAAGCATGAAGCAGCCTTGCAGGATTTGAAGCAGTATCTTTCAACCGCACCTCTATTGATGAAACCTGAGGATGGTGAACCATTATCCCTGTATCTCGCAGTATCAGGGAATGCTGTAAGTGTTGTTCTTGTAAAGGATCATGAAGGTCAGCAGTATCCTGTCTATTATGTTAGTAAAAGTTTATTAGATGCTGAAACTAGATATTCTCATTTAGAAAAATTAATATTAGCCCTAATTAAGGCATCAACGAAGCTTAGACATTATTTTAAAACACATAGGATTCATGTTAAAACCAATTATCCTGTTAAAAATGTGCTTAGGAAACCTGAGATGTCAGGTAGAATGGCTAAGTGGTCAGTAAAACTAAGTGCCTATGATCTAGTATATGAGCCTAGGAATTCCATAAAATCTCAGGCTTTAGCTGACTTTGTGGCTGATTTCAGTAGTGATATTCAAAATGAAGTAGACCTAGAAGTTCAACAACTAGGGGAAACCTCAGAATCCTGGACATTATATACTTGTTTTGGTCAAAAATCAGGCTAAGATAATGTAACCAAATCTTTGTTGTGAGGAATGATGCTTAAATCAACGAACAATGTAAAGGATAACTCAGAAATGTAATGAACAAATGACACAATGATTTATACGAGGAAAAAGCCCTTGATCAAGAGTTGATCTCCGGCATAAAAAACCTCGGGTGATGGAAACTACCGATCACCAACTAAGATTAATCAAAAGAAGTTTACAACTCGGGATGATAACAAGCTTGTTACAAGGATCACTAGTGTGCAATGTGCAAAAATGTATGAAATCGCCAAGTAGTGTTTGAGAGCTGATTGAGAGCTGTTACGAGAGTGTGTGTATTTGCTAAAATTAGCCAAGTGTTCTAACTCAAGCTTGTTATCCCCATTTTAAATTAGAAATAACTAAACTAACTAGTTCGCAAATTGTGCAAGCTCCCCACGATCTCCATAACGTCTACAAGAACCAAGCACGTGCGGAATATTGAGGGAATATGCTCCAGGAATTTCGGTAAGACTTGGTCCTTGCCTTTGCTCCTGCAAAACAAGCTTACGTACAATGAAGACAATCGTTAGTATAAGGATAACAACAAGGATCCCGAATCCTGCAACACCTACTGAGGATCCTTAATTCAAACAGAATTGAGGATCCATGATCCTGGTAGCACATGAGGATCCGTGATCCTTAAGATTGGAAAATCCTCCCCTAACAATTGCCCCCAAAATATAAGGAGTAAAGTGTAAACTAGCGAGATATATTTTCTTGATCTTATCTGCAACAAACTAACGGATATATAGCCGTTAGGATCTAACTATCCGTTGCAAATCCTACGTCATTGAAGCGACATCCCTGCAGAATCATCATTATAAATTCAAGTTAGAGATAAGGGTTAGGAAGCATTTAAATTCGTGTGTTACACCCTTTAAATCCTCATTCGAAGATCAAGCAGGTACTTCTCTCCCCTTTATCTCTTCTCTTTCTTACTCTGTTCTTCTTTGAAACCCTTGAATCACGATGAAGTTATGATAATCCCCTGCCAAGGATCACCAGAAAGAAAGTCCTTTGAAAAGCCAAGGGATCATCAAAGATTCCCCGAAGGAACGTTGCTGCTTTACTGATCCTGATATCGACAGGATTCGTCATTGCTTTCCGGCAGACTCTGTTTTTAAACCCTTTGACCCTACCGCCTTGAGTGACTTCGTTTCTGCAACATGGGTTGCTTTTCCGGCTACTCCATTTCTGATAGGATACTCCTATCCTTTACCTGCTTTTACCCAGTCTTTCTTCTCCCTTACCAGCATATCCTATATCCAGGCTATGCCAATGATGTGGAGGGTCTTATATACCCTTGAGAGAATCATTGAACATGAGGATATAGAGTTGGGAATGTCGGAGTTGTCTGAACTATACAACCTCGTTAGCCACGGTTCACATCGCTTTCTATTCAAACACAAACCCGGTGAACCTCATCCAATCCTGAAAACCACCAAGAATGACCCCAACTGGAAGAAACGTTTCTTCTTCGTTAGGAGGGATTCTATCCCGGATGGGAAGGATCTCCCCTTAAAGTGGACCACTCATGGTAGGATAGAGGATCCTTATATAAGGATCATAGGGTAACCATGTTTCTGCTGAGGATCACTAACCCCTTGTTTCGATTTTGCAACTATTTTTGTTTCACATATCATTACATCACCTGTAACCAAGGAAAGGATCGCAGCTTTCTGGAATCTTGATCCTGCAACAAGATCATTTCAAGCAAACACCAAGGATTCCCAAGAAGTATCCTCAGGCTCAGTTACAATGTCAAGTAAGTATCCGAGTTTATATAAGATTAAATGTTGAAATGCAAACAAAACTAGAATACTTATCTATTGTTTTGGATTGATAGGTGCTGGAAAATCCTCAAGGTCGGCCACCCGCTTCAGTGTCAGTGATCTTAGCACTGTGGCTCCCCGTTTCGGAAAAAAGAAAACTGCTGCTAGCCCAAGTACCATAGTCCCCAAGCCTGTCACCTCCAAGGGGGGAAAGAAAAGGAAGGCCACTGAAGCTGAAAATGTTGAAGGCTTGCCTCTTATCCGCCACCAGTTCCAAGAATACTTTGCTGATGTAAGGATCACTGATTCTGCTTGATTATCCTGCCCACTTGAGGATCACTGATCCTGAACTTTACCTTGTCTTTTTTGCAAAAAATTGCTGAGGTCGAAATGCTGTTTGATGCATATGTTGAGGAGGCGGAGCAAAAGCATCTGGAGTTCCAAAAGATCTTCTTGGCTAAGGATCAAACCATCTCTCGCCTCGAGAAGGATCTTGCTCTGGCAAAGCAGCAGGTGGTCATGGCCCAGATAAATGCTGATCATGAGAAGCATGACCTGCTGGAGGATGCTAAAGTCTCTGTTGCCATCACCATGTATAAAAGATCAAGCTGCAAATGGCTCAGGAGGCTGAGGATCCTGACTTGGACAGGACCACTTGGGACAAGGAGGGCTGGAAGGCAAAGCTGGCTGAGCTAGAGGATGAGGAGGAGGCTACCGAGGTCTTGGCGATTGAAGCAAGTGGCAGCGGGAAGGATCAAGCTGGTGTTGATGATGCAGGTGGTGATGCAGCCAAGGTCTGAGCTGCAGAAATGGGCGATGATGGACATTTCTAGACGCGACCGGAGCCCATTTTTTTAGGATTTGAAAGTTTTTTGGTTGTGATGTTTTGAAACAATGTTGGGTTGTACTTTGAACAATAGTTTTTAGGATTGAGGATCATGGATCCTTAGACAATAGGTGAGGGATCCTCTGTTTGGGGGATGAAGCCACTTGTTATCCTGCCATCTTTTATCTCCTGCACTTTCAAGACCTGTTAACAATGGACACCCTTTGCCAACCCAAGTGAACGGGCCACGTATTGCTGGTAGAAACTTGGGTTGGCAATTTTGACAACCTTAAAAGGGTTTAACTTTTGTGAATAAATAAAACTTTAACTTTTTGGCTATTTCCCGTGTTGTTATCCTTGTGAATTCTTTATTTTTCTACTGTTGTTATTCACTTTTTTGAATTTGTAAGTAAAGAATAAAGGTTTAATAAATCATGTTTAAAAGTTTTAGGATATGATCAAGGATCAAATATCCTATAGTCGACACATTCAGAAAAGTTATGTAACTTAAGGATCACTAGTTCTGTTGTCAAAGGATAAGGGTCACTTATATAAATAACGAATAAAATCAATGTGATTAAGGATCATACCTGAGAATCCAAGTTAGGATCCTAACCCTTTAACATTTATAATCAGGATAACTAAAAGACAAACCTTAGTAAAAGGTAAGGATCAGGGATCCTTAGCTGTTTAACTTCAAAAACCTGAAACATAACATAACTTGGGACTAAGCCAATATAAGAGAAGAGTTAGTAACTGGGGACAAGCCCAACAATTCTGGGGACAAGCCCAATATACTGGGGATAAGCCCAAAGGATAACTGGGGACAAGCCCAAAGGATAACTGGGGACAAGCCCAAAGGATAACTGGGGACAAGCCCAAAGGATCTTGTGTAAACTGGAGTATGGCCCTCACTGGCGACTATCCAAACTTGAGCGACATGAAAATGCCGAAACCTTAGCTAACGTGAAAACGTTAGAAACCTTAGGAACAGATGTATGGTACGTCTACCATTATACGTAGGATCCCGGATACAGCCAGTACAATGAAATTGTCAGCCCCTAAAGCGAGTACTGGTCCCATTGCCATGAACTGTACCAGGATCATCGTGCGCTACTGGCGATACTGGGGACAGGCCCAAATAACTAGGGTCAAGCCCAAATAACTGGATACCTCTGTGGATACTCAATCCTTTGTTAAGGATACCTAAACCTTCTGCAAAACTCAGAATCAAGTGAAAGGAGGATAAAGGATTCAGGATCCTTATCCTTGTATATAGGATAATTAAAGAATGAAATAGATTGAGATTAGATCATTACCCGGATGAGGATCCTTCAAGGATACTTGTTATGAAAATAACTAAGGATCATGGATCCTTATTACATGAAGTATTTCTTCAAGTGGACAGCATTCCAAGCTCTTGGTAGCAAATCGCCTTCCATTGTTAGCAATCTATATGCCCCCTTTCCTGCCTCAGCTTCAACCAGGTAGGGGCCTTCCCACTTTGGTGGCAACTTTCCATCAGCAGGATTTGTGGTATTTTGAAATGCTTTCCTTAATACCATATCACCAACTTGGAATTTCCTGATCCTGACATTTTTGTTGTAGGCTCCAACCATCCTTTGTTGATAACTAGCCATCCTTATCCTTGCCAAATCCCTGAGTTCTTCTATAGTATCTAAGTCTTGAACCAAGTTTTCAGCATTTCCTTCAGGATCACGGATGCTTGTTCTTGCAGTAGGAACCACCATCTCTGTAGGGATCACTGATTCTGCTCCAAATACCAAAGAGAATGGAGTTTGGCCAGTAGCATTCTTGGGAGTTGTCCTATCAGCCCATAATACATAAGGTAGTTCTTCTGCCCATTTTCCTTTCTTGGACCCAAGCTTTTTCTTCAAGTTGTTGATGATGATATTGTTGGATGATTCTGCTTGACCATTAGCTTGTGGGTGGACTGGTGTTGAGGTTATCATCTTAATCCCCCAGCTGTCACAAAAGTTAGTAGTTCTACTCCCAATAAATTGGGATCCATTATCACAAACAATTTCAGAAGGGATACCAAATCTAGTAATAATATTTCTTTTAATAAAGGATATCACTTCCTTTTCTCTGACTTGAGCAAAGGCTTCAACCTCTATCCACTTGGAGAAGTAATCAGTCATAGCAAACATGAATACTTTTCCACCAGGTGCCTTGGGAAGTTTACCAACTATATCAATTCCCCATCTCATGAATGGCCAAGAAGAGGATATAGGATGTAAGAGCTCTGCTGGTTGGTGAAGGATATTACTATGTCTCTGACAAGGATCACACTTTCTGGCATAATCCACAGCATCCTTCTTCATAGTAGGCCAATAGTATCCTATCCTCAGGATCCTTGAGAATAATGCCCTGCCCCCAGTGTGGTTTCCACAATCTCCTTCATGAAAATCCTTTAGGACTTCTTGGATTTCAGGATCCTCAATGCATCTTAGATATGGTCCTGCAAGAGATCGTTTATATAACATGTTATTCAATATTGTAAACTGAGATACCTTAGTTTTGAAAGCCCTGGGGTTTTCTCCTGTAGGAATCTCTCCATGCTGGATATATCTCATGATTGGAAGGATCGATGATCCTGAATGAGATTGTGTATCATCACTAGGGATGATGGCAGAGTCCTCTCTTATCTCCATAGCTACATGATCCTCGATAGCAGGGGTTAGGATATGGATAATAGGGATCCTGATATCCTCTGGAATCTTCAAGGATGATCCTAGATTGGCCAATGCATCAGCTTCTGCATTCTCTTCCCTTGGTACCTGTGTCAAACTAAAGGAAGCAAAAGAGAGTGCCAATTCTTTGACTATCTCTAAATATTTGATTAGCTTTTCACCTTTAACAACATAGGATCCATTGAAGTGATTAGTAATTAACAATGAATCTACATGTACCTCAAGATACCTGATCCTCATATGCTTGGTAATTTGCAAACCAGCTATCAAGGCTTCATATTCAGCCTCATTATTAGTAGTTTGAAACTCACAAGCTATGGAGTGGGGTATTATGTCCCCATGTGGCGATTTTAGTAGTATCCCAAATCCTGTTCCTTTGACATTGGAGGCTCCATCAGTGAAGAGTATCCAAGGATCCTTAGTTTCTTCTAGCTGTTGGACTTCTAACTCAGCTTCCTTTTGCAAGTCACTACTAAAATCTGCCACAAAGTCAGTTAAGGCTTGGGATTTGATGGCAGTCCTCGGTTCATATCTTATATCATAAGCACTAAGCTTCACTGCCCACTTAGCCATCCTTCCTGACATTTCAGGTTTCCTGAGAACATTCTTAATTGGAAAATTAGTCTTAACAATAATGGCATGAGTTTCAAAATAATGTCTTAATTTAGTAGATGCCATAATTAAAGCAAGGATAAGTTTCTCTAAATGTGAATACCTGGACTCAGCATCAAGCAAACTCTTACTAACATAATAGACAGGATGTTGTGTACCTTGGTGATCCTTAACAAGGACTGCACTTACTGCTTTAGAGGATACCGCCAGATATAAGGATAATATATCCCCTTTTTCTGGTTTCATTAAGGCAGGAGCTGAGGATAGGTAATCCTTAAGGGCTTTGAGAGCATTTTCATGCTTTTCAGTCCACTCAAATTTCTTGTTCTTCCTCAAAATGTCGTAGAATTCCTTGCATTTTTCTGAGGATTTGGATATGAACCTGTTCAAGGCTGTGATCCTGCCTGTCAATCTTTGCACATCCTTGGCATTGGCAGGAGATTTGATATTTACAATAGCCTTAATTTGCTCTGGACTTGCTTCAATGCCTCTTTTTGTCACCATATAGCCTAGGAATTTACCTACTTTAACACCAAAGTGACACGTGGAAGGATTTAGTTTTATATTAAATTTATCAAGGATATTGAATGCTTCCTCCAAGTCTCTAAGGTGATCCTCAGCTTTCTTGGACTTAACCACCATGTCATCTATATAGACTTGCATAGTGTGTCCAATTTGTTCCTTGAACATCATGTTGACTAGCCTTTGATAAGTAGCACCTGCATTCCTTAGTCCAAATGGCATAGCAATATAACAATATATACCAGTTGGGGTCATAAAGGTTGTATCCTCTTGATTAGATGGTTCCATCTGAATTTGTTGGAATCCAGATGAAGCATCCATAAAAGTCAACAACTCATGACCCGCGGTAGCATCCACCATGGAGTCAATGTGGGGTAATGGGAAAGGATCCTTGGGACATGCCTTGTTTAAATCGGTGAAATCGACACATACCCTCCACTTTCCATTTTTCTTTTGAACAACAACCACATTGGCTAACCACCTTGGATACTTAACCTCTCTTATCATACCTGCCCGGAGTAGTTTATCTACTTCTTCCTGGATAATAGCATTCCTTTCAGGTGCAAACTTCCTCCTTTTTTGATGAATTGGCTTGAATGACCTGTCAATGCCAAGTTTATGAGTAATTATATCTTTAGATATACCTGTCATGTCCTCATGCTTCCAGGCAAAGGTAGTTTTTCTTCTTTTAAGGAAGGATACTAGATCCTGTTCAATGTTGCTGAGGATCCCTGATCCTATGAAGACTATGGATTCAGGATCATGAGGATCAATAATGATTTCTTTCACATCCTGCTATCTTGCCTCCAAGACGTCTCTTGGAGGATGCTTTAATTGCTATTGCTCCCTTGGTCTTGAGGCTGGCTTCATTGATGACGTGTAGCAATTCTTAGCTTCTTGTTGATCACTCTCAATTTTCACCACCCCCCCATGGACTAGGAAGCTTCACGCACTGATGTTAGGTAGATGGGACTGCCTTCATGTCATGTATCCATGGCCTGCCAAGGATAACATTACAACAGGATAAGCAATCTATAACACAGAATTTTTGATAAGAATGAAGTCCTTCAATATAGATGGGGAGTTTGATGTCCCCCAATGTATTCTTGGTTTCTCCGCTGAATCCCACAAGAACTGAGGATCTTGGGACAATGTCTGATTCATGAATATTCATTTTCTTGAGGACATCAAGCTGAATGATGTTTACTGAGCTTCCTCCATCTATCAGGATCCTGCGAACAAAGTGGTTAGAAATAAACAGAGTAATAACAAGACCATCATGATGAGGATCCTGAACATCAACACGATCATCCTCATCAAAGGTTATAACTTTCTCCTTTGTTACGGTAGAGGTTCGAATGGGTCTATCCCCATTATCCATCTTGGTTTCCTTAGCATGTCTCTTGGCTGCTGAAAAGGAAGTACCACAAATGTCTGATCCACCCGAAATGAAGTTTATAACTTGTGCATCTGCTGGAGGGGCAGGAGCTCTTTCTGGAACCTTTTCAGGATCCTGGATCCTTGACTTTTTTCTTCCCACAAGCTCTTTCAAGTGCCCCTTGCTTAACAAGTAACCAATTTCTTTTCTAAGTGCAATACACTCTTCAGTGAGATGCCCAAAATCCTCATGATATGCACACCACTTGGACTTGTCCTTTGTAGCAGCTGGTTTATCACATTTCCTTGGCCATCTTGCTTTCTCACCTAGATTCTGCATTGCAAGAATTAGTTCATTGTTATCAACAGAAAAACAGTATTCAGAAATTGGAGGATAATCCTCATCATCCTCTTCTTGTTCTACTGCATGCACATTCTGTTTATCAGACTTGTTGTAGGACTTGAACTTGTTATTCTTGAAGTAGGATCCTTGCTTTTCCTGTTTTGAGGATCCTGCCAATCTCTCCTGGATCCTTTTATCATCCTCTAATCGGATGAATCTAAGGGCCCTGGTTCTTACTTCATCAAGATTCCTACATGGGGTCATAACAAGATCATCATAGAATAATGAATCCCTAAGCAAACCCATTTTAAAGGCTTCCACAGCCGTGGCTATATCCAGATTAGGGATATCTAATGATTCTTTACTAAACTTAGTGATGTAATCTCTAAGTGATTCATTTTGACCATGCGTTACCCTATATAGATCACTAGTTAAACGTTCAAATTTTCTGCTACATGAGAACTGAGTATTAAACAGATTAACTAGATTAGCAAATGAAGTAATATAGTAAGGGGGAAGACTTAGCAGCCATTTAAGAGTTGATCCTGTGAGTGTGGATCTGAAACCCTTGCATAGACATGCTTCTTTTAACCTCTCTGGGATGGGGTTGATCTCCATCCTCTCTCTATATTGAGCTACATGTTCTTCTGGATCCGTTGAACCATCATACAGCTTCATAGTTGGTATTTGGAACCTTTTGGCTATCTCAACATCACAAATGGGTGGTGCAAAACGAGATATCCTATGGCTCCCATCTGCAATTTCAGGGATGGGCTTAACCACTCCTGGAACGCTGGATATCATATCCTTCAGCTTCTGTAATTCCCTAGCCATAGCTTGATTGATACCTGTATCCTGCATAGAGCCATGGTTAGTGTTATAAGAATTATTGAAAGTGTTACCTCCCAGGGGATTCAAGTTAGGAATTGCAGATGTGAATCCATATTGACGGGATTCTGGTATGATTGAAGGACCATAAGAGGCAATGGTCTGCATTGGAATGAAGTCTCCTTGATGAACATCTGTGCTTGGGGGTTGTATACTTCTCAAGAATCCTTGATCCTGAAAGATGTTGGATCCTTGATGTTGAGAGGATCCTTGAACCTGAAAGGATCCCTGAGGCTGAGAGGGTCCTTGAACCTGAAAGGATCCCTGGGGCTGAGAGGATCCTTGAACCTGAAATGAGGATCCTTGAACCTGAGAGGATCCTTGAACCATGGAGGATCCTTGAACCCGAGAGGATCCCTGAACCTTAGAGGATCCTTGGACTGTGTGCATTCCCAAATATCCTCCTGAGCTGACGAAGGATCCCTGATGCTGAAAAGAGGATCCCGAAGGCTGAGAACAGGATTCTTGAGGCTGGAAGTGAGACCCAAAAGCCTGACTCATAGTTGTTGCTCCATAACGCCTTCCCAATGGTTCAGTTTGGTACTGGATGTCTAAGGCTGCAGATTGCTGGGCAGTTATCACTGGAGTGTCGAAATCCAGTGACCTTGGTATCAGAGGAGAGTGATCCTCCCCTGATCTCTTCTGTTTCTTGATGTCACCGATCTCCCGGTGGATCCTTTCGTTGGTTTTGTCATGCTCTTGTATGTGATCCCTCATCTGTAAAATCAAAGTAAAAAGATCATTAGTAGTAGGATTAGAAGAAACAGAAGAAGTTGGTGGTTTTGAAAAAATGGGGCTTTGTCTCTTTGCAGCATTTTCAGCATTCTTCTGGGATCCAGAAGGTGGTGGAGGCAAAGGAGGAACGCCCTGTGATGAACTCATTGCCGGCATTGAACTTGAAGTGCTCTTTGCTAAAGAAGCCATCTACTTGGTTGTAATGAACCGAAACGATCACAAAAACAAGAATTTCTTAGGAATGAAGCACCAATTGCCCCACGGTGGGCGCCAAACTGTTTTGGTCAAAAATCAGGCTAAGATAATGTAACCAAATCTTTGTTGTAAGGAATGATGCTTAAATCAACGAACAATGTAAAGGATAACTCAGAAATGTAATGAACAAATGACACAATGATTTATACGAGGAAAAAGCCCTTGATCAAGAGTTGATCTCCGGCATAAAAAACCTCGGGTGATGGAAACTACCGATCACCAACTAATATTAATCAAAAGAAGTTTACAACTCGGGATGATAACAAGCTTGTTACAAGGATCACTAGTGTGCACTGTGCAAAAATGTATGAAATCGCCAAGTAGTGTTTGAGAGCTGATTGAGAGTTGTTACGAGAGTGTGTGTATTTGCTAAAATTAGCCAAGTGTTCTAACTCAAGCTTGTTATCCCCATTTTAAATTAGAAATAACAAAACTAATTAACTATCTGCAAATTGTGCAAGCTCCCCATGATCTCCATAACGTCTACAAGAACCAAGCACGTGCGGAATATTGAGGGAATATGCTCCAGGAATTTCGGTAAGACTTGGTCCATGCCTTTGCTCCTGCAAAACAAGCTTACGTATAATGAAGACAATCGTTAGTATAAGGATAACAACAAGGATCCCGAATCCTGATCCTGCAACACCTACTGGGGATCCTTAATTCAAACAGAATTGAGGATCCATGATCCTGGTAGCACATGAGGATCCGTGATCCTTAAGATTGGAAAATCCTCCCCTAACAATACTGATGGTGCATCTAATGTTAGAGGTGTAGGATTGGGTATACTACTAAAATCGCCACAGGGGGACATATTACCCCAGGCTATTAGATGTGAATTCCCTGCCACTAACAATGAAGCAGAATATGAAGCTTTGATTGCAGGATTAGAGTTGGCTAGAAACATGAATATTAAGAGTTTGCAAGTATATGTTGACTCCTTGTTAATTACTAATCATTTTAATGGATCCTATGCAGTTAAAGGTGAGAAGTTAATCGAGTATCTCGAAATTCTCAAAAAATTAGCAGGATATTTCGATGTTTTTACACTTGAACAAGCACCAAGAGAAGATAATGCTGAAGCAGATGCCTTGGCAAATTTAGGATCATCAGTCAAAATACCAGAAGGAACCAAAATACCAATACTTCACATCCTATATCATGCAGTGGATCTTTTCAAATCACAGGATAAGGACGTAACAAGTATCCAGGATCCTGGTCATGATCCTGATGAGGATCCTAAATCCTGGACGGCTCCAATCATAAGATACCTAAAGGATGGACACATCCCTAAAGATGAGAATCCTAAGGCCTTTAGAATGAAGGTATCATGATTCACTATTATAAATAATGTTTTGTACAAGAAATCTCTTGCAGGACCATACCTGAGATGCTTGGAGGATCCTGAAGCTAGAGAGGTGCTTCAGGATATACACGAAGGAGATTGTGGTAACCATACTGGGGGCAGATCATTATTTTCAAAGGTATTAAGAACAGGATACTATTGGCCGACGATGAAGAAAGATGCTCCAGAATATGCTCGAAGATGTGATGCATGTCAAAGGCACAACAACATATTACATCAGCCTGCTGAACCACTTTATCCTATTGCTTCCCCTTGGCCATTCATGAAATGGGGGATGGACATAGTGGGAAAATTGCCAAAGGCTCCAGGAGGAAAAGTCTTTATGCTGGCAATGACTGATTATTTTTCTAAATGGGTTGAAGCTGAAGCATTTGTTCAAGTTAGAGACCAAGAAGTAGTATCCTTCATAAAAAGGAATATCCTGACTAGGTTTGGTGTACCGACCGACATAATTTGTGACAATGGCTCTCAGTTTATCAGTAAGAGAACAACTGATTTTTGTAGGAGTTGGGGAATTAAAATGATTACATCTACACCAGTACATCCTCAAGCAAACGGACAAGCGGAATCCTCGAACAAGATAATTGTCAACAATTTCAAGAAGAGGCTAGGAGCTAAGAAAGGAAGATGGGCAGAAGAATTACCCTTTGTTTTATGGGCTGATAGAACGACGGTGAAAAATGCAACTGGGCAAACCTCATTTTCCTTAGTGTTTGGAGCAGAAGTAGTAATCCCTACGAAGATGGTAATACCTACAGCAAGATCTAACTTCCAGGATCCTGAACAGAATCCTGAAGCCCTATGCCAAGAATTGGATACTGTTGATGAGACAAGAAATGCGACAAGGCTAAGGATGGCAGCATATCAACAGAGGATATCCAGAGCGTATAACAAGAATATAAGGACTAGGAGGTTTCAAGTTGGAGATTGGGTATTAAGAAAGGCTTTTCAGAACACTACCAATCCCGCTGATGGAAAATTAGCTCCAAAATGGGAAGGACCCTATGAGATTGAATCGGAATCTGGAAAAGGAGCATACCGGCTTAAGAATATGGAGAGGGATATGTTACCAAGATCCTGGAATGCTATACACCTAAAGCTCTATTTCAAGTGAGTTTAGAATTTAATTTCTAACTTAGGACGGTATGAATTCTATCTCTTTTAATGTATTATTTATTCTTTTGAACCCAATACTGACTTAAGCATCGGAGGGGTGTTAGCCAGGCTAACACCCACCTTAGTTTACAGATGTTTTGCAGTATATGCTTCGGGATATAGCTTCAGGATATACCCTCAGGATAATTCGAAAGATTAGAGGATTGGCCCCCTCTCTCACGTTTAAGGGATCCTGATCCCTTCACAGGTTTAAAGGTATTCACCTTTCTCTCAAATTGGGTTTAAACACCCCGCCTGGAGCGCAAGTTATCCAGGAATAGTTCAAGATAGCGGGACCAGTTCATGTAAAAGTGGTTGACAATTTCGTTATCATTGGCTATATCCTGGATCCTTAAGGTATATGAGAATTGATCACCCTCTCTCACGAAAGGGTATTTTCATACTCTCTAAGGTTTAAAGGTTTTCACCTTTCTAAGTCTTGGAGTTTAAACACTCCCGCCTGTAGCGCACGAAAACTTGGGATTTTCCAAAGAATACCTTTGGGTTTATCCCCAGAACACTAAGGATTTATCTCCAGGATATTTTAGGGTTTATCCCCTATAATACGAAAATTATACAAACAGTTGCAACTGAAGTCCAGAAAATTTCTAAGTATTCAAAGACATAATGCACAGGGGACATTTCTACTAAGGCATTATGAAGAACTCAAGGAAGCAAGCTTGGGCTTAGGTCACTAAGTGTCCAAGACCGGGGACATCTCCGGTGGTGAAGTTGCAAAAAGATTGAAGTATGAGGATAGAGTTATACTCTGTATCTGGTATGATCTTTCCTTTCTATTCTTTCAGAAGCCTTATCTAAATTGTTTAAATTTCTGGAATTGTAGTCAACGAAAATTTGATTAAAACCTATATAAGTATAATGCTTAGATTGAAGATATTTTGATCAAGATGTATTCTCAGGATATATTTTCAGGATATATCCTTAGGATATATTTCAGGATATGTTTTCAGGATGTATTTCAGGGAGTTTACTCAGAATGTTTAAGGCATGGTAGTTAGATTGAAAAATCAAAACTATACTTGAGTCAAACATCTATTATCAAAACAAGCTTTGTAAAATAAAAGTGAATTATCCTTTTTCTTTGAAAACTTTATCTAAATTGTTTGAATTATAAAAACACTATTTGACGAAAGTCTTAATAGGATATTTGCGAGTATCCTGATCAAGATATTTTCATGATATTTGGATAAGACATTCGAAATATTGCACTAAGTTTGGAACATCGAAATTATGTTCAAACTAAGCAAAGCATAATGTAAGGACCTGCAAAAATGTCCAAAAACGACCCGTAAGTAGTATCCCGGACCCTTGAAACCCTAATGCGCATGAAAAATCAAGAAAACTAGAAAATTGGGTTTCACCCGGGCCGCGTAAACCATAAGGGACATTTACGCGGGCCGCGTCAACTTAAAGTTGACCGGATAAGCGTTCCGGGCCACGTGTCGCACACGTGGCGCACCTAGGTGTGACACGCTAGCCCTAGTTGTAGACTAGGTGGCGCTCCCGGGCCGCGTAAGACCTTGTTAAGGTTTACGCGGGTCACGTAAAACTCAAAAACTTGCTATAAGTAGCCTGTGCATGGGACTTCCTCCTGTGCTCGAAATCTCACTCTCAAAACGTCTCAATTCTGCTAAAAAAAGAGTTTTACGGGGTCGCGACGCTGCTACGATACAGGGTATTAACTCGATCACTGCTACGATGCAATATCCGATCGATTGAAACCGATCCGATGGATGTTTAAGTGCTGCCCGTATTTGGCTATGCCTTTGTCATTCGCCGTGAGGGTTTTGATCTCGTGAGCGTATCGTAAATGTTGTATTAAGTTACTGACCTAGTTTCGTGTGCATTGTTGTTTAAACTAGGTTACAAGGCTAAATCAGTAGGCTAAACTCTGCCCAATTAAACTTGCAATGTGAGTCATTCTTCTTTTTACCAAATTGTTTCCAAAACCCTATTTATTTTCAAAGTTATAATTACAGGGATTAAGTCTTTGTAATCTTCAATTACAGCCGGTATGTGGGGTTTTGTATACATTACTTGATACCCGTCACCATTGGACAACGGGTTAGCCAATGGGTGATCTGACCATAGTCACAGACACTGTCAAGTGACAAATACCGATTTGTGGTAATTGGTTGATAAAAACATTGTAATCACCCTTAATACTGTAGATTATAAGAATTTGTCGTTTTGTGCAACTTGAATGACTCGCCAGTATTTCCCTGCTGATAAAACCTTTTTAAAACATGTTTCAGGTGATCTGCTGTGATCCAGGAAAAGTGCTGTATAGCACTACAAGCTTGAGGAGGTGGCTTAACAAAATAAAGAAACATGTTTTTGTAAAAACAGGGATTTCTCAGTGAAATAACCTTTATTGTAAATTATGGGTGTTATTCCTAATTTATGAAATAAAATAATTGGGCATTTTCAAGTTTTAAAAGATCCTGTTAAACTTCCGCTGTCAACTCAAATAATAAATACCACGGGTTTCTGTCCCGCGACTCCTGGACCGGGTAACACCGGGGCGGGGGCCGTGACAGAAAAAGGTGGTATCAGAGCCACTGATTTAAGCTAATTAAGTATTTAGAAATACTTAAATTTTCTGATTGCCATTCTGTGATTCTGTGAAAAATTAATTTACAAAATTTTAACTTAGAATTTTGTGTGTTTCTTCATGTATGCTAACAACATGAATGAACTATTAGAAGCACTTCAAAACTTTACTATCCATACCACAGATATGGATACCACCGATACTTTCACTGGCTACCAGGCTGATACTGAAGAGCCAATGGTATTCCAAGCCCAACCTCAGGAGAAACCCAAGCCGAAAAAGAGAAGAAGACTTGTAGGCTGGAGGCGTGTGCGTAGGAAGAAGCCAGCGGTACAGAAAGTTATAAAGACTGAGGATCCAAAGGATAAAGGCAAAGGAAAGGAAATCGAGGAAAGTTCCGGGCAAGCCCAGGAAATGCCATCATGGGAGGAGCTGGATCGTAAACTGGCACTTAGTGACCTCATCGGACCTGCTGGTGAAAACCTTTTCAATTACCCAGTTGAATTACAACTTCCAGTTAATCTGGAACCTGCTATCCCAGATCCTATTATCCACCCTCGACCTCTACCAGGAGAGCTAGAAGAATGGTGGACAACTGACTGGCAATTTCAGAATCTTTTGAATAACCCTAATACTTTTTTCCCCCAGTTTGATCCTGAGTCTGTACCAAACCCACCTATGAGCACAGAAAACTTGGCTGAACTCCGCCACTATGGAGAGGAATTGGTAGACGCAGGAAATAGAATCCGAGAAGTGGGAGAAAGGATATCATGGAAATACGACGAGCGAGAACGTCATTTCTGAAGTGCCAGCTGACAGGGATCATTTGTGGTTATGTGGCTACATGTTTAATAATAATAAAATAATAATAAATATTAATAACAATATAATCATGTAAAATGACTTAAAATAAAACTTTTGTATGATATTTGATGTGTACTGATGCATACTAAAATATATAAAAATATGGAAGTCGCAAAGACGACAATTTTGACTATACGTGCTTATGTGTGATTACTTTACTATGTTGGTTGTTATTTATCCTGTGCTAATAACTTATATATATATATATATTAATTACCAGATGGAACATTCCGTCAATGAACCAGTTAATGAGGTTAACCAATCTGAGCAAAACAACGGAGACCAATTTCTTAATAGGCAAGATATAGAAAACATCGTTGCCCAAGGAATAGCCAATGCTATTCCAGCAATCCTTGCTGCTGCCCGAAATCCAGTTGAACCTCAACCAATTATTCCCAGCAAACGTACTCACGGCGACAATTTTAGTAATAGTGTAAATGGGGGTGGCAACATTAATAATAACGATAATGATGTGATGCAAGCCCCATTTCTTAAGAAAATGAAAGCTGCAACGGCTGGTTGCACTTACAAGGAATTTCTTGCCTGTAAACCGGTTGAATTTGCAGGCAATGAAGGGGCGACTACTGCACTGCGTTGGTTAGAGAAAACCGAAGCAGTAATTAAAATAAGTAAATGTGCCGAGGAAGACAAGGTCATGTACGCGTCGCATCTTTTCAAAGAAGGGGCACTAGAATGGTGGAATACGGTACTACAAGCCAAGGGAAGCGATGTGGCTTATGCCAGGAATTGGGAAGAATTTAAAAGTCTGGGGGAAAGAAAATTATGTCCTGAATATGAAAAGGAACAAATGGCAAATAGGTTCCTAAACCACCGGATGGTGGATGTTGATTGTAGAGGGTATACTTCGACCTTCTTCGAGTATACCAGAGTAGTACCAACTTTGGCCTGCCAGAACCGATACTTATTTCTCGCTACATATGGGGTTTGATTAGCGAGATCCGTGATATTGTCAAAGATGCGAGACCCCGCACAATCGATGATGCGGTGGAATTAGCCAACACCTTGACTGACGGACTGGTGCGTACGCGGGAAGAAAACAGGAAAAAGGAGTTAGCCCAAAAGATTACCCAAGGATTATGTGTGGGTAATAGTAGTAATTTCAAGAAAAAGGGAACTGGGCAATCTTCCACCCCGCCGTTCTGCAGGAACTGTAAAAAGAAACATTTTGGGAATTGCAATGAAACCTGCAACTTCTGCAAAGCTCTAGGACATCGTGAAGAAGAGTGCAGAAAGAAAACAAAGATCTGCTATAACTGTGGAGAAGCTGGGCATTTCAGACCAGAATGCCCTAAATTGGTCAAACCAGCAGATAACAAGGCCAAACCTGCTAAAGGAACTAATTAGAAGAACGCAAGGGCCTTCCAATTGACCACGCAGGAAGCCGAACTGATTCCTGATGTAATAGCTGGTACGTTCCTAATTCATGACGTTTATGCAAAAGTATTATTTAACTCTGGTGCAAAACAAAGTTTTATAAATACTTCATTCTGCCAAGCTCTTAACCTACCCTTAACCAACCTTAGACAAATTTTACGGTAGAAACGGCAGATGGGAATTCTTTTCACATAAATAAGGTTTTGCAAGAAGGAAAGATAGAACGTTTAGGCCATAAATTTTCTGCAAACCTGTTACCTATGAATTTAGCTGGATTCGACGTCGTATTAGGAATGGATTGGTTAGTAGCCAACCATGCTCGAATCCTCTGTGATAAGAATTCCATAGAAATTCATACACCATCCGGAGAAATAATCGTGGTCACAGGAGATAAGCCACGAAAGCCAATGAAGTTCATTTCTGTAATGAAAGTTGCTAGTTATGAACGAAAACAAGGAATAGTTTATGTGATTTCCGTAATCATTAACACTAAGGATAAGGAACTTAAGGAAATCCCAGTAGTATCAGAATACTCAGATATATTCCCAGAAGAACTACCTGGATTACCACCCGATAGGGAAGTAGAATTTAGAATTCATCTAATTCCTAGAACTACACCGATAGCCAAGGCGTCTTATCGATTAGCACCCACCGAAATGTTAGAACTGAAAAAGCAGTTACATGAATTGCTCAGTAAAGGATTCATACAACCTAGTTCATCCCCTTGGGGAGCACCAGTGTTGTTCGTAAAGAAGAAAGATGGTTCGATGAGAATGTGTATCGATTATAGAGAATTGAATAAGGTTACAATTAAGAATCGATACCCATTGCCTAGGATTGATGATCTTTTTGATCAACTTCAGGGAGCTAGATATTTTTCTAAGATAGATTTACTCTCCGGATATCATCAATTGAAAGTGCAAGAAGAAGACATACCTAAGACTGCCTTCAGAACTAGGTATGGTCATTACGAGTTTACAGTCATGCCCTTTGGACTAACAAATGCTCCTGCAGCATTCATGGACATGATGAATAGGATTTGTAAACCGTACTTGGATAAATTCGTAATTGTCTTCATCGACGATATACTTATTTATTCCAAGAGTCAGGGCGAGCATTGTAAGCACCTACGTGCACTCTTAACTTTGTTAAGAAAAGAAAAACTTTACGCCAAATTCTCGAAGTGTGAATTTTGGCTACAGGAGGTACAATTTTTAGGACACATGGTGAATCACGAAGGTATTCACGTAGATCCCTCCAAAATAGAAGCGATTACCAAATGGAAGGTCCCGCAATCAGCTATGGAAGTTAGAAGTTTTCTAGGATTAGCCAGATACTATAGACGATTTATTAAGGATTTTTCTAAGATAGCTGTACCATTAACTAAGCTAACCTGTAAAGCAGTAAAGTTTGAATGGGGATCGAGGCAAGAAGAAGCTTTTAGGATTTTAAAGCAAAGATTAACAAACGCCCCAATTCTTGCCTTACCAGAAGGGATAGAAGATTTTGAAGTTTACTGTGATGCTTCTAAACTAGGATTAGGATGTGTGCTAATGCAGCGCAAGAAGGTAATTGCGTACGCCTCAAGGCAATTGAAGAAGCATGAAGAAAATTATACGACGCACGACTTAGAGTTAAGAGCAATAATTTTTTCCCTTAAAATTTGGAGACACTATCTGTATGGCAGTAAGTTTACAGTCTATACAGATCATAAGAGTTTAAGATACATATTTGGGCAAAAAGAATTAAACATGAGGCAACGAAGATGGATGGAAATTCTAAGTGACTACGACTGTGATATTCAATATCATGAAGGAAAGGCAAATGTAGTAGCAGATGCCTTAAGTCGTAAGTATCATGAGAAACAACGACGAGTTCGTGCTCTTAGATTAAGTTTACAACTAAATCTAATGGAACAACTGAAGAATGTCCAGGAAACAGCAGTCAAGGATGATACTGAAGGAATGAAAGGAAGAATAAAAGAATTAGAACAAGGAAATGATGGAATTTGGAAATTCCACAAGAAAAGAATTTGGGTACCTAAACAAGGAAATTTAAGAGATAAGATTTTAGAAGAAGCCCATAAATCTAGGTATACCATGCATCCTGGTAATAATAAGATGTACCAAGATTTAAGAAATAATTTCTGGTGGATAGGAATGAAAAAGGACATAGCTAGATATGTATCTAAGTGTCTTACTTGTTCACAAGTTAAGGCAGAACACCAGAAACCCTCAGGTCTACTACAACAATTAGAAATGCCTGCATGGAAATGGGAACTAATCACCATGGATTTTGTTACTAAGTTACCCAAAACCAGAAAAGGTAATGACGCGATTTGGGTAATTGTGGATCGATTAACCAAATCAGCTCATTTTCTACCCATGAAGGAAACCTTTAGCATGGAAAGATTAGCCAAGTTATACGTAGATGAGGTAGTATCCTTACATGGAGTCCCACTCTCCATTGTATCGGATAGGGATAGTCGTTTCACTTCACATTTCTGGAAAAGTTTCCAAGAAGCCATGGGGACGCGGTTAAATTTAAGTACGACATATCATCCCCAAACAGATGGACAAAGTGAAAGGACGATCCAAACCCTGGAAGACATGCTTAGAGCATGTGTTATAGATTTTGGAGGAAACTGGGACAACCATTTACCTTTAATTGAATTCTCCTATAACAATAGTTATCATTCAAGCATTGAAGCTGCCCCATTCAAAGCACTGTATGGACGAAAGTGTAGAACTCCAGTTTGCTGGGCAGAAATAGGAGAAAGCCAATTATCAGGTCCTGAAATTGTGCAAGAAACCACCGACAAGATCACTCAAATCAAGGAAAGACTGAAAACGGCTCGAGATCGTCAGAAGAGCTATGCAGACAATCGACGCAAGCCACTAGAATTTCAAGTTGGAGATAAGGTACTCTTGAAAGTCTCTCCTTGGAAAGGAGTGGTTCGGTTCGGAAAGAAAGGAAAACTAAGTCCAAGGTACGTAGGACCATTCCCAGTAATTCAGAGAATAGGACCGGTTGCTTATCGCTTACAACTACCAGAAGAGTTAGCTGGAGTACATGACGTATTTCATGTATCCAACCTCAAGAAATGTCTATCAGACGAATCACTAGTAGTCCCTCTTCAAGACATACAAGTGAATGAAAAATTGAAGTTCATAGAGAAACCACTCCAAATAGAAGACAGAAAGGTCAAGTTTCTCAAGCACAAACGGCTAGTGCTGGTCAAAGTCAAGTGGGATTCAAAGAGAGGACCGGAGTATACCAGGGAGCTGGAATCGGAGATGAAGCGAAAATATCCTCACTTATTTCAGTAAATCTCGAGGACGAGATTTTAAATAAGGTGGGGAGGATGTAAGGACCTGCAAAAATGTCCAAAAACGACTCGTAAGTAGTATCCCGGACCCTTGAAACCCTAATGCGCATGAAAAATCAAGAAAACTAGAAAATTGGGTTTCATGCGGGCCGCGTAAACCATAAGGGACATTTACGCGGGCCGCGTCAACTTAAAGTTGACCGGATAAGCGTTCCGGGCCACGTGTCGCACACGTGGCGCACCTAGGTGTGACACGCTAGCCCTAGTTTTAGACTAGGTGGCGCTCGCGGGCCGCGTAAGACCTTGTTAAGGTTTACGCGGGCCGCGTAAAACTCAAAAACTTGCTATAAGTAGCCTGTGCATGGGACTTCCTCCTGTGCTCGAAATCTCACTCTCAAAACGTCTCAATTCTGCTAAAAAAAGAGTTTTACAGGGTCGCGACGCTGCTACGATACAGGGTATTAACTCGATCACTGCTACGATGCAATATCCGATAGATTGAAACCGATCCGATGGATGTTTAAGTGCTGCCCGTATTTGGGCTATGCCTTTGTCATTCGTCGTGAGGGTTTTGATCTCGTGAGCGTATCATAAATGTTGTATTAAGTTACTGACCTAGTTTCGTGTGCATTGTTGTTTAAACTAGGTTACAAGGCTAAATCAGTAGGCTAAACTCTGCCCAATTAAACTTGCAATGTGAGTCATTCTTCTTTTTACCAAATTGTTTCCAAAACCCTATTTATTTTCAAAGTTATAATTACAGGGATTAAGTCTTTGTAATCTTCAATTACTGCCGGTATGTGGGGTTTTGTATACATTACTTGATACCCGTCACCATTGGATAACGGGTTAGCCAATGGGTGATCTGACCATAGTCACAGACACTGTCAAGTGACAAATACCAATTTGGGGTAATTGGTTGATAAAAACATTGTAATCACCCTTAATACTGTAGATTCTAAGAATTTGTCGTTTTGTGCAACTTGAATGACTCGCCAGTATTTCCCTGCTGATAAAACCTTTTTAAAACATGTTTCAGGTGATCTGCTGTGATCCAGGAAAAGTGCTGTATAGCACTACAAGCTTGAGGAGGTGGCTCAATAAAATAAAGAAACATGTTTTTGTAAAAACAGGGATTTCTCAGTGAAATAACCTTTATTGTAAATTATGGGTGTTATTCCTAATTTATGAAATAAAATAATTGGGCATTTTTAAGTTTTAAAAGATCCTGTTAAACTTCCGTTGTCAACTCAAATAATAAATACCACGGGTTTCTGTCCCACGACTCCTGGACCGGGTAACACCGGGGCGGGGCCGTGACACATAATAAGAATTGAAAAAGGACAATGATAGATAAGGTCAAAAGAAGGTTATATTATTAACGTAGCAAAAGTTGTGCTATTGGTTTCATCTCAAACCGAGATCCATCCACCAAAAGCACAATTAGTTTTTTTATCATATATACCTAACAGTTGAAGGTTTCATCTCAAACCAAGACCCATCCACCTCCAACTGTTATATCGTTCAAAACAAATCGTACTGATTGATGACCAAGGGCTTCATCCTGAAACTCAGGACCCATCCACCTTTGGTCATCGTGTTGTCTTAATGTAGGAAAGTAAATTGTTTAAACAACAAGAAAGGAAATTGTTCAAACAAGTACAACCATCAAATTTAAAAAAGTGGGCTCCGGCCTAGGCACAAACATCCATCATTGCCCACTTCGCTGCATTTAGGGGGCAGCACCCTCTTCATCCATCACGTCTTCTCCACCATTCGGTTTGGGATCAGCTCGAACATCCTTCTCAGCCTCGCCACCAGCCTCGCCACCAGCCTCAGTTAGCTTTTCAGTCGCCTTGGAAGACCCCTCAACTACAGGTTTAGCAGGACGCTCCACAGGATTACCGCCAAGACCTCTTAGCTTTGTCTCCCAAGCGTCGACATTCCAAGAAGTGCATTCAAAGCCTAGGGCCTTGGCTTCATAATCCATTTTTAGCCTGGCCTGAAGAAGGGAGATGACGACGGAGCTCTTAAGGCCTTCCCGGTAAGAGGCCATGTCCTGTTCATGTTGCACTTGGGCGGCGTCAAGATGAGCTTGGGCTTCGTGAGTAACTTTCTTGATAGCAGCCTGGTGTTCCTGGGTCATAGCCTTGAACTTGTCCTTGTAATGTTGAGATTTAGCAGCGGCGATCATTCCCTGGTCGGAAATAGTAATCTCAGCTTTCTTCAATTTGGACTCAAGTATCTTGTTAAGCCTGCAGGATTCTTCGTACAAGTAGACTAAACGTTCGAGGCCCTGTAACAAAAAACGCAGGTATTGTTGTATATTAACCAGGATATTGATTTAACATCTATATGCATGATACGGGATAAGGATCTATACCTGGTTGAGAAAGGAGGTCATGAACCCACTTGCCTCGACAAACCCGTGATTCTCGTAGGGAAATGTTTCGGAAGCGGCAGGTGAATCAGTCTCTTTCCTCTTACGGGAACTAGTGGTCCGGGGCTTAGTAGCTGATGAAGCCTTGGGAATGGTGGCTTTATAGCTGGTAGGCTTGGATGAAGTAATAGGTTTGGGACTTGGCTCTTTCTTGACCGGGACATGGTCGGAGTAACTGTCCAACACCTCAAGGTCAAAAACTTCTGGGATTTTGGCTGGTGCTGCATAAAAGGAGAAGTTCTAAATCTTTTCTACTCTTTCAATATATTAAACTAATCAATCATTTACAGAATAACCCTTACCAGACATATCAGACGACGAATATTGACTGGAACTAGGGAGGTGTGTGGAAAAGCTCCTATCACCTTCCGGTAACTGGTAAATCGCTTTGATTCTCTTTTCAGATTCTTCAGTAGGAGGGGCTACTTCTTTGAAGTTCACTGCATAAAGGCCAGATAAAGAAAGTATCATCACAGGATATAGGCCCAAGAGGTATTTGGGGATATTCTTAAAACCCTAAACCCTACCGGTGGTTAACCACTCCACCGGGAGGCTAACACCCTCATAGATGGAGTCTCGCTTAACGAAGAAGAATTTCCGTTGCCATCCATCCTCGTTTTTGGTGGCTTTGAGAATGAGGGGTTTACTGGAAGTGGAAAAGAGTAAAAACCGGCTAGAACCATGTGATCGGAGACGATAGGCGATCGGAATATCCTTGATGCAGAGGTCAGGAAAGTGGAGGTTTTTGATTTGGTTAAGTACAATCAGTACCCTCCAAACCATGGGCATTGTTTGGGCAAAGCAAAGACCGGTGGTTCGAAAAAATTGCATCATGAATTCGGGAAAAGGATACCGAAGGCCTTGCGAGAAGGGATATGCCGGAAAACAGACCCAATCGGCAGACGAAACGTCCGATCGAACTGACCGGTCGGATGGTCTGATAATCGCGCTATCTGGAAAGGCGCCGGAGGCTCTCAACGCTGCGATATCTGCATTATCGAAGGCATAGATCTCCTTCTCGGGGTTCTTGAGAAGGTTTTGTTGGACAAAGGTCCCCCCGTCGATTCACCAGTATGAGAACGGGTTCTAGCAGCCATTGGGAGAAAAATAAAGAAATTAGCAGGGAAGGAAGAAAGAATGAATAGTTACCTGGAGAATCTGTTGATGATATTTGGTTTTCAAACAGAAAGAGAGAAGATATAGGGGCGTAATAGATAGCCATTGAGTGTAAACCGCGTTGGAAGTTGCACAATGATATCTCGACCGTCGTTTCAACTTAATAACCTCGATTTATGAGATAAGCTTTAAAATATATCCGTTGGAATTGGTATACCAACAGATATATTTTGGGGACAATTGTTATGGGTGGTTTTCTTCTAGTATATTCTGAACAATATTCTGACTGTGTTTCTTTTGTTGTGATCAGGATACCGGATCAGGATATTGGTAACATCCTGATGCAGTATCCTGGTAGTAACTAATTAATTCATGTGCAGATTATTGGTGCAAGTCTATAACGTTCAAGTGGACTTCTTCTCCCAAAGACTCGGACAAATCTGTTAGATTATGGACGTTGAAGCCGGAAGATGTGGACTACAATGTTCACAAAGGGAATATTTGATATATCCCGGATTTAAAGGCTAGATAGTTAGTTTTGTTTTACTATAAATAGGAGTGATCGAATCAGATAAGGACACAGAATCTCTCGAACTCTCTTTCTCTCTAGCTGCAAACACTCACAATACACTTACACTTGTATCGAAATCACATTGTAACACTTAGTTGATCCGCATCATATCCTGCACTGTATCCTGATATTTGAAGCAATAAGAAGAACAAGGTAGCTGCGATTGTCAGCTCCCGAGGTTTTGTGCCGGCGATCTAGATTGATCAAGGGCTTTCCTCGTATATCCCGTGTCATCCTTTACCTTTTTTGCTCATAGTTTGATTGTAGATATAGCTCGATATCCCGAGCCATATCCTGAAAACTGTTTTTGTTAACAACTTAGCATATTTTTTATATACATTCTTAGCACACTACCTCACTTAACTAATTTGATCACTTAATTGCTTCGGTAATTTTTGACCAAAACACTAAGGTTTCGGCATTTTTATGTCGCTCACATTAGGATAGTCGCCAGTTTGGGCCATACTCCAGTTTACACAAGTTTATTTGGGCTTGACCCCAGTTTACACCCGTTTATTTGGGCGTGACCCTAGTTATTTGGGCTTGTCCCCAGTTTGTTGGGCTTGTCCTCAGTTTATTTGGGCTTGTCCCCAGTTTATGTGGGCTTGTCCCCAGTTATTATGGGTTCATTCCCAATTATTTGGCTTGGTCCCAAGTTTGTTTTTCTTACAGGATCTTGGAGCTTTAAAGTTATACATGTTCTGACAATAAGGATCCTGGATCATTGAAACTTTACTTTTCATAGTTTGTTTATTCAGTAATAATTTACAAGGATATAGAATCCTAACTTGGATTCTCTGGTATGTTGTATTCTAACTTTTTCTAAGCTGCAAGTTGTCTCTTATCCTTTTTGGTTAAGGATCATTGATCCACATTTGTCTGAACACTTCAAGTTTTCTATAAAAAGTTTAACATTATCATCAGATTTCCAATAAATTTCCAGTTGTTTGGCGATGATATCTTTGAAAATAGAAAGCATACATGAAAAATAAAGAGGGAAGAAACAACAACAGATGTAGTTAAAAAAAATTTAATGTTATTACCCATTCATTATGTATCAAAATCATCTGGCCTAGATTTCACCAGCAAAACCGTGGACCATCCACCCAGGCCGGATAGGGCTATCTTACAGTTAAAGTGTCTATGCAGAAATTAAAGTGCAGGAAGGTTAATAGCGAACGGTGTAGAAGGATTCATTCTCCACGAACAGAAGGATCTTCTGATATGTAAAGGCACTTGAGGAGTATTCTCTAACTCTATATTTTGCAATGATGATTATAGCAGGTCTTATCAGTGACGACAGGAAGTGTAACGACTAGTTACCAGCAGCAACGGCTAGTCCGCTTCTAACGGAAATATGACAGCTGTGAATCCTTATCACAACTGCCATATTGGGGGAAATTGTTAGGGCATGAATTTTATGCTAAGGATCATCTATCCTGAGACTGGGCGTGGATCACGGATCCTTAACTGATAATGCAGGGAGTCTGAGGATCTAGGATCCTTACTATTGTTTATGTTTTTAACAATTGTCACGTTTTTAACGTTTAACACAGGTAATGGACGACATGGACTTAGTCTTCGTTGGAATCTCGTAGAATATGCTTCATATAGGCACATGCTTGATGAAAAATAACCGTTTTGGAGAACATGGGTGACTTGCACATTTTTCGGAAAGTTTGTTACTTGATATTTTTTATCTTTTAAGGGGTAATAAGCTCATTTTTAGTTACACAACACCCTGCATTCGATTTTTCTGATCAACATTGGCGAACATACACACAAACACACTAGAAAACGTTGTATTAGGCTTGTTATCATCCAAAGTTGTAATTTTTTTTATGCAATATAGTTGGTGATCAGTAGTTTCCATCACCCGAGGTTTTTTATGCCGGAGATCTTCTAAAGATCAAGGGCTTTTTCCTCGTATAAATCTCGGTGTTCATCGTTGATTTCATTTGCTATTCGTTCATACATTTGTTCAATTAACCAAGCATCTAACCTCACAAAAATCAGATTTGGTTACATTATCCTTGTGTGATTTTTGACCAAAACACTAATATAGTCCAACTTATTCTCCAAGACTTTTCCCCTTATAAATACTCCATGTATTCTAATGTAAAAAGATCCACCATTAATAATAAACATCTCTTTCTCTCCCAATATCTCTTCTCATCTTCTTGCTATTAGGCTTGTTCATAACACGTTATCAACACGACTGCTTTGGATCACATCATCGTCAGGTATATCATATTGTCTAATTAGTTTATCATTATTTATTATTCTCTTATACATGATCCATATTGTAATTCATACAATTTTGGTTGTGTTAGAGACTTGTTTTATTCTTCTCTTTAATCTCCTTGAATAACCTATATTATAACTGATATACTTTTGGGTTAAATCGAGATTATATTTATTATTGCTTATCAAAGTATGCTTAATCACATTAAATTTTATTCTAATTCGTCATATTATATATAATATATTTGTTGTAAGTGTATATTTATGTTTAAATATCAATTTATAAGAAAAATAAACAAATACGTATCGATTAAGATATAATAACTAAACAAACAATTTTTTATTATCAAATATGATTATATTATTAGCGATAACTGATTGGAATAAAGTCATACAATTAACAATGTAAAAATGTGGTATATAGTAATATCAAGACATACAATATATTATTTTAATTTCAACAATTTACTTATACTACACTTAAGCAATTTACATATATTACATACTATAATATAGCAACAAGATTGTGTAAAGTGTGTTGTAACTTTGGCTTTAGTTTTTTTATGTTCATGTCTTTGTTGTACTTTGTGGTCATTATATATTATATATTATATACTATAATTTAGTAACAAGATTGTGCAAAGTGTGTTGTAACTTTGGCTTTAGTTGTTTTATGTGCATGTCTTTGTTGTACTTTGTGGTCATTTGTTTGTAAAGTTGCCATAACCTCCCACGTGTCCTATGAACTGCTTTTTTTTTCACCCCTTAAAACCATGTGATTAAAAGCTTGTGATGCTCTATCATATTAGGGTTGTTGCCCACCATAGTCATTTCTCTCTCCACCGCAACTCTGTGTTTTGGGTTTTTTTAACCCCATCGTTGGGTGATTATCGTTTCATTGACATTAACAGTTGTTTTTTTTTGGGGGGGCTTTTAAAGCCCACGTATGGAATGTGAGATGATTAGCAACAATTTGTTGCTTAAGGGTGTCGTAAGGTTGGCTTTAGTTGTTTTACGTGCATCTCTTTGTTGCAATTTATGGTCATTTGTTTGTAACCTTCCAAGACCCTCCCATGTGTCCTATGAACAGTTTGTTTTCACCCCTTAAAAGCATGTGTTGTTGTCTCATCTTTGGGTTGTTGACATGTTTTCTGAATTTGGGTTTTTTAAATCCACCGTAGCTCTGTCTCTCTTCTCCGGCTTTACAGGTGGCAATTGTTGCCTTGCCGATGGGTTTTCTGTTTGTGGCTATGATGAGTTTTATAAAATCTCCAACATATTCATGATGGTCGCGTGGCAAGGTTGTTGGATGGTAGGTTGGATCCTGCAACCCGCATTGCAGCTACGTTTTTGGGAACTTTGAGCCTCTGAGAAGGAGATAGTCTATGAAATCTTGATTTTGTTATTGTTAAAAAAACCTAGAACCTCATACTATGGTTGGTTTTATGGTTTTTTAATGTTATTGCAATTCTACATGTTTAATTTTTGTATTGGTTACTTGCTTCACTTCTAGTTACATTTAATTACAACAATATCATCACTTGATATTTTTTCGGTTTTTGCATACCACGAGGCACAGGTTAGTAGCAACTATTCGTCTATTCTTATTTTTTTAAGGTTCTTTTATCTTCAAAGATTTATTTATTTGTTTTTAGAAACAACCGTGGAATATATTTGTTATAAGTCAACGGACAGATGCATCTATCAAGAATTTTTCTTGATATTGTTAAAATTTTATATTATGCGTATTTTAGCAAATAAGATTTTCACGATGAATGAAATTACTTTAATATCTATACCTAATGTAACTTTAAATATTGTGTCGTTTCTTTAATAAATAAATACCTTAATAAAATGACATAGGTTCTAAATGGTCATACAAATATTTCATTATTTTAATGATTACGTTTTATATGTTAAATTTACAAATATCCTTGCCTTATATTTATTTATATGTAATATATTCTGTTGGTGTTTTTAATATTTGTTGCCCAATAAATTGTTTACTACAAATAAAAAGTAAAATAGTGAAGACATCTGAAATATCATTTTCTTTAAATATAGTAATTATGGAACATGCAAAGGTAATTGTTATTTTTAATTTAATAAGAACAAATTTTGCAATAACAATTTATCACTAAAAAAATTGTAATAGATATTAAACATATATATAATCTATCTGTTATCTTATTTTTATAATAATTATATTGCAATCAATGTTATTTATAGTTTTAATTCACATGTATCTTTTTAATACAGTTCATCATGACAAATCTTGCAAAACTTGAGTTCATGGCTTTAGATATTACTGGGAAAAACTATTTGTCATGGGTATTGGATGCTGAAATACATTTGAATGTCAATAATCTGGGTGAAACAATTAAAGAAGGAAATAAATAAAATACCCAAGATAAGGCAAAAGCGATGATCTTTTTACGCCATCATATTCATCAGGCTTTGAAAAGTGAGTACCTCACTATCAAGGATCCACTTGTCCTTTAGACCAACCTGAAAGAAAGGTATGACCACCAGAAACGGTAATATTACCGAGATCTCGTTACGAGTGGATCAATTTAAGGTTGCAAGACTTTAAGTCTATAAGCGAGTATAACTCCGCAATGTTTAGAATCACATCACAATTGATTCTATGTGGTGAAAATATTACTTATAAGGAAATGTTGGAAAAAAAACATGCTTAACCTTTCGCCCCTCAAATGTGATACTACAACAACAATATCGTGAAAGGGGTTTCACCAAATATAGTGAGTTAATATCATGTTTGCTTGTGGCCGAGCAAAACAATAAGCTCTTAATGAAAAATCATGAGACTCGTCCGGTTGGAGCAACCCCAATCCATGAAGCTAATATGACAACATATAATCGCCAAAGTGAAATTTATAGACGTGGTCGAGGTTATCATCGTGGTTGTGGTCGTAGTCATGGTCGTGGACGTGGCCGAGGAAATTATCATAGTGTTCAGTTTAAAAACAAAGGGACCCACCAAAAGTGGCATAATAATGAAAATAAATCCAGTGATGAAAAAAAGAAGGCTGGATCTTTATCGAATGCATGTTACCGATGTGGAAGTAACAATCATTGGTCGAAGACTTGTCGTACGGCCAAACACTTGGTGGAACTTTATCAACAATCCATCAAAGCCAAAGCAAAAGGAATAGAGACAAATTTTACATATGAGGTTGCAAATGTTGATGTCACTGATGGTCATAAAGACCATAATGATACAACTAATCTGGATTATGATCATTTCCTTATTGAGCCAACTAACTTGGATTCTGGTGATATCGTGGCTGATACAACCCAGTTGGATGCTTGCAATTTTCCTTACATATGAATTATTAGTTTTTAAGTGATGTTATTTCCTTCATTTCTTTAAGACATTTTGTTTGAGTTTTTGTTTTGGGATTTGTTATGTTTGAAGCATGTTACACATTTTATTTATATGATTTTGTTTTGTTTTGAAGCATATGGAGTGTTTAACTAAAATCCATATTAATGGAGATGATATATGTCTAATTGACAACGCATCAACGCATACAATTCTTAAGAAAAAGAATTATTTCTCTACTTTAACCATGAAAAAGGCAAATGCTGGTACTATATCTGGTAAATCAAAATTAATTGAAGGTTTTGGAGAAGCTTATGTAGTGTTGCCAGGTGGAACACCATTTAAAATAACCAATGCGTTATTTTCCCCATTATCTCAAAGAAATCTAATAAGTTTTAAAGATGTTCGTTTAAACAGATATCATCTTGAGACTACATCTGAGGGACATGATGAGTACCTTCATATCACAAATATCAGTTCGGGTAAAAAGCATGCGTTAGAAAAGTTGCCCGCACTTGCCTCTGGTTTGTATTATACTAAAATTAATGAAATTGAATGAAATGCAGTCATAAACAAGAAGTTTATAGACCAAGAAAATTTTATCATATGGCATGACCGGTTAGGCCATCCCGGATCAACAATGATGTGAAAATTTATAGAAAATTCATTTAGGCATTCTTTGAAGAACCACAAGATTCTTCAGTCCAAGGATATTACATGTGTTGCATGTTCACAAGGGAAGTTGATTACTCGCCCATCACCAATGAAGGTGGGGACTGAATCCCTGATTTTTTTTTTTGGAAAGAATACATGGGGATATTTGTGGACCTATACATCCTCCTAGTGGACCATTTAGATATTTTGTGGTCTTAATTCATGCATCAACTAGATGGTCACACGTGTGCCTACTATCAAGTCGTAATATGGCATTTGCATGACTACTTGCTCAGTTAATAAGGCTAAGAGCACATTTTCCCGATTACCCCATCAAGAAAATCCGATTAGACAATGTTGGTGAATTTACATCCCAAACATTTAATGATTATTGCATGTCTATTGGGATAAATGTAGAGCATCCTATACCTCAAGTACATACACAAAATGGGCTTGTTGAAATCGCTTATCAAGCGACTTAAAATGGTTGCAAGACCAATGATTATGAAATCAAAACTACCAGCATCTGCTTGGGGACATACAATTTTACATGCAGCAACACTAACTCGCATCAGGCCAACGAGTTATCATACTTCCTCCCCATTAAAGTTGGTTCTTGGTCAGGAACCAAATATGTCTCATCTAAGGATTTTTGGTTGTGTTGTATATGTTCCAATCGCTCCACCACAACGCACACAGATGGGGCCTCAAAGGAGGTTAGGAATATATGTTGGGTATGAATCACCATCGATCATTAAGTATTTAGAACCTACAACAGGTGATTTATTTACAGCTCGATTTAGTGATTGTCATTTTGTTGAATCAACATTCCCAACATTAGGGGGAGACAAAAAGCAGCTCGATAATAGTATTATTTGGAATGAATTATCATTACAAGGATTAGTTAATCAATTACCGGACGCATTTACTGACCCAAAGAGAGTGACTAAGTCACATATACCAGCTATTAATGCTCCAGTAAAAATAAGTGTCCCACAAGGACAACCACATGTTGGTAATGAGTCTAATGCATGCCTAACACATGGTAGACCATTCGATTCTAAAGATAAAAATCATCGAAAGAAAAAAGGAGCAAATAATGTAGATGGTCAAGTCGAGGTAACAATAACGCAAGAAAAGGAGTCTCCAAAAGAGACACTAGACATGATGGTTCTAGAAGAATCTCAGGTACCTAAAAATGAAGAGATCTCAATTAATTATATCATGTCTAGAAAGGTTTGGAACCGAAGCGAAATCGACGTCGATGCTAGTTTTTCATATAATGTAGCGCTACAAGTGTCACACCCCGATATTTCCACGTATTACCGGTGGGCCCGGTGGGGAGTATCGTGATGTAGTTGATATCATCATAGACAATTTATCACAGTTTAATACACAGCGGAAGTCGAAAGATAAAAATATTACAAACCGAATGAAAGTAATATCAATTATTACTAAAACGGTTGTAAGGGATCCACAGGCGGATCAAAGTTAAAAAGGACATTGTTCAACAGATTTGTAAACATCTAAGCTTGCAAGACTCTTTATTGATGCTAGGAGAAGCCAGCCTATTCCGTTTAGTACCTGCACTTAGCCTTTTTGGAAAATACGTCAGTTTACACTGGTAAATACAATTAACCGACTCATTTTGAAAATGTTTAAGAAAATTGATTTGAATGCACAAGGCACAAAATATCTTTTATAACTTGGGACAATTATTTTAAAAATAATCTTGTATACCGATTTATATGTTTGCCGTTTGTCAGGGCCGGTTAGAAGAGTCGGACAAGATTAATTGACACACCACAGGTATAATACCCACAAGGAAAATTCCTTATTGTGGATTACCATTTATACATACGTAACTATCAGGTGTATGCCTACACCCCGTGCTTAAGTCGTGGCCATTTCAATGAATGAGCTTGGGATATCCAGGACATGGTCATTAACCCCCCAAAAGCCATATACCAAACAAAACAGATTAAAACGAGTTATGCAATTATATTAATCACAATCCAATTTAACAATTACACACCCGACCAAATGGTATTATTATAATACCGTATCCAAAGCCCGTATAACGGAAAATAAGTTAAAAGTATTTACCTGAGCAAATTATTTAAAGAGGTGGAGAATTTCCATCGACAGCTTATGTGCCTGGCGGCATATTCAAAAATATAATATCGAAAGCAATGTTTACTTAATAGGGATGAGAGCATTCCTATGTTAAGTCTATACTCAGAAGGTCTAAGGAATGTGCTACTGTGTCATTTGAGATTAAACACTAAGGGCTAGTGTTTAATTCACTCAAACGTTGGCTCTGATACCAACCTGTCACACCCCGATATTTACACGTATTACCGGTGGGCCCGGTGGGGAGTATCGTGACGTAGTTGATATCATCATAGACAATTTATCACAGTTTAATACACAGCGGAAGTCGAAAGATAAAAATATTACAAACCGAATGAAAGTAATATCAATTATTACTGAAACGGTTGTAAGGGATCCACAGGCGGATCAAAGTTAAAAAGGACATTGTTCAACAGATTTGTAAACATCTAAGCTTGCAAGACTCTTTATTCATGCTAGGAGAAGCCAGCCTATTCCGTCTAGTACCTGCACTTAGCCTTTTTGGAAAATACGTCAGTTTACACTGGTAAATACAATTAACCGACTCATTTTGAAAATGTTTAAGAAAATTGATTTGAATGCACAAGGCACAAAATATCTTTTATAACTTGGGACAATTATTTTAAAAATAATCTTGTATACCGATTTATATGTTTGCCGTTTGTCAGGGCCGGTTAGAAGAGTCGGACAAGATTAATTGACACACCACAGGTATAATACCCACAAGGAAAATTCCTTATTGTGGATTACCATTTATACATACGTAACTATCAGGTGTATGCCTACACCCCGTGCTTAAGTCGTGGCCATTTCAATGAATGAGCTTGGGATATCCAGGACATGGTCATTAACCCCCCAAAAGCCATATACCAAACAAAACAGATTAAAACGAGTTATGCAATTATATTAATCACAATCCAATTTAACAATTACACACCCGACCAAATGGTATTATTATAATACCGTATCCAAAGCCCGTATAACGGAAAATAAGTTAA
Organism: Helianthus tuberosus; assembly: GCA_030545235.1. Lineage (NCBI taxonomy): Eukaryota > Viridiplantae > Streptophyta > Magnoliopsida > Asterales > Asteraceae > Helianthus > Helianthus tuberosus. Next base: position 205,109,813 of record CM060441.1, read on the forward strand.
AAGTATTTACCTGAGCAAATTATTTAATTTATCCCAGCCGTATACAATTGGCAAATGCAGATATCTTTTACTGGGCTCCTAAATCTGGAACGAAGGTTTTAATAACCTATTAGATTCCTAACGGGTCTTAATTAAGCCTAAACTTATACCGGTTAGTTTTAAAGGAAGATATACGGTTCAAAACGCAAGATTAAGCGAAGACCGGATTAGAATGTGGTTTAGACCCAACAAATTTGGAGACTTGTATAATATGGGTAAACTAAACACATTCTGGATTTTGAGATAAAAATGATAAGGTTTGACCCGTTTCGGTTAATTTATACAAACTAGTTACATAAACCGTTCTGAACCCGAAAAATGCGTAACGGGTAACCAAAAGAGTCATATACAGGTTTCACAAGTTAATATGCCTCATATATGTTGTGATATCTGTAGGATACCTTCCATTATGCCCAAAACGAATTTAAACTCAATTTAAGCCCCGTAGGGGTATTTTGGTCATTTTAAAGGTTATAAAAGAGGTTAAACATTAATCTGAGATTCTGGACTAAAAAGATCAATAAAGTATTTATTTTTATAAGTCATAACAGTAGGTTATTGCATATATGTGAAATTTATCTTTTATAACCAAACTATGCACTGTAGGGGCATTTTGGTAATTTCACATAAGCTTTAAAGGTCAAATTTGGGAATCTCTGTTTAAAACGTTTGCTTACTGTTAAAGTATAAAAATTTACTTAAAACATCAGTAGGTATTAAGTCTTATATGTTAAAAATAGTTTCAACTCATATTATGCGTTTAAAACGCGTAAAAGTCGGTTTTAAGAGATTTTCGGGTTATAATAGGAAATCTGAGTTTTTGATCAGTTTATAAAGTTCAAAATATTTTATTTATCATATAAAATCAGTAGCAAAAAGTTTGGTATCAAAATGTTATGTAAAACTCATTTTATTAGCAAAAAGGGTATAACCGACAATTAACGAAATAAAGCAAGAACCCTATGTTATGCTCAGTTTAAAAATAAATAAAAATCTTAAAAAATCCCAAAATATTATATTACATCAGTGGGTAAAAAGTTTGGTGTCAAAATTTGGGTTTAGATAGACTTTATGCTATTAATGCCGTTTAATTAACAAAAAGCTTTCTAATTACGATATTGAGCATAACTCCTAATTAAGACCTCAAACTGATGTCAAATTTTTAGGTCATGTTTATAAATCAGTAATAAAGGTTTTTGTCCTCTCATATTTTCAAAAATCCCATTTTAAGGTCAAAAGGGCATAATGGTCAACATTTAAGCAATTAACGGAAACATGCAAATGAATCGGATAAATAAGGAACCATGTAGTATAACCTCAGAGGGTTTTACTAACTTATAATATGGTCCTAAAGGAATCATAAGGCATATCTAAACTAAGCTAAATCGGGTCAGAACTGAAAGTCAAAGCAAAAGTAAACTTTTACGACTTTCGGTTGTGAACCGAGCCTAAACTTAGAATTGTCGGGTTGAACATGCCTAGACATGTTCAATTAATATTTACCAAGTTATTAAAGTGAGAAAACTGATTTTATTGCCTTTACATCATTAGTTATGAAATTTATTTAAAAACCGATTCGTTCGACTTTTATTTTAATTACTTTGACCCGACATTTAACTAAGCAAACGTGATAATTAGAAGGTGCCCTTTTGAGAGTTTAATAAATACCTAATTACGATCACGTAGCCATGTTCGTTGCGAACGATGGCTCGACCGTTTAAAAGTCAAAACGTTTATCGCAAACGTTTGACTTTTCGGCTTTTTAAGCCAAATAAAAATAACTAGCCACAAGAGGACACTTACAAGGGGTCCAATGGACTGAAAAGAACTCAGAGGAGGTTCCCTAATACCCAGGATCCTCTTGAATTTGAGAGAGAGCCAGATTTTGAAAGGATGGTGTGCATTGATCAAATGAATTCAACTTCTATTTATAGTTTTCGAGGGACCATGGATGGATGCCAAGTGTTGGAAAAGTTAACAAGATCATAACATGTGTAATCTGGTTTTACAATTCAGTGGGAAAGTCCCAGGTTTGAGTTTGATGGTTTTGGGTTTCAAAAATGGTAAAACAAACAACAAGAAACAGGTTACTGCTGCTGTTAACTGGATCGCTGCTGTTGTTAACTGGATCGCTGCTGCTGTTAACTGGATCGCGGCTGCTGTTAACTGGATCGCGGCCCACGTAGGCAGCCCCTTTGGGCTTTGCAGCCCGCGTGGCTGGCCCAGACCAGCAAACAGTTTGGCAGCTTGCTATTTTTGGTCCCTGCATTCATTTTCAGCTTTTAAATCTCATTTTTCCTATAGAAATGTCATAATTGGTCCCTGAAATTTTATATCAGATGTAACCAAGTTCAGAATTAACTTTTTGAGGTTGACAAGGACAACCCCTTTCATTTTTACTTGATGTTTAACCTTCAAACTTTTACGTAAATGACACAACATTTTCCAATTTATTATGTCGTGTTAAAACGAGGTACTAAGGCCACTTAGTAAACATTCTTAGGCATCCCGAGAGTTAGTCCGAGCATAGCGAAGTCTTTGGTTTGGTTAAAAGATCCTCTTTGCTCAGCTTTTAAACTTTTATAAACTACCAGAACAGTCCCTGAACTAGTTCTAATCCCTTTTTGACTTTCAAAAGTTACTGCTTTAGTCCCTGCAAGCTTGTAAGGCCATTTTTTACACGGTTAAGGCCTGTTAAGCCATTTTCAAGGCTCTACAATGATTCCAAAGTGTAGGGAACAGGAAACATGCTCAAAAACATTTCGGATGTCGGTTCGTTTGGCCGTACGGTTACGTTGTTCGGTTAATTACGACGAAACACGAACGGACGTGAAAAACGATCCAGATTACATGACGAATGGAATTTTATCATGCCAATCACTAAAATAAAATATTTTAATGATTACATAAATTTTTGGATGTCTAGATATATTCAGAACGTAAGATATGCACGAAAATGCAAACTTATGCACTTTTTGACGCTTTTAGTCCATGTTTGACTCAAAAGTTTATTTTTGCATGCCGAACCCCTCAAAGCATATTTCTAAGCTATGTAGAGGATATTTATGGTATTTTTAACTTATGGTCAAGTTCCGGAAATGTTCGCTGCCATTCGATTCGGTATATTTTTGCAGTTTGACGCAAATAGTCCTTTAATCGCACAAAGTAGTGCGAAATGTCGTTTAATGATATCCAAACCTTCCGTGGCCCATAATGGATATTACTAAGCATGTGTTTAAATACTACTATGCTCCCGTTCTCTTAAATGATCACCAAAAGGCATAGATTCAAAAGTTGACGCTTTTGGTCCCTCTAATGCGCAAACCTGTGCATATCAACGTTTAATAGCATCGAAGCCTTATCTAATCCATATTAGGAATTCTCAAGAGTATTATTAAACATCAAGATGCTTCGGGTTCGTTAAAAGGTCATTCAGAGGTATAATTAAACATATTGACGCTTTTAACCCCTCAAACTTGCAAAGTTGCGCGTAACGTCACTTATAGGCATAAAAGCCTTAGATGGCCAATATTTGGCATTCCCGAGAGTACAATCAAACATCATGAAGCTCCCGGTTTGTTAAAAGGTCACTCAGAGGTAGGAATTAACATGTTGACACTTTTAACCCTTCATCGCGCAAACTTTCAATTAATTACACAAACGACTACTCACGATCAACAAATGGCTCATTTTTGAATATGATTACCGTGTAACATTATTCAAAGGATTATATTAAGCATGTTATCATTCCCAGTCCTTCTATAATCAAAGTTTTTGATTTTTTCGCAAAATTAGTCCCTCAAATTCAATGTTTGACTTTATTAGGGTTTAGTACACGTGTCGATATATCATTGGACGTGTTTTTACGAGGTGTTACATCCTCACCCCCTTAAAAGAAATCTCGACCTCGATATTTTCTAAAAAGATAGGAGTTCTTTTGTTACAAAGTGAATACGACTTCTCATATATATTCGGGATCCCAACGGTATCCCGTTTAACCTTTACCATTGGTATATGCTATCTTTTGGAGCTTTTAATCCTATCGATCCTTAATCGATACTGGTTTCTCAACAACCCGTAGGTTTTCATTACTCTGCACATTTTAATGCTATCGATTTAACGGCTAGACATATCCTTAAATCACTAGTGTAGTGTACCTTGTGATTACCATCCAACTTCTAAGGTAAGTTTCAGCTTACCGGCTACCGATCTTGACATACTCGGTTTTTCTTGAATGATTCAATATATATCCAGAGCTTAACTAGCCCGTTAAATTTAAAATTCAGCACACTCTTCAAGGGTGATACTTTATGTGGAATCTGATTCCTTAACAAGAACTTAAGAGGTTTGCTACTTCCATCAATTATTGATTTTTCGTCGATTACTGGCAGTTTCCAGACGATCATAATTTATATGGTCTTATTCGTCGTCTCCAGGGTGACTTTCAGATTCTGATAATTGGATTTACCACTATTCTGTCCATCAAATGGACGTTTGACATTCTATTTATACAAGGTCTCCAAAGGAGCAGCCTTGATATTTATATAACAACTATTATAGAAAAGCTTATTTAAGGTGAGATAGTTATCCCAACTAATGCTTAAACCAATCTTAAGGAATAGCTAATCCTTACAGTTAGTCGAACAAATCAACTATCCTGGGCAGCTGATGGCGGTTCTTAATTGTTGCCTAAATAGGGTTGCGGTAATCAATGCATAAGCAAAACAAACCGTCTTTCTAAAATAATAATGCCGGAGCTCTCAAAATTATGAATTTGGCTTCGAGAAGCTTTATCTTGAAACTTATATGATTAGGGTTTCAATCCTTCCATTATTGTTGGTACTAACTGATATGGAGCTTTTACAATAATGTAGCCCTAAACGGGATGTTTTTCTTAACTCTACTAGCCTCACAAGGTAAAAACAAAGTGATTCCTTGGAGGGATAACCAAAACATACCAAGATTACCGAGGTATTCTAAATCTCAGGCTTCAGTTCATCTATCAATACTCGTGTCAGATAAATGACAAATTTACTTTACGAATGCATGGATGCCTTAATTAGTGGCACTTACTTGGACACTCCAATAAAGGATATCTTCTTTGAATACCATTAGCCGACTTTAGTACCATATGACCATCGGGATATCTCAGTGGTTCCATGCATTAAACCTCCATACTGATCAGGCATGGAAGCAATCTATAGGACGCACTAAGATACGCAAATCCTCATATGGCTCCTTTATCGAGCATAGTCTAGCATTCGCAGTTGATAAAAATCAAGGATATAACAAAAATAAAATAACATATATCATCGTACCACATCTGGTGAAAGAGTACTTTAGATTTTATGAATGAAGATTCTTGACAGGAAAAGAAGAGATGGTTCCTATGATTTCCCCTGTAAGTTTTACCTTACACTTAATATCTAGGGTTCTTATAGGAAAATTCTAAAAGTTTGCTAAGCTTGCGGTCTTATGAGAGACTCAGTAGCACCTGAATCCAAACGTAACTCTTAGAAATAAAATCATAATAAGGGATTTATCTGGTGTCATTATTGATACGAACTACCTCTAACATTCATCAGGAGGGTTTAGGCGCCTCCATTCTTAATCCTTCTATACTTAGCTGTAAAATCTTTGACAGTTTTAGGGCAGTCTCAACTTTGACTGGTTTATTTCTTAATCTATATAACGTGAGTAGCTGAGATAGATCCATAATGGATTTATAAGAAACAGGCTTTTAAAACCCTAATGTGCCCTCTTATTATCGATGCAAAACCACCAATAATTAATGCATTAAGCTTAGATTTTGGGTTAACCGAATAGGGCACTATCTCAGATAATAATTAAAGTCTGTAACATTCTGTCGATAGTCTAGATCCTTCATGGTGAGAGTCAGAAAATTCTTATTCCACCTTTTCCATTCCGTGTCGCAGTCAATCGGTTTTTCTGATTAGTCCATGAACTTGGACCATCCCAAATTGTGTAAGAGTATTCTTCTTGTAATCTTATTAAAGTCTTCCACCAATTAAGGGCACTGCCCTTGAATGATTGTGATCAATACCTCACAATGTTTTTCTCAGCACAACCGCTGATGTCCATAATGGTTTCCATTTCATCCAATAATTTTTATGAAATCATTGCCTCCCTTTTTCGCCATTGAAGTCTCTTGACTTGCAAGAGACAAAGTACTTTTAAGTACATCCTTTAGAGGAACGGGGCTCCTTGCTATATATCATCTTATTTGGTTTATTCTTCGCACTCGAAGTATGAATAAAGCTCTTCCCAGGAGCAGGGAAATATGGTTTAGAGCAAGTAGCATTCGGCTTTTCTAACTTTTTCATGACCTTTCTCATAGCCTTTCTAACAGCTGCATCAACCACAGCTTAGAGATTAACTCCATTAACCTTGAGGCTCACATTTGTTGCATCACTAGCATTTGTCGCATTATCAGTATCGCGACTGTCATTTGTCTCATTCAAGTTTGCCATACTTGAAGCTTGGCACTAAACACCAAAATTAAACAATTGCTTATTTGCATTTCTATAGATAGTCATCGTCCTGGCGACCAACATACATTAGCCGTGGTATCCTTAAACCATACCGGCTAATAGGGTATGAACATTCCTAATGAATGTCATCTGTATGCATATCAATTACATTCAGCCTAGGTCACAAAAGGACCATCAATGGCCTTTAGGGTTTGGACCGAGTCCATTTCCTTTTGGACAGGGGATCACAATGTCACAACTGTCTTTGTTATACTGACGATTTTTGATGGCTCGAAGGCTTGCCACAATGACTTTTACATATGAAATATGAGTCCGTCAGGAAGGACTTAATAATCATATGGCACGAAGGCCTAGTCGCAAAGGACAATATAAGATATGGCAAAAAGCCTGTCATGGAGGACATTAATTTATGAGCCGCAGTCTTATTAGATCAGGGGCTTTAAGATTTGAACCTAGTTCTTCACCGTTGGGCAGGGAGTCATAGACTATAACTGTCATCGTCTTAAAAGACGATTCATTTTGACACATAGGCAAATCATAGGACATCACTAATGGATGTTTACATATATACACATGTATATATATATATTCAATTATTGAAATCGAGTATTTTAGTCATGATCTTATTGATCTTATAGACTATAAGGCTTGGGCATTGCCCATCACCTTTTGACGATGAACCATAACGGCCACTCTTGACAATGTCTCTAATGGACAGTGTAGTATATAACCCGTAGGCGACATAAATCCTACTAGTGATTCGGGATAACGCCACGAAGGGTAGTACAATAAACACACTTATATATAGGAAGTGCCAGCGGCGTATCCACCATGTGTTTATTGTATTACTCTAGTTTCGTCATCTAAATCACCGAAGATCTAAACATAAACCATAACTATCGAGTTATAAAATACTTATTAAAAATTTCACTATGAAGATAGGAAGGCCTAAGCCTGTTCTTCAAATATCTTATAAACTGATATGATTATCGTATCAGCTGGTATTAGTCATGATCGCATTGATCATATAGACTATTATGCTTGGACATAGTCCAATATCTTTAGACAGGGGGTCATAGACCACAACTGTCGTTGTCTTAATGGACAACAAGTTTAGCCCGTAGGCACTTCATCACTAACGGATATTTTATATATATTTTGATCATCACGTTGATGATACTTTCCATGATCAAATTTGATCATATAGGCTTTTAAGGCTTGGACATAGTCCAAATACCTTGACGGCTGGTGTGGTCTCTCAAGTCACACTGCCAGGAGTGTTAACATGTTCTCAGATGTTAACAAGAATTAATTTGTCTTAATGGTTACACAATATTACCATGATCGTATTGATCATATGGGTTTGGAGGCTTGAACATAGTTCACCACCTTCGGATAGAAGGGTTATCTCCCTTAACTATTATGGTAGAAGGAATAATTATCCTTAACTACCGAAGGTTTTGGCCAATTTATGTGGACTTGCCACTTGGCAGTGGTAAACCATTAAGAAAATATTTTGAATTACTTAGAAGATCGATAAAGTTCGAATCAATTCATACTAATGGATGATAAAGGACGATATGAGTACCTATATAATTTTTTTTAACTTTCAATAAATCATTAGGAGATTTACTATAGTGCCTTAAACAGGACTTTTAGTATCATACATGTCCATAGAGGACTTGAAAAGGAAATTATATGTCCGTGTAGGGACTATAAAAATATGTCAACATCGGAACTATAGCGAAACGATATGTCCTCGAAAGGACTATGGGGAATTATTATGTCCGCCAATGGACTTTAATGAAATAATATGTCGACCAAAAGATTTTAACGAAATGACATGTCCATGAAAGGACTATTTTAAAGTATGATGTCCTCAAAGGGATTTCAATAGATAACGTATATACATAGTCTTATCAAAAGAGGTAAGTCTACAAGGACTTATGATGTAATAATATGTCCACAAAGGACTACAATAATCAAATGCCCAAACAGGGACTTAAATGAAGGAAGTATGATGGAAGGAGGGTCTTCAAATGTCTTCCTTTCTGTATTATGATCGCTTCTTCATCTTTATTTATCGTACGCAGTAGTGACTCTGAAGATTTTAGTGAATAAGTAATATTTCAAATCAGGATCCATTGCAGAAGTAGAATCCAAGGATTCACTGATTAAAGGAATGGCATGGATCATGGATTAGGTTTTGACTAGTATAGTCTAAGTTTGAAATTTTGAAAACTCGGAGGTAAGAATTAGGGTTTAATATCATCCATATGTATCATCTTCAATATGGGAGCCTCATGGACCTTCCGGTATGGACTCCGTAGTCTGGATAAGGGTTTAAACAAGTTTGGTTTTGGGAAAAGGTCCATAAAGGTCTTTCCTCCAACTGGTTGCACGCTTATCCTAGCCACGGTACGAAGCTTGGCATTTCTAGGCTTCAGAGGTGGAGAATTTCCATCGACAGCTTATGTGCCTGGCGGCATATTCAAAAATATAATATCGAAAGCAATGTTTACTTAATAGGGATGAGAGCATTCCTATGTTAAGTCTATACTCAGAAGGTCTAAGGAATGTGCTACTGTGTCATTTGAGATTAAACACTAAGGGCTAGTGTTTAATTCACTCAAACGTTGGCTCTGATACCAACCTGTCACACCCCGATATTTACACGTATTACCGGTGGGCCCGGTGGGGAGTATCGTGACGTAGTTGATATCATCATAGACAATTTATCACAGTTTAATACACAGCGGAAGTCGAAAGATAAAAATATTACAAACCGAATGAAAGTAATATCAATTATTACTGAAACGGTTGTAAGGGATCCACAGGCGGATCAAAGTTAAAAAGGACATTGTTCAATAGATTTGTAAACATCTAAGCTTGCAAGACTCTTTATTCATGCTAGGAGAAGCCAGCCTATTCCGTCTAGTACCTGCACTTAGCCTTTTTGGAAAATACGTCAGTTTACACTGGTAAATACAATTAACCGACTCATTTTGAAAATGTTTAAGAAAATTGATTTGAATGCACAAGGCACAAAATATCTTTTATAACTTGGGACAATTATTTTAAAAATAATCTTGTATACCGATTTATATGTTTGCCGTCTGTCAGGGCCGGTTAGAAGAGCCGGACAAGATTAATTGACACACCACAGGTATAATACCCACAAGGAAAATTCCTTATTGTGGATTACCATTTATACATACGCAACTGTCAGGTGTATGCCTACACCCCGTGCTTAAGTCGTGGCCATTTCAATGAATGAGCTGAGGATATCCAGGACATGGTCAATAACCCCCCAAAAGCCATATACCAAACAAAACAGATTAAAACGAATTATGCAATTATATTAATCACAATCCGATTTAACAATTACACACCCGGCCAAATGGTATTATTATAATACCGTATCCCAAGCCCGTATAACGGAAAATAAGTTAAAAGTATTTACCTGAGCAAATTATTCAATTTATCCCAGCCGTATACAATTGGCAAATGCAGATATCTTTTACTGGGCTCCTAAATCTGGAACGAATGTTTTAATAACCTATTAGATTCCTAACGAGTCTTAATTAAGCCTAAACTTAGACCGGTTAGTTTTAAAGGAAGATATACGGTTCAAAACGCAAGATTGAGCGAAGACCGTATTAGAATGTGGTTTAGACCCAACAAGTTTGGAGACTTGTATAATATGGGTAAACTAAACACATTCTGGATTTTGAGATAAAAATGATAAGGTTTGACCTGTTTCGGTTAATTTATGCAAACTAGTTACATAAACCGTACCGAACGTGAAAAATGCGTAACGGGTAACCAAAAGAGTCATATACAGGTTTCACAAGTTAATATGCCTCAAATATGTTGTGATATCTGTAGGATACCTTCCATTATGCCCAAAACGAATTTAAACTCAATTTAAGCCCCGTAGGGGTATTTTGGTCATTTTAAAGGTTATAAAAGAGGTTAAACATTAATCTGAGATTCTGGACTGAAAAGATCAGTAAAAATATTTATTTTTATAAGTCATAACAGTAGGGTATTGCATATATGTGAAATTTATCTTTTATAACCAAACTATGCACCGTAGGGGCATTTTGGTAATTTCACATAAGCTTTAAAGGTCAAATTTGGGAATCTGTGTTTAAAACTTTTGCTTACTGTTAAAGTATAAAAATTTACTTAAAACATCAGTAGGTATTAAGTCTTATATGTTAAAAATAGTTGCAACTCATATTATGCGTTTAAAACGCGTAAAAGTCGGTTTTAAGCGATTTTCGGGTTATAATAGGAAATCTGAGTTTTTGATCAGTTTATAAAGTTCAAAATATTTTATTTATCATATAAAATCAGTAGCAAAAAGTTTGGTATCATTAGTTATGAATTTTATTTATCATATATGCCTAGACATGTTCAATTAATATTTACCAAGTTATTAAAGTGACAAAACTGATTTTATTGCCTTTACATCATTAGTTATGAATTTTATTTAAAAACCGATTCGTTTGACTTTTATTTTAATTACTTTGACCCGACATTTAACTAAGCAAACGTGATAATTAGGAGGTGCCCTTTTGAGGCTTTAATAACTACCTAATTACGATCACGTAGCCATGTTCGTTGCGAACGATGGCTCGACCGTTTAAAAGTCAAAGCGTTTATCGCAAACGTTTGATTTTTCGGCTTTTTAAGCCAAACAAAAATAACTAGCCACAAGAGGACACTTACAAGGGGTCCAATGGACTGAAAAGAACTCAGAGGAGGTTCCCTAATACCCAGGATCCTCTTGAATTTGAGAAAGAGCCAGATTTTGAAAGGATGGTGTGCATTGATCAAATGAATTCAACTTCTATTTATAGTTTTCGAGGGACCATGGATGGATGCCAAGTGTTGGAAAAGTTAACAAGATCATAACATGTGTAATCCGGTTTTACAATTCAGTGGGAAAGTCCCAGGTTTGAGTTTGATGGTTTTGGGTTTCAAAAATGGTAAAACAAACAACAAGAAACAGGTTGCTGCTGCTGTTAACTGGATCGCTGCTGCTGTTAACTAGATCGCGGCTGCTGTTAACTGGATCGCGGCCCGCGTAGGCAGCCCCTTTGGGCTTCGCAGCCTGCGTGGCTGGCCCAGACTAGCAAACAGTTTGGCAGCTTGCCATTTTTGGTCCTTGCATTCATTTTCAACTTTTAAATCTCATTTTTCCTATAGAAATGTCATAACTGGTCCCTGAAATTTTATATCAGATGTAACCAAGTTCAGAATTAACTTTTTGAGGTTGACAAGGACAACCCCTCTCATTTTTACTTGATATTTAACCTTCAAACTTTTACGTAAATGACACAACATTTTCCAATTTATTATGTCGTGTTAAAACGAGGTACTAAGGCCACTTAGTAAACATTCTTAGGCATCCCGAGAGTTAATCCGAGCATAGCGAAGTCTTTGGTTTGGTTAAAAGATCCTATTTTCTCAGCTTTTAAACTTTTATAAACTAGCAGAACAGTCCCTGAACTAGTTCTAATCCCTTTTTGACTTTCAAAAGTTACTGCTTTAGTCCCTGCAAGCTTGTAAGGCCCTTTTTGACACGGTTAAGGCCCGTTAAGCCATTTTCAAGGCTCTACAATGATGCCAAAGTGTAGGGGATAGGAAACATGCTCAAAAACATCTCGGATGTCAGTTCGTTTGGCCGTACGGTTGCGTTGTTCGGTTAATTACGACGAAACACGAACGGACGTGAAAAACGATCTAGATTACATGACGAATGGAATTTTATCATGCCAATGACTAAAATAAAATATTTTAATGATTACATAAATTTTTGGATGTCCGGATATATTCAGAACGTAAGATATGCGCGAAAATGCAAACTTATGCACTTTTTGACGCTTTTAGTCCCTGTTTGACTCAAAAGTTTATTTTTCCATGCCGAACCCCTCAAAGCCTATTTCTAAGCTATGTAGAGGATATTTATGGTATGTTTAACTTATGGTTAAGTTCCGGAAATGTTCGCTGCCATTCGATTCGGTATATTTTTGCAGTTTGACGTAAATAGTCCTTTAATCGCACAAAGTAGTGCGAAATGTCGTTTAATGATATCCAAGCCTTCTGTGGCCCATAATGGATATTCCTAAGCATGTGTTTAAATATTACTACGCTCCTGTTCGTTTAAATGATCACCAAAAGGCGTAGATTCAAAAGTTTACGCTTTTGGTCCCTCTAATGCGTAAACTTGCGCATATCATCGTTTAATAGCATCGAAGCCTTATCTAATCCATATTAGGCATTCTAGAGAGTATTATTAAACATCACGATGCTTCGGGTTCGTTAAAAGGTCATTCAGAGGTATAATTAAACATATTGACGCTTTTAACCCCTCAAACTTGCAAAGTTGCGCGTAACGTCACTTATAGGTATAAAAGCCTTAGATGGCCAATATTTGGCATTCCAGATAGTACAATCAAACATCATGAAGCTCCCAGTTTGTTAAAAGGTCACTAAGAGGTAGGAATTAACATGTTGACACTTTTAACCCTTCATCGCGCAAACTTTCAATTAATTACGCAAACGGCTACTCGCGATCAACAAATGGCTCATTTGTGAATATGATTACCGTGTAACGTTATTCAAAGGATTATATTTAGCATGTTATCATTCCCAGTCCTTTTATAATCAAAGTTTTTGATTTTTCGCAAAATTAGTCCCTCAAATTCAACGTTTGACTTTATTAGGGTTTAGTACACGTGTCGATATATCATTGGACGTGTTTTTACGAGGTGTTACAACAAGTAATGGAAAACAATGAGGATCAAGAACCAAAATCAGTTGAGGAATTCAAAACAAAGAAATGATTAGCCAAAATGGAAAGACGCGATAGAGGCATAATTGAGAATTGAATTCCCTCAATAAATGAGAAGTTTTTAGACATGTGGCCCATACACTTGAAGGTGTAAAGCCTGTTGGATATAGATGGGTCTTTGTGCGAAAACATAATGAGAAAAATGAAATTGTATGCTACTAGCAGCACAAGGATTTTCGCAAATACCTGGAATTGATTATGAGGAGACATATTCTCCAGTGGTGGATGCGACAACTTCTCGTTATCTTATTAGTCTGGTAATACAAGAAGGGATCGATTTGCGTCTAATGGATGTTGTGACAGCCTACCTCTATGGCTCACTTGATACTGATATTTACATGGAACTTCCTAAAGGATTTAAATTTCCAAAGTCATGTAAACCTAGTTCTCGAGAACATCTTTCAATCAAATTAAACAAATCATTATATGGGCTAAAACAATTTGGGCGTATGTGGTATAATCGCCTTAGTGAGTATTTGTCAAAAGAAGGCTATAAAAATGATTTTGTATGCCCGTGTATTTTTATAAAAAGGTCAGGATCTGAATATGTTATAATTGCCGTATATGTTGATGACATGAATATAATTAGAACTCCAGGGGAGCTTCAAAAGGCAGTTGAATACTTGAAAAGAGAATTTGAAATGAAAGACCTTGGAAAGACAAAGTTTTGTCTTGGATTACAAATTGAACACCTTAAGGGTGGAATCCTTGTGCATCAAGAAACTTACATAGAAAACTACTAAAAAGATTTTATATGGAAAAATCACATCCATTGAGTACTCCAATGGTTGTAAAGCCGATTGATGTGGAAAAAGACCCATTCCGGCCTCCCAAAGGTGGAGAGGAAATCCTTGGTCCAGAAGTACCATATTTAAGTGCAATTGGTGCACTAATGTTTCTTGCTAGCCATACACGACCTGATATATCATTTTCTTTAAATTTATTGGCAATATATAGTTCATGCCCAACAAAGAGGCATTGGAATGGGGTAAAACAGATATTTAGATACCTTCAAGGTACAAAATATATGAGTCTGTATTTTACAAATCAATCAAAAACAAGTTTGGTTGGTTTTGCAGATGCAGGGTATTTGTCTGATCTTTACACTGGGCGATCTCAAACTAGGTATTTATTTATAAGTGGAGGTACTGCAATTTCATGGCGTTCGGTAAAGCAGATGATCACAGCCACATCATCTAATCATGCAGAAATATTGGCGATACATGAAGCTAGTCGAGAATGCATTTGGTTAAGGACTGTAATACAACACATTCGTCGATCTTGTGGTATTTCTTCAGGAGATGAGGGACCGACAATCTTACATGAAGCCAACGCAGCATGCATTGCTCAACTTAAGGAAGGATACATCAAAAGTGATAGAACAAATCACATTATGCCAAAGTTCTTTTTTACACATGATCTACAAAAGAATGGAGATATTATTGTCCAACAAATTCGTTCCAGCGAAAATTTAGCAGACTTGTTCACCAAATCATTGCCGACCTCAACATTCAAGAAGTTAGTTCATGGGATCGGGATGCTTCGACTCAAGGAGCTTAAGTGATCATCATCAGGGGGAGATAATACGCGTTGCACTCTTTTTCCCTTAGTCAAGGTTTTGTCCCGTTAGGTTTTCCTGACAAGGTTTTTAACGAGGCAGCATTAAGCGCATGGAGTTGATAATCAAGGGGGAGCGTTATAAATAATTAGTTATATTATGATTATCAATTCCTAATATAGTCCAACTTGTTCTCCAAGACTTTTCCCCTTATAAATACTCCATGTATTCTTATGTAAAAAGATGCACCATTAATAATAAACATCTCTTTCTCTCCCAATATCTCTTCTCATCTTCTTGCTATTAGACTTGTTCATAACACATATGTTATAGTTCTAGGACAATCTTACTAAAAACACTCCTTTAAAATCTTGTCAAAATCAGCTACTCGACCGCTATGCAAAGTTGTCGATCATCAACTTTGTTGCACAAAGTCAGTGCCTTTTTTTGCACTTATACATCGCCACATAGATACACCCTTAGCCCCACCATCATAAATCCGTAGTCTTGATAAACCTATTCTCCATTTAGGAAAACTCTTAACTCACACCTGGTACAAGAAACAAACACCCTAGTCACCTGACCATTGTAGTACGAGTAACACCTACTTATTTGTAAGATAATGATACGAGTCGTTACTCAAATGGTCCAACAAAATAAGATAAGAACTAGAAGAGTTTCAGAGACAAGATAATAGACTCAATTCATTTTCATTCATACTTCCATTACAATTCAAAGACATGCCTTTTATAGACTTAAGGGAAATAGATAACTAGTGACCACTAATAACAACCGCTGAAACAACTAAAAATATTAGGGGTGTGCAAAATCCATTACCCGACCCGACCCGACCCGACCCGATAACCGAGAACCCATTATAACACTACTCGAAATAATACCCTAAATATATACTCGGTCCCGGTTCTTTTGTTAGTCGGGTATATCGGTTCCCGGGTACAAGACCGACCCGGATCTTCAGTTCCATTTGTTTGATTTCATCTTGGCAAGTGTGTTATTCGGGTAGCTTTGTGAAGGCTGTGAAGCGTTAAACTAGGAAGCTACTCTACTGTACTACATCCTCAAGTCGTTCCACGATGAAGAAGTCAAGAAACATGAGCATTCACTTTGATTTCAGCTTGAAACATTTCAATCCTAGTTTCTATTTCAATCAATTATTAGTGGTGAGTAATTTGTTGGTTAATTTTCTTGCAAATGTTAATTTCTTGATCATCCGAGTATAACATGTTTGTTGTAATAACTGAAAAACTGATAGGAATTTGCAGTTATTTCATGCTTGATAGTTGATGGGGTGTTTATGCTTCAATCTAAGGTCTATTAACCCATATTAATACCTATGCACACCAAGTGTTCGATATAATGTCCGAGTGAAAATTTTGATGAAAACATGATACCAAAAGTTGTTTTTGATGAATTTCATTGCTAAACATAGAATAAATAAACCTTGTAATCCAAAATCATAAATTAAACATCCAAAAATTCAAAAATTATTAAGAACTTCAAACATAATCCAAAACAAATGTAAGAAATCCAAACAAAATCCAACAAATCCAAAGCAAACGAACCGAAACTGCTACTACTTTAAGTCCTTTCTCCTTTTTCCGTATCCATCTCCAGCCATCCGTTAATCGACATCGATATTCATGTGATCCAGTTCCACTTTATCATAAATTTCAACATGAAAAAAATTAACGATAAATACAACGTAAACAACAAACTAAGGATATGTATCGGTGTATGTCAAATTTACCTTTTCCAATATCATCAAACTCTACCGAATCTTTGATGTAGATTTTTGTTTTAATTGATGCATGAATCCAATCCTCTGTACATATTAATGCCTCGACAATCGGAGGTGATAAAGAAGTTCGATAAGTATCGACAACTATTCTGCTTGTACTAAACGCCTCCTCAGAAGCAACACTGGATATCGGGATAGCCGATATGTCTATAGTGACAGGAAGAAAATCTAATTAACACTAACGTATTATTATAAGTAATATAAATAAACTAAAAATTACTAAACATACCTTTCGCCATTTTCACTAATACATGGTATTTTGAAGATGCAGCCATCCACCAACCCAGAACATCAAATCCCTTGTAATGGGCCTCCTCTCCGTTGTCTAGGTACCTCTCAAGTTCTGACTTGGTGTTATAAGATGTAGAACCGCCATCCACTTTAAATTCTGTAAAAATATCACTCTCTCCTTGTGCGGATAGTTCAAAGTTCTCCTAACTTTGTGAAACTTTATCTGAACCTTGTTTTTCACAGCTTGATGCATAATGCTTATACAAAAGCTTCAATTCGTCCTTTATACTTTTAACTACAATTTGAACTCGTTTCTTCAAGTTATCTTCTGTCTCTTCAGCTTTTTTTTTAGCCCTGAATATTCTCTCAAATCCGTTCTGAATAACATGCACCTTTAACCTCAGATCTAAAATTGCAGCAAAATACATAATGTAATTAAAAGATCTGCCAGTCGGTAGATTTCTCCAGTACTTGTCGAACTTCTGGTGCCTCTTAGCACCCATAAGTTTACCTTCCAAGTCAGCTCCGTCTTTCATCTTCCTTAAATGCTTGTCTATATCAATAACTTTGTTAAAAATAAATTAATGGTAACTGATTTTGTAGCAGAAGTGTTGGCAGTTTTACGCTCAAACAATTCTAACACACTTGCCAATTGTCTCGCGCAGCTCAAATCAGTAAGTTTAGTAGCATCATCACCCAAATCATTTTTATAATTCAGAAAGATGGTTTTTGTAATTAATAAAGATATACCCAGGAATAATATCTTGACACGTGGTATAAATACAGTGAATTTGAAGGGTATAAATACACTTTTCATTAAAAGGGATATATTAAAAGACTTAAATGCCCTCACGTGTAAGGCATGTGAGTCCATTTAACTGAATTTTTTGACGTGGTTAGTGCTAAAGGTTATTGGGTATAATAAAACATGAACATAAAGGATGGTTTTTGTCAATTTTAATAGTGAAATGTATAAAGTGCAGTTTGAGGCAAACATAAAGGTTGTTTTCTACAATTTTGTCTAAATATTGTGTAGAAACGTAAAAAAAGCCCTCTTTAAACGCCCATATAGGTCTGTACGTGGCGTATACAAAGGGCAAAAATGATCATTTTATCCCTGACTTGGGTTGCGTATAGGCAAAAAAATAACTAGGGATAAAATGGTATTTTTTTCTATACGCCGCGTATAGACCTATACGTGGCGTATAGGACCATGATAGGACATAATCAAAGATTCTTTTGGAAATTGAAAATGGTGACTGTGCACGTATAGACGTGTACGTAGCGTATATAAAGGTCTCACTTGATGTGCAGATAGGCATTAAGGTGCTTAAATACGCACACCCATATAAAAAACCAAAACAAGAGTAAATTGCCATTTTAGTCCCTGATGTTTGTCTCAAATTGTCATTTTACTCCAGATAAGCATTAAGGTGCTTAAATATGCTCACCCATATAAAAAACCAAAACAAGAGTAAATTGCCATTTTAGTCCCTGATGTTTGTCCCAAATTGTCATTTTAGTCCAAATAGTTTTTTTCTCCTCTGGATCCCTGAGTTTTCCATTATTTTGTCATTTTGATCACATTGCCTAACTCCGTTCAAAAAGATCAATTAAATCAAGGGTATTTTGTTCAGATTACATATATTTTATTTATGTATATTTTAATAACCTCCTTTTGTTCTTCTTCAACCTTAAACGACCACCACTTCATCTTCAACTTTAAACCACCATAACCAAACCGCCACAACCCCGACCATCATCACCACACTACCTCTTCATCTTCAATCCTCAACCACCATAACCAAACCACCACAACCCTAACTATCGTCACCACCATTGTTACTCTGAAAGAGAATCAGAATGGGAGAGAAACAAGTTAGAGAGAGGATCAGAAAGAGAGAAAGAGAGAGAGAGAGAGAAACGGGTTAGATTGAGAATCAGAAAGAGAGAGAGGGAGGTCCACCAGCCTTGATCGGAGGTCACCGGCTACCAATATCGCCTTCTGTTTGGCTTCACCGGTGGTTCACCAGCCGTGACTGGAACCTAGGTCGGAATCGCAACTACGACAACGATTGTCGTCGTCTGTTCACTGTTGAACTCTCTTTTCTGTCATCTAAACACCCTACATTGCCGCCAAGTGCCTGAACCCTAACCCGCACTCAACATCCCCTTTGAAACCCTAGTCGTCACGACATTTTAATACCTTAACCACGTTGTCTCCATGGACCACGGTAACCACCGTCTAACACGGTTACACGCTACCGAACTTGTGGTTGTCTGAATCGGAACCATCTCAATCTTCGTTTTTGGATGGAGGCAATGGTGGTGGTGTTATAGAGAGAGGGGGGAGAGAGAGAGAGATAGTGGTGTCGTGGTGGTGTGGGCAGTGTGGTGGGGTGGGGTGGTGATGATGATGGTGGTGGTTCAAATGAGTCTGTAGGTTGTATGTGGAAGATAAAGTAGATAGAGTTAAAAACAGAGTGAACATTATTTCTTTTATTTTTTAATGTAAGATGAATTTTGGACCGAAATGGCGAGTTTAAAAGTTTAAACAATGTGATCAAAATGGCAAAAAAAAATGGAAAACTCAGGGACCCAGAGGAGAAAAAAAAACTATTTGGACTAAAACGGCAATTTGAGACAAACCTCAGGGTCTAAAATGAAAATTTACTCCCAAGACAACTTAAGTACTTGTTCTTTTAATATGGCAAATTTACTCACATGATCTCTTATATTCGAACTCACCATTGTATGGTTACTAAAATCACTCGTGCACAAAAATTTGAGACTTCTGTTAAGAATGCTTTTCCTGTTTCTACTTGTTGCTCCAAAATTCACACTCACATAACCTCTCTATTTCAAGATTTCTTTAACCAACGTATGACGTTTTGTTGCAGAACCCGCACGTACGTCTCTCTCTCTCTCTCTCTCTCTCTCTCATACCTAGAAACAAACATACACACACATCAAGGCATCTGCTTTATATACCAAACTTAAACTACAACACCCTAGAAACCATTGCTTCTTCTTCCTCTTCAATGACCATGGTTTTTTCAGACTCTTTTGGTTCTCTCTCTCTAAACACTTCAAACCCTAATATCAACCATTTCATCCATACATCATCTTCTTCACTAGATTTCCCAGTTATGATCACCAACCAGGACGATGATCAAGAGGATGAAGAAGAACCCGAAGAACTTGACCTCAATCTAAGTGGCAACACTGGCAGAATCAGACAAACAAAGACATGTGCAAGAGGCCATTGGAGACCAGCAGAAGATGCTAAACTCAAAGAGCTTGTGGCCCTTTATGGTCCCCAAAACTGGAACCTTATTGCTGAGAAACTTGAAGGAAGATCTGGTAGTTAAATAAAAAATAAAAAATAAAAAATCACCAAAATGGTTTATCTTGTAGAGTTTTACAAATAGTCTTAACTTTAAAATTTTTCTAACTAATCAAAAAAGTATCCGTTGGTGCAACAGATTTCCATCTGGCGCGTAGCAGATATATGCCACTGCTATGCGCCCGATGAAAATCTGGGCATGTAAGAATAGTTTAGATAATTTTTCTTAAAAGAAAAAAGCTTGTCAAGACTATTTTATCAAACTCATAGGTCAAATAGTATTTTGGTCATTTTCCCATTAATTAAACACCCTTTTAAGTATTAACTATTGTTTGATGAACTTTGTGATTTGTGTTTTGAAAATGTTAGGAAAGAGTTGTAGGTTGAGATGGTTTAACCAATTAGATCCAAGAATAAACAGAAAAGCATTTACTGATGAAGAAGAAGAAAGACTGATGACTTCTCATAGAATGTATGGCAACAAATGGGCATTGATTGCAAGGCTTTTTCCTGGAAGAACTGATAATGCTGTCAAGAATCATTGGCATGTAATCATGGCTAGAAAGTATAGAGAACAGTCAAATGTTCATCGGAAAAGAAGAATGGTTGTTCAAAATCAAAACCAAACAGGTTCAAGATCCGACACTCCGCCACCACAACCGGTGTTAATCTCCACCATTGCTCCGCCACCTTACAATATGATGTGTCCTCCACAACCACAGTTTGGTCTCCCCTCCGGTCAGTTAACTTTCTCTTTTATGTGTTGTTGATTCAAGTCATTTTAGAGCATCTCCAATGCGTCCCCTTTCAAACGCTTATAAATGCGTATAAACGTTTTAAGTCAAGTGACACATAATATTCTCACGTATCTTCAAACACACTTATTTTGTATGTCCCACTTCAAAACCTTGCTTTTTTAAGGAATTATATATATACACACACAAATACATATAAGTATATAAAATATAGTGGTTATAGGTAAGATCTGCTCCATTAGGAATTTCGAGCAAGCTCTCCATCCGAATTAGGACGAGCCCTCTAAGGGTGGAGGGAGTCGTTCCATTTTCCCCAGATTTCCCCGGGTATCACATCAGTTTTACCCCACCTTCCTCACTTTTCCTCGACTTCAATCCATCCATTCTAAGGGGTAGGGGTGGTTATCACTCACCACCCATTTATCACTCACAACAATCAATTTACGCCATGTCATCAACCATTATTTCATCACTCACAACCTTTTTTAGTGGAAATGTCCATCACTCACAACACCCAACAATAAACCCTCACACCTCCTCACATCCTTTCCTCTATCACGCGTCAATTTTATCACCGAAACAACAATTCACGCGTTGAAGTTTGTTGGTGGCGGTGGTTTGTTTGTTTGTTTCACGCGTTGAAGACTTTTATCACGCACAAAACCTTCCCCACCCCGGGTCCCCTAATGGAGCGTATGACCACTTTGTTGTACGCTCTCTCAGTGATGGAACTAGAACTTTTTAATTGTGGGTTATCATATTCATTTCTATTTTTTTATACATAAATTCAACAAATTCTAGTGACTAGGTTGAGCCGACCTTCATGAGCCCTTAAATCCGCCCTAGTCCGCTTGTCTTCTTTTTGCTCTTAGGATTGTTTCAACTAATTTTTAATTGGTTATTAAAACACACAACATTTGAATAGAAAAATACCTATTTTTAGAAATTTACCATTTATAAAAGTACCATTTGTGTACATTATAAAGACAAAATTGACACATGGATTTTAATGCATTATGTACAACCTATTAAAGAGTTAAAGTACAGGGACCCATGCTAGTATTTTATTTTCATTCTGTGTCAAATATATAACTTACCATTTTAGCATTCAAAATGGGGATATTTTCAGGTGGCAAAAATAGTACTCAGAATATGATGATGATGATGGACATCTTCAGCAACAACACATCATCATCATCATCAACCACATCATGGATGATGGGTACCAGTACCAACTTGTATGATCAACAACATCATAAACATGCAATACCATTGATGATGATGACTGCTGGCAAAAATAATCAGTATCACCATGATCATCATCATCATCATGTTTACAACAGAAGCAGCAGCTCCTTCTCATCAGTAACACCACCACCACCACAAGTTTCACAAAGCCAGCAGTTTTCTGAGGCTAACATTGACATTTCACCACCACTTATAGACTTCCTTGGAGTTGGAGCCACTTGAAAATTTATTTTTAGTACTTTCTTCATTTACCTTCTTTAGTCAATGCCAAATTTATTAGTTAACCACTCTCTTTTATTGTTCTTTTAGTATTTTGCATTTTACCATCTTGTTAACTCTCAACTGATTTAAAGGTTTTAACACATGGAAAGCCATCGCCTAATGTAGTCATGATTTGGAAAGAAACCGAATCCGACTGGAAAACCTAAAACATTCGGGATGAGTATTTGGGGTATGGAAACGAGTATATTGGAATAACTCTAGAATTTTTTCACACGTTTGAGACACATGTGGTTAAGGTGATACCAACCTCATTACACTGAATCTAAACGTGTGTGTATATATGTATAAATTATAACCTTTACAAATATTATGTTGAATTTGTTACAGACTTGTAATTACTAAAATTATAGAAATACTAGAAGTGTAGTTAAATGTTATATCTAAAGTTGCTATAGAGGTGAGTTTAATAACGAGTTTCGTGTAACGGTGAGTACAGTGGGTACATTAATCATATAAAACCATAAATAGTTATATCTCGGTACCCATAAGGACAGTGGCGAAGCTTCGCCCCCCCATTTTTCCGAAACCGGGGTGGAAACGTATATACCTAAAAATTTTCTATAGGAAAGTACTATTCATAACACTACGCGTCGAAAAGTTCGAGGGATCGGGCGCCCCCTCGAACGTAGCCTAAGTTGCGCCCCTGCATAAGGATAATAAAATCTTCCACCTCACATAGAAAATTTAATGAATAAAGTAAAACTAAATTCATAAAGAATTATAAAATATATATTCAATCTTTACTTAAGGAGAAGAAAGTGACATTTTTTTATGTGTTCCCAGATTCTTTTTTTTAATGAAGAAAGTTTTTAATGAAGAAAAAGAAACTAGAAATGATTTATATTAATAAGATTTTTAATTAAATGATGTGAAAAGAAGATAACCGGAGACTTTTAATAATTTTTCCTCTTAACTTTTCTAAAAAAAATGGACAAGTATGTAAAGAAAGTAATCGATATAAATAGTAGGGTCAGTTTGGTTCGCATTATTTTTTTAATGAATTAGAATTTATAAAAAAGGAATTGGAATTAATTCCAAAAGAATTTTGTATTGTGTTTGGTTCATAAATTGGTACATGGAATTGTAATGGTTAAGTTGAAAACTAAAAAGACAAATTTGCTCTCATCTCTTTTATTTAAAGTAATGAAGAAAATGGAAATACGAAAGTCTTTTGATAGTTGGAAAAATTCCAATGAAAAGTTTAGAATTCCTTCTCAAATATGAAGGATTGTTAAATTCCATTGATTAATGAAATTTCGTGGAATATTTTCCAATTCCATTTTTATTAAAAATCAATCAAACATGATTCTTGATGGAATGTTTTCCAATTACAATTCCAGTTCCTTTGAAATGCATGAACCAAATGACCCTGAAGGCTTTGTTATTTATCAATTTTACCCTTTTACTTAATGATAAAACAAAAAATCATAAAAGTTATGGTTATAAGATTATAACTTTATTTTTCCTTCCTTTCAACTCGGGAGCACATAAAATCTTTAATTTTTTTTTTCCTTCGAACTCTGGAATAGGAGATTACATTATATATCTCACTGCATCTCCTTTTCCTTTATCTCTCTAATTCTAACCCCTTTTCTTTCTTTCATTTATTAAACTCTGGAACACAACATTAACTTTTAATTTTGATTAAAGTTTTAAATTTAAGGGTCAAAAGCCTGCGTATGTTTCTAAGCTAGGGGTCTGGTTTTGAGTAAATTATGTACGGAACATATACATACTTTCGGTAGCATGAAGATTTATAAACAAGTCGGGCTGGGCTGAACTTAAAGAACAACTCTCAATGCATATAATAGAATATTTAACGTACATTCATTCTAAGAACCAAACGTGTTACGTCTAGTCTAGTTAATAGTTGAGGTCAAAACGTACTTTTTTGTAAACTTTGGATAATAACCTTAACTTTACCACAATCCCATCCGTCTAATTAACTTCTATAAGAGCCAAGAGAGAACCATATTTATTTGTATTGTAAATTATTATCTACTGAGTTGTGGGAATTGGAATTCATTCATTCATAAGAGGAGTACGTAACGGCCAAACATCCTTTCCTCAGCAGAATCTTCGCAGGTGTGATTGTTCATGTTATTCACATCACATGCGAGTGGACATGCATGTAACAGGCTAACAACATTGTCATCATCAAACATATGTTTCTGTGGGAACATAACAGAAATAAGTTACATGAGGTTGGCCCCATTTTTGTTATGCGTCATCAAAGTTGTTAGCTAACACCTTTTTAGTGGTATTTTTAATGAACCGTAATGAAATTAACCGAACAACCAAAGAAGCCAACCTTTCCACTCTTAACCACCCTTTATTTGCCTTTTTGGTTTGCCATATTGAAATCACTTGTTCTCAACATTCAACTCTAGAATATACAGTAATATTATTATTCGCGAACTATATAAACTAGTTATGCTGAAGTCGTGCGTTGCGGCAAAGCACAGCGAACACCAATGTAAGACAGAGGTCTAAACTTTTAGATTGCCAATAGAAGCCATTTACAAAATGAAACTATTTACAAAATGCAGCGTATAGCATAAGCTTTGGCTTTGGTTTTTTAGTTCCTTTGAAGGTAATAGTTAGTTACAAAACTATACAAAATATCTAAAGAGAAGCTTTTTCCGGAGTGCTGGCTTTTTCTTCTTACCCTTGAGCATCTAGTCAGTTGCTAACGGATCGTTACCACTTACCACAGATAATAGCACCAAGAGTTCCAGTAGAAGGCATTTCATAGTTTTTTCGGGTATGACTGTTGTACAATTTTATCGCAAAATTTGGTACCTCCTGAAGAGAACATATATCTCTTGCGCTCCTGAAAAGCTTTACATACCCGTTCACATCTGAAAGAACGCGTGACAGGGTAGAAACAATGTCCGCTGATAAAGGACTCCGAGTGCCACCTTCAAAAAACCAAAGCCTATTCTCGACCTCGTTCTCTGTATCGTAAATATACATTTGAAGGAAATATTCACAAATATTAGTACAATCCTCCAAATCAATATACGCTGGACCAGGCGCAGGCACACTACCTGATGTTGAAGTCGTTTGTCCACTCAACTGAGTATTAGGTCGTGCGGACAATGGACTTTGAAGGACACGCTGGAATGATGAAGCCCTAAGAATTGTAGAGCGCCTACTGACTGAGTAGCTGTTTGAGAACCGAGGATAAAACCAGAAGACAATGATGACTCCCCGCTTTCACCATCAACTGCAGCTGCGTTTCGCTTCCTCCTACTGGTGGACGGAGCTGACATGTCTAACAAAGGCACTGGAACGAAAAGTGTAACAAATACGCCACGCTAACCTAAAATGCTAACCAAACAAAACCTCACACTATCTAGACTGAGCTACAACATTGAACATCAGGTTATGCAAATTCTACAACTGAAACAAAAGCATCAGGGAAAAAACTAAACTAAAGAAATACACAGCTAAACATAAAATAATTTGAAGTGAAGGAACATACCTTAGTCAACTATGCAAGTGCACATGGAAACACAAAACCAACGAAATGAACCTGAGAAAAAAACAACTGAAATAAAAGCGTCAGGGGCAAAAATGAAACTAAAGAACACCATCATGTAGAAGTTAAAACACAGTTATGACATAATGTGAATAGTTAAAAGATTTATAATTTTAGAGGATAGAAGTCATGTTCATATTTGCACTTAGTAATATTAATATTGTTATGTTAGTTAATAATTTATATTTATATCTGAGCTACAAACTACTTTCATCTTCAAGTTATCAATACACTCAAACAGAGAGACAAAAGGCATCTATTTTGCAGCCCATGATGTATAAGGATATCCTCATCATCTTTGGCTCTCGTTCAATGTGAATCTATTTCTTGAAGTCACTCTCCATGACATTGTAAAAATATGAAGACATTTTAGGAACCAACAGTCTACAATCTACAAAAATCCTATAAGCAATAAGGGCGTCTAGTACAGCTGATGATCATATATATGATTATTCACTCCGGACAAACTAATGATATTCAGTGAACGTCCATTTGTTTAGCCCGGAATCAAAAAAATGTGCCGTTATGCCATCCGGATGCTTGTTTGCCAGCATCATTTCAGTATCCACGATGAACAATTGCCGCCCAAGAATTTACAATTATATTTTATTGTTTTTATTTTTTAAAGCAAATTAGTATTGGGCCCAATAATCCAAATGTGAAGTGGGATAAATTCTAAAGCGGTACCGGTATTTTAGGGTAAAAACCGGTAAATACCGGTACCGAACCAGTAGCGAAAATGTTAAAAGTCTCACATAGTTGTATTTAAGCCTTAAATTAAAAAAAAAGTCTGATCTATCTAGAAGATGCAGTATAACTCTCGCATTTCATTCACTGATTCAAATTTTTAACCAGACATTTCTCCATGTCATTGTAAATATGAAGACATTTTAGGAACCTACAGTCTACAATCTATAAAAATCCTATAAGCAATAAGTGCGTCTAGTACAGCCGATGATCATATATATGATTATTCACTCTGGAGAAACTAATGATATTCAGCGGGAGTCAATTTGTTTAGCCCGCGATCAAAAAAATGTTCAGTTATGCCATCTGGATGCTTGTTAGCCATCATCGTTTCAATATACACGATGAACAATTGCCGCCCAAGAATTTACAATTATATTTTATTATTTTTATTTTTTAAAATCAAATTAGTATTGGGCCCAATAATCCAAATATCAAGTGGGATAAATTCTAACGTGGTACCGATATTATAGGGTAAATACTGGTACCGAACCGGTAGCAAAAATGTTAAAAGTCGGTACCGAGATAAAACTAAAACATTTCAAAGACATCTAACCACTATGACTAATCAGCCTTTGCAAAAGCTATTATTCATCAAAGCTAAACAAAACATGAAACAAATAACTAACCAATTGGTTCTTACTTCAGTACATAAAAAACTTATTCAGACTCCTAGTTCTTCATATTTCCTACTCACAACAGCCTCTTCTTTCACTACATAAATATGAAAATGTCAAAACACATATAATAGCATAATAATAATGATAAAGTAAGGATGTATCTGCTAATAATCAAAGGAGTTGTGACAAAATGAGAATACACTATTTACAACGAATCCCCAAATATTTTGGGGATAAAATCAAAACCAACAGCAAATCAATTTACAACATTTCCTTCCAAATGCCTTTAAACCCATAATAAAAAATCTTAAAGCTGAAATAAGAAAAACCATACTGGAATTCATAAACTCTCAATTTAAGAACCAGAGTGAACCCTAAAACCAAAAGCATGCCCTAAATAAAACCAAATAAGAAGCAATTTTTAAAAACCAGTTGAAATTTTGGTGACCAAAAGTGTTGATAACTGGAAATTAAGGAACCATACCTGTAAGGAAGGAAGTCGTACAGAGCTAAGTGAAGAAGAAAAGGACTTAAAGTGTGTTGTGAAACCAAATACATGCAGTGGAGAATCACATATGCGGACGCGTGTACACTGACGGACACGTGGCACAACATACCAAGCGAGAGGGGAAAAAATAAGAGGCGAAAATGGAGGAAAAAAAGGTTTGAAAGAATCAAACCTGCGATGTTACAAAAACCAACATTCACAATTACCACCACACCAACACTAAATAACATGTTTAAGTTGAAGTAAAATACTATTTATAATGAAACTAAAAATGAAACTAAAGTACTATTCATCAAGCTTCACTAACCATATTTATATTTATATATTTATATAATTAGTGGCTGAGTTAGCCCATTTATTTAGGGGCATCTCAAAAAGAATTTTTTACCGTGCAATCATACAATAATAAAAAAAAGATAAAAGAAAATCGTTTTGGAGCTTGGGCTATGTTTATTAATTGCGCGTTTTTCAATTATATTATACTTAATTTGGGCTTAATTATTATACAAGTTTTGTGTTGTAAAAGGTTTGGGCTTAAGGAATGTGGAATTTTAATAAATTAAAGAGTAAAGTCCTTTTTGAGTCTCTGTGTTTTGTGCGTTTTAACTATTTGAATCTAAAAACCAAATTTGTCTTGATTTGAGTCTCTGTGGTTTGTATTTTTAACCCTTTGAATCCAAAACGCAAACCTCATCCAAATCATGGACTAAAAGGGTTGGATTCAAAGGGTTAAAAAATACAAACCACAGGGACTCAAAGGGTTGGATGAGGTTTCATTTTGAATTCAAAGGGTTAAAAATACAAACCAAAGGGACTCAAATCAAGACAAGTTTGGTTTTTAGATTCAAATAGTTAAAATGCACAAAGCACAGAGACTCAAAAGGGACTTTACTCTAAATTAAAGTATCCTATTATACCTCCGCCACTGATATAAATCATGTGTTAAACGAATCATGTTAGTAGTTATCTTCAGTGTAACTCCAAGACACGCCCTTTTTCTTAGGCCATATGTAATAGGGTTTTATAAGGGCGTGAAAGATTTTGATAATGCCCTTACACCATTACTCATGGGCATTATAGGGGCATGAAGAGGGAGGGACATTTCTAGAATAATGCCTAACAAGGAAGAAAAACAATGAAACTAATAAATGAAAGGGCAATATGAAGCCTTAACCATTACATGAAGCATTATGATGGTGATGTGGCAAAAAATACCCCTTAAAGGACATTAACCATTACCCATGGTCTTATAATTTCTAAACGAAATTGGGTAACATACTATGTAGTCGCCGTTTAGTTGAATAACCGTATAATCCTTTTTTTTTTCAATTGAGATAACGTAGGGCTTGTTTGGCTAAGCTTTTCAAAACTACTTATTTGCTTATTTGCTTTTCTGAAAAGCAAATAAGCAAATAAGTAGTTTTGAAAAGCTTAGCCAAACAGCCCCGTAATATGTGAAACTTAACATAATATTTTCCCATTTACTAACTTGAAACCAATCAGCCAGTAGTATAAGCTGGAATTGAATTTATTAAGATCCAAATTAACAGATTGGTCATTCGAAACTCGGTTTAGTTTAGACGCTTTAAGCACAATCCAAATTAACCAACATTATTTTACATAAGTAATGTTGACATAAGACATACACTAATACATAAAGTTTGTAAGCATGTGACAACTAATCATACATTAATACTAAGAAAGCATATGAATGTTGATATATACAATGATATTGTTAAAGAGAATCACGACTACTGAAGATATGTCATCGACGATGATTGATTGTGTGTAAATTGGATGATTTCTGTGTGCATAATTTTTTGATGATTGAAAATTGAAGAGTAAACTGCCATTTTGGTCCCTGTGGTTTGGCCAGTTTTGCCACTTTAGTCCAAATCTCAAACTTATTACATCTGGGTCCCTGTGGTTTCACTTTTGTTGCCATTTTAGTCCAAATTTCAAAAACCCCCTATTTTGACTGTTGAAAGCTGCTTATTTTGTCCTTTAGTGCAGGGGTATTTTGGTCATTTATGTTTTATTTAAAGCAATTCATTTAATAAAAAACCCCAAAATATAAAAAACCCCCATATCATCATCATCTTCAACCTCATCATCTTCAACCTCATCATCTTCAACCACCACCACCCCCCTCTCGCCGCCAAGCACCACCACCTGCCACCACCCTCTCGCACCCCCTGCAACCACCGCCCAACTACCCACCCCCACCCTCATCATCTTCAACCTCATCATCTTCCTTCCCTAAACTGCTTCTCTCTCCTAACTCTCTCTCTCTCTCTCTCTCCATCACTTCTCTCTCTGAGTTCAAAACCTAAAATCAACAAAAAAAAAAAAACCTTTCTCTCCTCACTCTCTTTCCATCGCCTAAAATCAACAACAAATCCATCTCAAAACAATCTGAAAAACCCTAAACCAAGAAACAGAAAAATCCACAACAAAAAAACCCTTTCAAAACCTAAAATCAACAACAAAAAAACCCGATTTACAAATAAATGAATCCAAATTTGTTAAAATCAAGAAACAGAAAACTAATTTGATAACTGAAACCTTAACCTTGATTCTTAAATCATCATCTTTCTGCACCTGAATCGATACTAATCGCATCAAATCCATCTCAAAACAATCTGATCTCTTAAAGTTTGTTTGTAAACACCATGCTGCCACTGAATCGGAGCTTCTGTAAACAGTATCCTTCATCGAGGTGGATGATGCGGCGGTGGGTGGTGGCATCATCTTTCTGCACCTGAATCGGAGCGGCTTTGTGTATATGATGATGGTGGTGGTGTTGGACGACGGCGGCGTTCACAGTGGCGGTGATGGTGGTGCTTGGAGAGAGAAAGAGAGAGAGTGTGTTGTTAAAATTATGATGATGAAGATGAGCTGCTGCCACTGAATCGGAGCTTCTGTAACAGTATCCTTCATCGAGGTGGATGATGCAGCGGTGGGTGGTGGCATCATCTTTCTGCACCTGAATCGGAGCTGCTTTGTGTATATGATGATGGTGGTGGTGTTGGTTGGACGACGGCGGCGTTCACAGTGGCGGTGAAGGTGGTGCTTGGAGAGAGAAAGAGAGAGAGTGTGTTGTTGAAATTATGATGATGAAGATGAGCTGCTTTGTGTATATATTAATATATATATATATATATATTAATTTTTGAATTAAAAAATGTTAAATGAAAAGCAAAATGACCAAAATGCCCCTGAACTAAAAGACAAAATAGAAGGTTGCAACAGTCAAAAAATAGGGTTTTTGAAATTTGGACTAAAATGGCAACAAAATGCAAACCACAGGGACCCAGATGTAATAAGTTTGAGATTTGGACTAAAGTGGCAAAACTGGCCAAACCACAGGGACCAAAATGGCAGTTTACTCAAAATTGAAAGGAGAGATTGTCTTAACTGTGCACCCCTTCACAACCATCATCTCATTTCGCGAAATATTACATATGGACATGCTACGTCTTTTAATTAAATTAAACAAGATTTTTTTTTGAAAGGTGTGAATTATTCGAGAATGTCGGGAGATCTAGCATACGTTGTCTTAACCAGGTTCGTACTAGAGAGCCCCCTCGCACAATAGATCCCCAATTTAAACCATTCAATGAGAAACCCCTATCACCCAAACTCGAACTTGAGACCTAAAGGGGAAAAACTCACACGGGCCCACCATAGATGAAATTTAAATACCCGTGTCCACCACTAGAGTACTAGATTACTGGTTAAATTAAACAAAATATGTGATGCTTGTGAACCAATGCAATATACAATTTCATCTGAATTGTATGCCACGTGTTTATGGCATTTTTCAAGAAATCATTTTCTTATTCTTTAGACAAAGATAAACTAAAATAAATAAGGGATAATGGTTTGTGTCATGAGCACACCCTTAGGGTAATGGTTTTGAATGGTGGATTAGAGGTGGGTGACATGACACTGACGTGTAGTGTCATGGTGATCATGAGTGTCATAACTACACCCTATAGCCTTATGTGAACTATTTACATTCAGAATGTGGGGAATAGTTCTCAAGAACAGAGCTTTTGAGATTGAATTTTATTTCTAAATCCCTTGGGCTTAGAAGATTTTCTGAATGTAGAGATTTTGAGTCATTTGATTACTTCCGTTGATTGCAATCTAGTAATCGACTCTAAGCCTATAATCTCTATCACCTCTCTTTCCACTTTCCAAAAATCAAAACCCACTTCACTGCTTCCATGGTTCCATTCCAGTGAAGACCACAATGAACGATTTATCAACTACTTTACCGCTATCTCAACCCTTGAAAGGCCTTGAAGCTAATTCACATAGCCGCTTCCATGTATATTGCACTAGTGATGGAATAAAGCTCGATGACGTTGCTGAACTTTGTTAGAATACAAACCCTTGCCTCTTTCATTGATTATCAAACGTATATATACAGAATAACAAATCTCCTATTCTATTGGAGAGATTTACATCAATAATTAATATATTCACATTCCTAATATAAGCATATTCTGTTACACCCCCGCAGTCGAAGCGAGAGGTGGCCGAATGTTGAGACTGGACCGAAAATCATCAAACAGAATGCGAGGTAAGCCTTTAGTGAAGATGTCTGCAATTTGAAACCTGGAGGGAACATGTAACACCCGGACTTGTCCGCGCTGAACAAGCTCACGAACAAAATGTATGTCTAACTCAATATGTTTGGTACGTTGATGTTGAACCGGATTGCCGGAAAGGTACACCGCACTGATATTGTCACAAAAAACGATGCTAGCCTTGAGCAGAGGTTTGTGAAGACCCAATAATAGATTTCGAAGCCAAGACAACTCAGCAACCACGTTAGCAACACCCCGATACTCAGCCTCAGCACTGGAACGAGAAACCACATTCTGACCCTTGGAAGACCATGACAACATATTAGGACCAAGATAAACGCAGTACCCGGACGTAGATCGACGTGTGTCCGGACACCCAGCCCAGTCAGCATCCGTGTAAGCACGCAAAGAATAATCGACAATGGGGCCCAAAGTAAGTCCAAAAGAAGTCGTACCCTTTAAGTATCGAATAATACGTTTTAGTGCATTCCAGTGATCCACGCGAGGAGAGTGCATGTACATACATACCTGCTGTACTGCATAGCAAATGTCTGGTCGGGTAAATGTCAAGTGCTGAAGAGCACCTGCCAGACTGCGATACTGAGTGGGATTATCATACTCCGGACTAGATGTGGTACCAAGCTTCGGGTTGCAATCAACAGGCGTGGCAACCGGGTTACAAGAAGTCATACCAGCACGTTCAATGATGTCATTAGTATATTGTTGCTGAGAAAGAAACATAGAATTACCAGTGCGTGTAACATGAACCCCGAGAAAATGACTGAGCGGGCCGAGGTCTTTCATAGCAAATTCATCACCCAATCGACGCATAAGAAGATCCCGAAGATGATCAGTGGAGGTTGTAAGAATAATGTCGTCAACATATATAAGTAGATAAGCTGCATCAGTGCCATGATGATAAACAAACAGAGAATTGTCACACCGACTTTGAAAAAAACCAATGGAAAGAACGAAGTCCGTAAATCGTTGGTACCATGCTCGTGGTTCCTGTTTTAATCCGTATAGGGATTTCTTAAGACGACATACGTAATCAGGAAAATGACGGTGCCTAAAACCCATGGGCTGATACATATAAACAGTCTCATGCAAATTACCGTGAAGAAACGCATTTGTAACATCCAACTGATGAATCTTCCATGACTGAGATAAGGCAAGAGATAAAACGGTACGAATAGTAGCCGGTTTAACAACCGGACTAAAAGTGTCTCCACAATCCACCCCAATTTGTTGATTACTACCATCACAAACCAACCATGCTTTGTACCGTTCAAGTGTACCATCCGACCTGTATTTATGACGATACAACCACAAACTACGTAGAACATTCATGTTTGGTTGTCGGGGGACAAGTTCCCACGTCTTATTTTTAATAAGGGCATAAAACTCAATGGTCATGGCGTTAAACCATTCCGGAACGGACAAGGCATCCTTTGGTGTTTTGGGTATAGAGGCGACGGATGTAGTGAGAAGATTAAGGAACCGCCGTGGTTTGGATATACCATCCATGGCGCGAGTACGCATAGTACGAGTAGGAGTGGAATAAGACGGTTGAGGGTGTGAGGGATCAGGTTGATACACAGAAGGTATGTAAGCAGGTTGAACCGGTTGTAGTGAGGGAATTTGCGATGGTGATGAGTTGGTTTGGGCCGAAGTGAAAGATGAGGTGGTTTGGGCCGAAGTGAGGGGGGAGTTGGTTTGGGCCGAGTGTATAGGGGAGGGTATAGGGGAGGGTGGTTGGGCCGATAGGGGAGGGGAATGAGAGTGGGCCGAGGGTATAGGGGTGGATGGGTGGGCCGAAAGGGGAGGAGAATGGGATTGGGCCGATGTGTTAACATGCTGGTTAAAGAGATGTGTGGTATGAATTGGGCTGTTAGGTGTGTTACTAGGTAAAGTGTTATTATGGGTAGTAGAATTAATGGGTGTAAGAGGAGGTGAGGTAGTGGATTGAGGATATGAGGGTGGAGGAATAGATGAAGGAACAGTAGACCAGACAAGCGGGTGTGTGGAGGAGTCAAGAAAATCATACGACCGAAGGCCGGATGACGGGCGATTTGCATAGGGAAACGTGGTTTCATAAAAAATAACGTGTCGGCTAATAATGAGTTTGTTTGTGGCTAATTCGAGGCACTTGTAGCCACGATGGTTAGACGGATACCCGAGAAAAACACAAGGCATAGACCGATACTCCAATTTATGTATAGTTGTGGAGGGTATGAGAGGAAAGCATAGGCACCCAAAAATGCGTAGGTGATCATAGGATGGACGAGAGAGATACAATCTTTGTGTGGGAGAATTGTATCGAAGAAGTTTGCTAGGAAGGATATTAAGAAGATATGTAGCGACTTCCAAAGCGTGATGCCAAAAAGTATTTGGAAGAGACGCTTGAGCTAATATGGTGCGAACAAGATTATTAATTGTGCGTATTTTTCGTTCCGCTTTGCCATTTTGGGAGGAGGTATAAGGACACGAAAAATGGAAGTGCATGCCATTGTGTTTACAAAAATCTTGAAACGAAGAGTTCGCATATTCACGTCCGTTATCACATTGAAATTGTTTAATTTTAAGGTTAAATTGAGTGTTAATGAGGTTTGCAAAAGTGGAGAAAGTGTAGATAACTTGTGATTTGTTAGCAAGCGGGTAAGTCCAAAGAAAATTGCTATAATCATCAAGAAACAAAACATAATATCGATGACCCCCACAACTAAGAATTGGAGAGGTCCAAAGATCACTGTGAATAATATCAAATGGCATAAATGTAGTAGTAGAAGAGTCAACAAAAGGTAGTCTAACTTGTTTCCCAAAAACACACGACTGACAAAAATTAGGTTTAACACTATTACAATGAATAAATTGAGATTGTTTGAGAGAATTAAGTAAGTTTGATCCTGGGTGACCGAGACGTTGATGCCATATGTCTTGAGAGATAGATGCAAACGTGGATGGTGTAGTGAACTTGGTAATTTGTGTAGGATCAAGTGTGTAGAGATCCCCCGGACTATTGCATCGTAGGATAGGGGTCCGGGTCTTGAGGTCCTTCACAACAAAACCAAAATGATCAATTTCAATGGAAACACGATTGTCAGTGGTAAAACGACGAACAGAAATCAAGTTTTTAATTAAAGAAGGGGCATATAAAACTTGATTTAGTTTGAATGGTGGAAAAGGTGGTTTAAGAGTTTGATTGCCATGCCCGAGAACCGGAATAGTTTTACCATTACCCACAAGTATATTTTTAAAAATGCCATCATTAAAAAAAGAGGAGAAATTGTTAGGGAGAGGGGTCATATTCGAGGTCGCACCTGTATCCATGGTGTAGATGGGTTGATCAGCTTCAGTTGGTGCATAGCTGGCTGCATATGACTATGCCGGGCGTGATCCTAGAATGCCAGCATTGTTATTAGGAGTCCGCTGTGGGACCGTAGGATAGGGACACGGTGGCATAGGCGACCAAGGAGCCCAAGGGGTAAAGTTGGGAGATTGGGTAGGCCATGCATTGAACCCATACGGCCAAGGAGTATACCCATGTTGCACCTGTTGAGAGTTGTGTCCACGTCCCCGACCGGCTGAACCGCCGCGTCCACGGCCACGACCGCGACCGCGGCCTCGGCCGCGAGTAGAGTAGTCACGGCTGGTATCCGATCGGCTGTCAGAACGACCAAAATTTGAGCGGCTGTCATAAGTGTCCGGTGACGGAGCAGCACGTGTGTCCGATGTGGCGACGAGTGCCGAGCCAACGGCCTGAGCCGCGTTGCGAACTTGATTTGTTTTTCGTGTCTCCGCCATACAAAGTCTGGAACGTGTTTCATAAAAATCCGGTAGAGGACTAGTTTGTTGGATAATGGTAGCAGTGCTTTCATACGATTCCGTAAGTCCCATAAGAAGTTGGAGCACCAACTGTTCTTTGGTAGTGGGTGAACCAACATTAGTAAGTTGGTCGTAGATGACTTTTAGTGCTTGACAATAGGCAGTCATAGACGGGAATTGTTCCAGCCGAGTATTTGCGAATTTGTTGTTGAGATCAATGGTACGGGTAGCCTTGTTGTCCTGAAAAATATTAGTCAAAGCTGTCCATGCAGCGTGTGCATTAGTGTTCGGTTTTAAGATGGTGTGGAGAAGGTCGGTGGAGATCGTCCCGTAAATCCACTGTAGAACAATGGAGTCAAGACGCTCCCACGACGGAGAAGAAGTAGCTTGGTCTTTTGCTTTATCTTTATCGGAAGAGGAGGATGTATCAGCAGGCTTCTTGGGCTGGAGATGATCATAAACATCATAAGATATGCAGTGTATCTTGAACAATTCCGACCAGGCGGTATAGTGACCGTTTTCAATATCGAGGGTTATGGGGATTAAAGCTTTGATATTGGATACGGTTACAGCTGGGTGAATAGGTGCAGACATGATCGATCACAGTAGATGAGATCGATGAAGGAGAAAAGAAAAAAATTCGGCGCAGAAGGAAGAAAAGAGGGGGGCGATGGATCGATTAATGGTTTGATACCATGTTAGAATACAAACCCTTGCCTCTTTCATTGATTATCAAACGTATATATACAGAATAACAAATCTCCTATTCTATTGGAGAGATTTACATCAATAATTAATATATTCACATTCCTAATATAAGCATATTCTGTTAAACTTGATTGGAAGTTGTGAGTGATGAGTGATGACCACCCCTACCCCTAAGGCCACCCGGGGCGGTGGCTTTTTTGTACGTGATGACCGACTTCAACGCATGGAAGAAACCACCGCCACCCCATAATTTTAACGCGTGAACATTAAATCGCGTTAATATTTTGACGCGTGATGATTTGAGGGTTGTGAGGGAAATTGTTGGTTGGGGGGAAATTATTGGGTGTGGTGGTGAGTGATGGGCATTTCCACTAAAATGGTTGTGAGTGATAGAATAATGGTTGATGACATGGTAAAACTTGATTGGATGTTATAAGTGATAAATGAGTGGTGAGTGATAACCACCCCTACCCCCTAATAAACCAAACTTGTTAATTTCATGATCATCTGTCATGGCAACAAACATAAACAACATACATATTATTACTTACTTGGCATTCATTCATTGGCTACAACTTTAGAGAACATACAACATCATATCATCATAAGTAAAAAAAAAAAGTAAATAACAAAAGAAAAGTAGCCACCTTTTAGAAAGAACATGTCTCCATGAGCTTAACAAATTCATCAAAGTCAATGACTCCATCCCCATTGACATCAAAACCTTTGATCATATTTCTACATTCCTCTAACTTTGCCATTTCTGTTTGTCCAAGATTGCACAACACTCTTTGCAACTCAAACTCGTCAATGAATCCATCTGAGTTCACATCAAACACATCAAAAGCTACCTTAACTTCACCCAAACTTGGTTCCTCGTCATCAAACACAGACAAAACGTCGATACTGCCATCATGACCATTGTACGGCTGGATCCCTAGTTGGCCCATGACCATGTTTATCTCCTCAATGATCACAAACTCTTTGTAGATGGTATCTTGTAGGTGAGGTGGTGTGGGAGTGGTCCTTAACTTGTTCCATGAGAGTGAAAAATGGGTCGCTAGAGAGTGAGCCGAAGCTCGAAGGGATTTCAACACAACTTCACAAGTGTTCATTTTACAAAGTGCGATTTTGAAGCGTAAAAGTAGAGAGAATGATTTTTTTATCACGGGTGTCACTTCCATTTAGGAGGATGAAGCGAGTTCAACAAAACCGGACCCTCTTGACTTAGTAAGAAAGAAGACGTTTTAACACGAATCGGACCCCATATAATTACTTGATGTGGAATATGTGGAATGCTTGATGTCATGGATTGTATGGTTTGTAGGGATATATATATTGTGTGAGCCTATGCTAGGACATCATTGTAAAGATTCCAAATTACAACAATATTTCTAAGAAATTATGTAGGAAAATGTCGGGAACAACAACCACGTACCTTGAAATTGGTGGTCTCGTAAGTTAGAACATAAGAGGATAAAAGCAAAAAATCAAAGGGTGTTGACTTACGTACTCGTTGACTGAAGTCAACACAAAAAAACACTATGTATTTTCTATGAAGTTTTTGACATAAACCTTACCATACACACTACCTTAGCTTGTGAGTTGGTTCAAGGACAGATACAATAGTGATTTAAATAATAATAATAATTATAAATACATGAATCGTTGATTTTAGATCTAATAATAAGTTGAGAAATGAGAATCATGATAATAGCATAATGCATTTGTACGTATTATTTTGTTTCATATTATTTAGAGATTCTAATTTTAATATATTTCTTCCGTATAAATATAAGGGTGTAACCTAAACAAGTCGTTTAGCTTGTGAATTATTCGAGATTAGCTTAATCGAAGTTGCACCGTCTAGAGTGGAACTTTGGCCTCATCATAATAAACAAGCTGATCGTCTCGCAGACTACTAAAAATTAGCTCAATCGAACTTACAACTATCTCGAGGAAATTTTAGTACTTTATTGCCAATTACTTTTGAAGAAGTTTACTATGAGTTTCTAACTATGGTATTCGATGTGTGTTTCTTGGTGAGTGGTCTTTTTCCTTTTCCACTTCAGTTACACCAAGTATTATTCTGTTCAGATTTCTTTTAGGCTTAAAAAAAGGGAGCCATATATTTGTATAGATTCTAAACCTTAATATCTTTTGAAGTTAAAAAAACTAGAGATGTGAACAAGTCGTGCGGAGCCCAAGTTCATATAGGTTGTTCAAGCTCGGCTCATTTAACTTTGATAGAGTTCAGGCTTGAGTTCGGCTCTTTAGATTTCTACTTCTACCGTTCGAATTTGGCTCGTGAGTAGTTTCTTAATCTCTAGCTCGGCTCATTATTACTTATTATCAAATTTATTCTTTAATTAATATATTTTTATAATTATTGACATATATATTTACAATTCCAATTTTATATATTTTTAATATATCAATATATATTATTTAGTTACTTTAGTATATTTTTATCTATAAGTAAATATTATATAAATATAAATATATATATATATAGGGAGGGGCTCATGCGAGAACTCCATTTATTGTGAGAACCATAAGAACCAATGTGAATACAACCTAAAATAGCTAAAAAAACCTAAAAAAACCTACCCCCCCCCCCCCCAAGCTAAATGCTAAAAACTAAAACTCCCAAAAAACCTAAAAAAAAACCTACCCCCCCCCCCCCCCCAAAAAAAAACCTAAACCCCCCTCCCCCACCCCCCAAAAACCTAAACCCCCCCCCCAAGCTAAAATGCTAAAAACTAAACCCCCAAAAAACCTAAAAAAATCTAAAAAAATCAAAAAAAAAATTTTAATTTTTTTTTTGATTTTTTTAATATTTTTTAGGTTAAAATCGCTACTTTTCGAAGAAAAAAAAATTTTAAAAAAAAAATTAAAAATTTTTTTTTTTTTTTGGGCTTCGAAAAGTAGCGATTTTAACCTAAAAAATATTAAAAAAATCAAAAAAAAAAAATTTGTGTGATTTTTAGCTATTTTTAGGCATTTTTGGTTGTGTTCACATTGGTTCTCGCGGTTCTCACAATAAAAGGTGGTTCTCGCATGATCTTCTCCCTATATATATATAGGGTAAGGTTCATGCGAGAACCAACTTTATTGCGAGAACCGCGAGAACCAATGTGAACACAACCTAAAATAGCTAAAAAAACCTAACCCCCACCCCCCCCCCCCCCCCCCAAAAAAAAAAAACCTAACCCCCCCCCAAGCTAAATGCTAAAAACTAAAACCCAAAAAAAAACCTAACCCCACCCCCCCCCCCCCCCCCCAAAAAAAAACCTAACCCCCCCAAGCTAAAATGCTAAAAACTAAACCCCCAAAAAACCTAACAAAAATCTAAAAAAATCAAAAACAAATCTAAATTTTTTTTAATATTTTTTATGTTAAAATCGCTACTTTTAGTAGCAAAAAAAAAATTTTTTTTTTTTTTTTTGCTACTAAAAGTAGCGATTTTTTTATAAAAAATATTAAAAAAAAATTGTGTGTTTTTTAGCTATTTTTAGGCATTTTTTTTTTGTGTTCACATTGGTTCTCGCAATAAAGAGTGGTTCCTAACGGATCTTTGTCCTATATATATATATATATATATTAAATTAAAAAAACGTATAATAAAGGCTCTCGGGCTCGTTTATTAAAATGAGCCTCAAGAAAGCTCGAGCTCGTTTAAGCTCAATTTAATTCGAGTTTTTAGCAAGTCAATCTTGTGTTGTTAATGAGCGACTTGGCATTATCTTAAAAACATGTTTCTCTCCGTTCATACGTTGATTGTTTGTTTAATTCAAACCCAATCGAGTTCAAGCTAAAAACATATCATTATACTTTTGAATGCATCAAAATTTATAAACTTTCTAAATGCTTAATTGCAAGTTTAAGAACCTTTGATAAACAAACTCATAAAATCTCCGTTCTACCTAAAATTTCTTCAAAAAAAAAAAGTCAAAATCAACCACCAAAAAACCATACCAATATGTTCTCATAAATCATGTGATGATTAACGCCCCACTTGCGGTATGCGCATATAATGTATATATGTGTGGACTCTCGGGGGATAAAAGTGAAAGTGCACTAATTTTAACATTATTTTACTTATTTCGTGAAAATAACGTTAAAAAGCGAGGGACGGTTAATCATGCATCATGTGGTGGCGTTGATAGCCGAAAGACAAAGGGGTACATGCACTAATCGGCTTTTGTCCCAATTGTTGAGTGTTATGTGTCTTATGTCCAAGGCTTGATGCAAAACTACTATCAAGCCGGGGGTCTCACTGGAAGCAACATTTCTATTTCTACGGGGTAGAGGTAAGCATGTCTATATCTTACCCTCCTCAAACCCTAACTTAACTTTGTTATTGGTAGAATTTACTGAGTAAGATGATGAAGAAGAAATCATGTGATGATTCTTCATACAAAATTCTCTCTTCACTTTTAGATATTCTATCACCAATGCCAATATAACCTATATTTCTCTTCTTCTTCTCCCACTTTCATCCAAATCATCTTCAACCATGTTATGCCTACAAACAGGACAGGACCAATTAACTTTCAACCATCTTTCCACACAACCGCAATGAAACTTATACTGACATGGCATCATCTATGCCATGTCACCAACCTTCCATTTCACCAAACATATTACACACTCCCCCTTCCCTAACCTTTCAATCTCGTCCGTCCCTTAGAGCATCTCCAACGCACCAACACACTGTCCAGTGTGTTGGATTGAAATCTGGACGACAAGGCGAACGAGGGTTAGCGATGGAGGTGGTGAGGTGGACTGGTTTGAAGGTGATGAGGTTCGATGGAGTAGACTAGTCTGGAAGGGTTGTGGGTGGGCCGGGCCCTATGGTAGTGTTTTTTAATAATAAAAAAAAACCCTTTTATGTTTGTTAGAAACAATTCTTATGTTTTTAATACAAAAACTTAAACCTAACAAAATTATGCATAAAATATATAAAACAAATTACATAAAACTTACATAAACCTAATTAAATACACAAAGCTAATTATAACATTACACACACCTAGTTTTAATATCACACAAATCTAATTAAACACACAATATTAATTCCTAATCAAACACATAGAAGCCCTAATACAACCCATCCCAATCAAATAGGCCGGTCTCTAGAGATAACAAGCTACGATCATTATCCCGACCGTCTGACCTCGCATCTTGATTATCGGTGATATGTTATAATCACCGGGTCAGTTTCATACTCTTTAGCCCAGCTAGGTACGACTTGTGGTGGACGAGGGTTTGTGGATAGAGGGTTTGTATTGAAATTTGTTTGACCCTCCCCTAGTCATAGAGGGTCAAATTGGAGTTGAGCCATGGTCTCGTCATACACCATGTTCGCCTTCTCATTTGTGATCCCATCCCAAACATCATCCTTTAGAGGTGAAGAAAAAATGTCGAGGAGGGTAGATTGATGTAGGTGAAGGGTTAAAAAGATGAGGATTTAGACAGGTTGATTGTCGTGGCCTTGCTGCAGGTGGAGGTAGACTGCTGCCAGTGA
Organism: Helianthus tuberosus; assembly: GCA_030545235.1. Lineage (NCBI taxonomy): Eukaryota > Viridiplantae > Streptophyta > Magnoliopsida > Asterales > Asteraceae > Helianthus > Helianthus tuberosus. The sequence continues at coordinate 205,152,548 of CM060441.1, forward strand.
AAGGTACTGCTACATGTGGACAATTTGACGGAGCATGGTTAGAACGTCGATGAGACAATCGCTTGAGGTTCGACGGTCCGACTACACTACTTGGATTATAACCACCACCTATATCTTCGAATTAGTTTGGTATTTGCAGTGGATTGTGAAGTGAGATGTAAAACGAAATGTTGTAATTATCACCGTTTGAAAACATAACCGTTGGAACAGTAATTGTCAGAAAAATAGCCGTTGGGACAGTAATCATTTGAAAAAAATAGTTGTTGCAAAAGTAACAATCTCAAAAAATACCGTTGGAATAATTCAGTAATAAATTAAAAAAACTTACGCTTAGATTTATTATTTTTATAATCAAGATTTTATTTAAAAAATAAAAAATAAAATATAAAATATTAAAATAAATTTATGAAAAAAATTATTAAATAAAAGATATATAATTACTAAGTAAATAAATTATAAAAATTAAATACATTTTAAATAAATTGAAAAGTAAGTGATGGGGTGGATAATGTAGTAGTGCTTTAGAATTGTCTAGTGTTGCAGAAAAAAGTGTGATTTAGAGTGATATGGCATGCTGACTAGGCTAGTCTAGATTTTTGACCAATCTAGCGTTGTGGATGCTCTTAATCCCCTTCGTCTCAACCACATGCAAACCATCGATTACCACTTCAGACGCCGGCGTATAACCTTGCTTAGTTATTATTATTAGAGTAAATTACAATTTACCTACCTGTGGTTTGGGTCACTTTTCACTTTGATTCCTTATTTCGAAAAAATTTTGTACTCCACTATTGCAATTTGTCACCTCGTGGTTTCAATTATGTTAGTCTGATATTAATTTTTGTGAAAATACCAATATACCCTTTTTGATTGCATGTGAAAAGACCGATATGCCCTTTTCACTTTTGTAGCATGCAATCTCCTTTTACTTTCAATTTCCCACCAAAACCAGTTTTGACTATTTAAAGTCAACTGCAACATGATTTCCACAAACATTCATTAACTTTAAAAGTCAAATGACCATACAAATCGAGAAGTAATAGTAAGATGATCACATCTTTTTCAACTTATAACAGTAAACAAACAAACGAACGAGATTCATAACATAACATACCAAACAAACAAACAAACGACATTCCTGCAAATTATGATCAAATGGAGATTAACAATAACATTCATTCATCTAAACATTCTTAATTATACATACCCTTGTTAATCACCAAAACATTGTACCATAATACCACAAAACGTCCTACTTAACCAAAATATTGTTAATCGCCAAAAGACATTACCTAACTTAAGTTACATATAAAAAACACATACATAACATACACACACACACACACACACATATATAACTACCATAGTGACCCAAAACCCATGCTTCCATCCATCCAACAACGATGAGCGAAGTAGTTGAAGCGGTAGTCCACCCTAAAGTACCTGGGGAGAATCACCCTTATGTGGACCTGAAAGCGGGTTGGTACATACATGATCCGAATGCCGGCTACAAATAACCAAACCACCCTAAAACCCAACGATTCTATTCGACATATAATCTTACCCAACCTAGTCCACCCCAGTCCAGTTTCTTGACCCAACCATGAACCCAACCGACTTCATGAACTCAACCCAACCCAGTTTCCCGAAGATAATCCAGTTTACTGAACCACCATGAACCCAATGCACTCCATGAACTCAACCCAACCCAGCTTCCTGAACATAACCCAGTTTCTTGAACCCAACCCAGTTTTCTAAACCCGGGTCACTTCCTTCACCTAACCCATCCCTAATCCAGTCCACTGTTCATGAACCCAACACAACCCTTAATCAATTATCGCTTAACCCAAACCAACCCTTAATCCAGACCCAAACCAACCCTTAATCAGTTGTCGGTTAACCCATTACCCACTCTGGATCGCAATGTACTGTTCATGACCCAAGTTAACTCCCGGTATTAAATCAATTAACATTTTCAATCGAACCAAGCAACTACATTATTAAACCAATGAATTCAATTTTAAACGTTTATTAAACCAATGAAATTTCAAACGTTTACCACGATTCCTACGCAAACATCTACTAAAATCGAAGCAAGTACATTATTAATGAATGAAATTATAGACCTTACAAGACAAAAACGACAAGCGAAGAGGTACGCAACGTAAGGCATTGATAGCATCTGATGATTGGTGAAGGTTTGGCCGAAGAAATTCGAGATTGGAGATGAAGAGCCGACTACTTTATCTTGGAGGGCATGTTGGGGGAGACTAAGTGTGGCTGTGTTTTGTTGGATGAGGCTTAGGTTTTTTTTAGTGTGGAGTGGGTGTGAAAAGACGATATTACCCTTACGACGTCACACCTAGTTAACATAATATTCCCTTTTTCGAAATCACAATGTGACTAATTGTAAGGAAATACGTACAAGTTTCATGGCGCAGTACAAGAAGTTTTTGAATTAAGGAGGCAAAGTGAAAACTGACCCAAACCACAGTATGACAAATTGTAGTTTCCTCTTATTATTGTATTTTGGTGTATATAATTAACTCCTTATAAGTTGTGATGATGAAAATTGTGGTGAGAATGAAGATTGGATGATATAGAAGATGGATTTTGGAGATTGTTTACAAGGAAAGTGTTGGAACTTGGAAGGATCTTCAATGTTTGTGGGAAATGGGTGTTTTGCTAATGTACACTAGATTTCTTTTGATGGATAAACTGTAGGGAGATATTAATTATTGGGGAAGAAGGTGATTGTGTGTGATGGGTTTAACGAGCTTCATTCATCTAGATTACAACATAATTTGACAAAAGATCAAATACAAATAACTTTAACGTATAAAACGTACGAACTAAAGGTTTGCTGAAAAAACGTTGTGACATTTTTGTAATTATTTACATTGTAGAGTAATTATCAAAATTACTCTACAAATGATCTTGTATGGTAATTTTGATCTTGTAGAGTAAATTTTGTAAAATGTACTTGTAGAGTAATTTTGATCTTGTAGCGTAATTATCAAAATTACTCTTCTAGCGTATCTTGTAGAGTAATTTTGATCTTGTATGATAATTATCAAAATTACTCTACAAGTTTATCAAATTACTCTGCATCAAAATTACTTTACAAGTGTATGAAAATTACTCTGCAAGTTTATCGAACAACATACAATTCAAAATTATTCTACAAAATCATTTGTAGAGTAATTATGATACTCTATAAAATTACCTTACAAGATCAAAATTATCATACAGGATCCTTTGTAGAGTAATTATGATACTCTATAAAATTACTCTACAAGATCAAAATTACGCTACAAGAACATTTTACAAAATTACTCTACAAGATCAACATAACCATACAAGAACATTTGTAGAGTAATTTTGATAATTACTCTACAATGTAAATAATTACGAAAATGCCATCGCGTTTTTTTGGCTTTTTCATGCCTTTCGTACGTTTTGTAAGATAAGACACTTTATACGTGAACTTAAGTCCTTATAAAAGATCAAATACAAATAACTTTAACGTACGAACTGTAGGTTTTACTGAAAAAATGCAGTGGCATTTTTGTAATTATTTACTCGTAGAGTAATTATCAAAATTACTCTACAAATGATCTTGTTGGGTAATTTTGATCTTGTAGATTAATTTTGTAAAATGTTCTTCTAGAGTAATTTTGGTCTTGTAGCGTAATTATCAAAATTACTCTACAAGTGTATCAAAGTTACTCTGCATCAAAATTACTCTACAAGTTTATCAAACAACATACAATTCAAAATTACTCTACAAAATCATTTGTAGAATAATTATGATACTCTACAAAATTACCTTACAAGATCCAAATTACAATACAAGATTATTTGTAGAGTAATCATGATACTTTACAAAATTACTCTACAAGATCAAAATTACACTACAAGAACATTTTACAAAATTACTCTACAAGATCAAAATTACCCTACAATATCATTTGTAGAGTAACTAGGTTATAACCCGGAAACTTTCCGGGTAGGAAAATTTAATTTACAACAAATAAAAGTATAAAAATAACACTTTTAAAATCTAAAGTATCATCTTTCCATTTTCTCCACCATAAATTTTTAATTCGGTTTCTTAAACTTTTTCTTGTTGTAAAGAGCCACAAAACATACAAAAGCAAGAATGTATATTAATCATGTATATTTTTTTTAGTATAATAGATTATTCAAGCAGTTTAGAATCATTTACATGAATAATTTTCTTATGAGTGACAATTTGGGACCTGTGGAAATTTCAAGCAGTTTGGAATCATTTACTTATACACTAAGATTAATGAAAGGGGCAACTTGTAGTCCTATCACAAAACCGCACTATCAGATGAAGAAAAGTAACAAAATCATTTGACTTCTCTCACAAAAAAACGCAAACATAAATCAACTAAATAGCTTAAATTCCACAAATAATGCATGACTTCAAGAATCCGAATTCCGTGATACCAGTGAAAAAGAAAATAAATCACATATTACAAATAAGTTATTTATAATAGGCATATAAGTCACAAAATGTTGAAATCTGAAATATCTGCCACACGTATACAACCATATCAAAATAAAACATAAATTGACCCGCTAAATGGACAGCAACTCTTATTTTTTTAGCCTAACCATTGATAGAACATAAGCAAATCTATAATATGCTAAATCTGTTGAGGAAAAGGAGACTTGCAAAGATTATTTTGGCCTGCTACTCATCGATTGGAGCTACCTACATAATGTACACATTCACGCCCACATCAAAAATCTAAATATCCAAAGTAACAGAAAATGTTTTTTTACTAATAAACATACCTTTGCGATTAAGAGCAAAATAACAGGGAGGCGGCGATTAAGATCAGAATAACAGAGAGAAACGCAGTGTATGTACGTGTGAGACGAATCTGCAACTAACGCCGGAGATGGGAAATCCCACTCATTTGCAAATCCGTGACCGCGTGAAAACGACTACCTCTTGACGCGGTGGAACGACGGAGTTACAACAAAGCCACAGAACCTTGCCCCACCCACATCAGCTACAACAAAAAACATCAACCAAAAATACATGTTTGGATTTAGTAGAACCTTATCAATTTGTTTCATGAAGAAGATTAAGATTTTATAAACAAATAAAGAAACTCAGACATAAATCAAGAATGAATACCACTGAAGTAGGTCAAGATAAAAACTTAATCAAACCCAAATAAAATCGACCAAGTTGCATCCAACCACTATTTGTTGTTTGTAATTTCTTTTTTATTCTAAAATATCATACTACATAAAATATCCTAAACAAAGGGACACCATGAAGGTATAAAACGGTAAAATCTTCTTGATAAAAATATTTGTGCGCCCAAATCCAAACTCTCAACCAAACATCATAGAACCCTAACAATTTTATCATAAATTCGTCATTAGCATGTACCCATTACAATCGAAACGAACCTCAGAAGAAGCCGCAGTCGAGAGACTCAAACGAAACGAATCTCAGCCCAGACTTCTTATTCCAAAATCACACGATCTTCACAACCAAAGAAGTAATCTGCAAAAAAAAAAAAACAAAACAAAAAAAAATAGTTGTCTGCTTAATTGGGGTCAGACTTTTAATGCTCTTAATTGAGTAGCATTTGAAGTAAATCAATCAATTCTACCGATCAATTTCTTCAAAATTTGAAACATTCACAAACTAAAAAATATCATAAAAAATTATAAAACGTACCTGTTTGAGGTTACCTTCGGTTATGGCAACACTCTGAGGACTGGCTCAACTAACTCCATTTACCACGTTTAAACCAATCGCGGTTCCAATGATAATAGCAACAAACTAAATCATTCATTTGACCATCTCCACCTCCAGTCAACATTTTTAGGAGCTAATTAGTCAGTATGTTGCTTAAAAATAAAATCTTTAGCAAGTAAAAAAATTGATCATCAGTCCTAACAATTGAATCCAATTAACAAAACCATACAATTATCAACAACGTGGAAAAGAATAACAACCTGAGCTTCAAGTTTAGCAATATAAGCGATTAATGAACCATTATCCCTTCATTTAATCGATTCTTCATCAAATCCTGCTTCACGAAGACGAACTCTCAACATGTTATGATCCATTCCCATACCTGAAATAGATCAATGTATGCTGTCAGCAGCTATCAAAACATGAATCAAACTTGGAAAATAAAGAGCAAAGAAACAATACACATTGAATCGTTAAACATCACCAAAATCCTAAAATTTCAGATCAGATGGAGTTAATGAGCTAAGATGGAGACTGCTTACATGGACACTCGATCTGGTCGGTAATTGCACCTCCGATCAGATCAGAAAACTGCATACTGAAATAGGGTCCTTGGAACCGAGGCGAGAGACGGAGACCAGGGGTGAACACGCACGCATCACATATGCGAGGAGGTATTTATAAATTTTTTTTATCTTTATGGTAGGTTCTATCATCTTGATTTAAACCATATTTCACCAAAAGCACAAATGTAATCCGCCAGGTAACCCAGCGAACCTAAAAACCCAAAATCTCAAGTCACTGAGTCCAAATAAAGCTCAGATAGCAAAGTTTAAAATATCCAATTGAATAAAGTGGGAGAAAGATCAAAACTCAAAATAAACCTAATAAACCATACATTTCGCTTTATAACTCGAATGAAACAATATATTAAACTACCCATAAATCTTGACACGTACCCAGCAAACATGGTAGAATCATCCACTTGAGCCACCACTTGATTAGTAAATCACCCTACCCACACCATTAAGTAAAAAATTAATAATAATAATCAATCTTTATGCACCAAATGCCAACCAAATGCTGAAAAAACACATTGTTTATTAACGTTATAAATTGTTCAATAATGTTTTTATAATTGAATATTGTTTGAATATATACCTTTTGTCTTTTCTCGAGACGTGATACATATGACCAAGAATCAAACGGTGTTCATAAGCATACCTCTAAGAATGCTTCTCCCTTCGTTTATTCTCTATGGAAAATTTATAAGCTTACTGAAACACTATTAGTTTGCCTCTGGTCATGTTCACTTGCAAAAAAGAATAAAAAATAATAAACAAATAAAAAAATACCTGACTGATACAAAAGAAACAGACAAAAGTCCAGTTACAACATCCCATTTGCTTTCAAGAAAGATAAAAAAAATAGATGAAAGATTTATATCCAAGCGATACCTCAACTGAAGGATTTACTTTAAAGAAAGCAAAACACCTATTGCAAAAAAAAGGTAGAATTTTTTAATTAACGTAGATCTAAACTGAAAACCTAAACTCCAAACCTTTTATTTCCAAACCATTTTAATTCTAAGCAAATTAAACATCTTGAACAACAAAAAAATGGAAGATTTACAATAATGATTGACTTCAAAATTTAAATTTAAAATAATGATTGACTTCAAAATTTAAAATTTAAAATTTAAATTTTAAATTCTGAAAATCAAATCACTAACATCCAATCCCGTAAATTAAGCAAACTTATTAGGAAAGTCTAACATAGCCAAGCAAAATTGCTCCACCATTTATTTATAGAAAGAGATACCTTAATTTAGGAAAACCATATAATACTAAAATTTAAGGAAATAACGAAATCTTTGATGAATTGTAATTAATACATATTAAAACAGTACAAAATTTATTAGAAACAACCCAAATATTCAAATTTTAAAAAATATCATAGTTAGATTTGCAAAATATATATATATTACAAAATTATACACATCAGCATAAACAATGAAACCTAAAAAGGGTTGATTGACCACCTTTGAATTTTTTTCTAAATAAAGGGTTAAATTTACCATCTCAGAACATCCATGAGTAAAAACACAGCTGTCAGTTAATCCGTCCATCTTAACGTTATAAAATCTATATACTAAATAAAGGGTTGATTGACCACCTTTGAAAATTTTCCCATAAAATTGCCTCCAAAATTCATCAGCCATGACCTGCAAAGGTAGTGATAATTAAAAATTAAAAAACCAATATACAGAAAGAAAAAATTATTCAACATACTGATTGTATAATATATACTACTTACAATAACGTCTTCCTCAGGTGTCATTTTGGATATAAAGCAATTTTCATGAACAAATAATTTAAACACCGAAAGAAAGGATGATGATGGTCCAAAGGACTGAAACATAAGATAGTCATTTTATCTTATACAACTATCCCGAACAACTTTGGTGAAGCCATCACCATGTACAGGGCCCAAATCAGCTTTTTTCAGTCTTACAAACCATAACTTGTTGCCATCAACAATCTTAACAAATTCTTTGTAAGGTGGTTGCTCTCCCCACATCAATGAAGCATAGTCATTAGGTATTTGCTATGAGTTTAAGAAAAAAAAATAAACATAAACATCAGTTTACTTAAAATTTGATTACTAATTAGAAAACAAATAAACATACCAAAAATAATGGGTCATCTTCCTCAATAAGCTTTAAAAATGAAGGATTGTTGTTACTCTGATCCATATCTGGAAATTAAATATGAAAGCTTTTTAAAAATTAAAACAGTAAACTATTTATAGAAACAAACTTATAATATCGGGAGAAACTTCTAAAACAAATAATTAAAAAGGAACGGTTTCTAATAAATTTAAAACCTATTTATTTTTAGAAACACAATCAATATTCCGTAAAAACATATCACACACTAAAAATTTACATAATCTTTAATGGATTCAAAATTAACACAATATAAAATTTATTAGTTAATCATGAAAAAAGAAAAACAGAAATAATAAACCAAAACAAAAGAATCATTAATACATATTAATACAATTCAAAATTTATTAGTAAAAAAACAAAGATTTTCAAATTTCAAAAAATATCATAGTTAGATTTGCCAAAAAATCAAAAAAACAAAAACAAAATAACTTAAAAGTTATAGAGATTAGCATAAACAACGAACACTATCATTATACCGGATCAAAAAAAACACCAAAAAAAAACGATAAAATTAAACTTACCTCTTGTGTTCGAAGAAGATTCAGACTCCTGCAGTTGCATAAAAATTAGGGTTTATCATGAAAAAACAAAAAACAAAAAACAAAATAAAAAAATCAGTAAGAGCATCACTCTTTCAAAGACATCAAGAATAGATACATTAATAAGATTAGATTCGAAAATTTTAAATCATCATCAGCAACACAAAAAATACAGAAAAATGATAAAAAAAAAGTGTGATTAAGCATTTAAAATACATAACAATCTAATCTTATTTATAGAAACACTTTAAATTTTCGTTGATGAAAAAAGGAGGGGTTTCAAAAAACGTAAATCAATTTATTTATAGAAACGTTTTAAATTTTCGGGAAATTAAATCAATACCAAATTTAGAAACTATTTATTTTTAGAAACACAATCAATATTCCGTAAAAACATATCCCACACTAAAATTTGTATAATCTTTAATCGACTGAAAATTAATACAATATAAATTTTATTACTAACAACAAAAGACTGTAACAAAAATCCAGGATAAACAATGAAACCTAACTTTATAAGGGATGAGCATAAACGATGAAACAAAAAATTATACCGGATCAAAAATTAGCAAAACAATAATAAAATTAAAGTTACCTATAACATGTTCAATGAAGATTCAGAGTCCGCCAGTGGCATATAATTTAGGGTTTATCATAGTTAGATTTGACAAAAAAAAATAAACAAAATAAGTTAATAATTATAGACATTAGCATAAACGATGAAAACTGTCATAATACCGGATCAAAAAACAACAAAAAAAAACGATAAAATTAAACGTACCTCTTGTGTTCGAAGAAGATTCAGAATCATGCAGATGCATAAAAATAGGGTTTATAATGAATAAACAAAAAACAAAATAAAAAAATCAGTAAGATCATCACTCTTTCAAAGACATCAAGAATAGATCCATTAAAAAGATTAGATTCGAAAATTTTAAATCATCATCAGCAAAAAAAAAATTGATAAAAAAGTGTGATTAAGCATTTAAATCTACAAAAAAAAAAGAACACAAATAATTAGCATCCGCGGAAAGGGTTTTGAACAAAAAATAAGTTCCTCCAGGATCGAAGAACATAAACAAAGAGTATCTTGATCGAACAACATAAACAAACAGTATTTAACCTTGATCATGTAGTTTTACCTTAGATTTTTGAAAGATTCTTGATTGAATATGAAGATCGAAGTTGGTAGGTATAAGAGAGAGAACAGAGAGAAGGAAGGTGTACGTTTGATATTTTGGGTTACAATAATTGAGAGAACAGAGAGAAGGAAGGTGTATGTTTGATATTTTGGGTTACAATAATTGAGAGAGAACATTATATAAGATCCATATTGTTAATGGGTTATATCGAAACCCATATATCCGACCCAAGTTCTGCCGGATCCCGCGTCCAACATTATATTTTGGTTTGTGTATTGTGAAATTTGGTTTGTGTATAGTTAATTAGACAAATTCCCTCCCAAAATCAACATTCACTAAACCAATGGATGCCACATCAGCAAAATGGCTCCACCATTCAAGGACACATAACCCAAATCATCTCATTTATTAATATATATAGATTTTGATAAATACTCTACGAGTAAATAAGTACAAAAATGCAACCGCGTTTTTTTTCATGTTTTTTGTACGCTTTGTACGATAATACACTTTGTACGTGAACTTAACTCTATGTAAATTTTAATATTATAATGATGAGTAGGGTTCCTACGGAAAGTGTGTTTTTCCTAGAAAGTCTAGGAAGCGATCTGGTCCATTAGATTGGTGTGTTTAAGGGTTGAGATTAAATCAAGGGCAATCTTGTAATATTTAACTATATTTAATAGATTGTTTTAAATGATCAGGGGCAAAATCGTCATAACAGTGTTTTAAACCAATAAAAAATAACCGTCAACATATCACATCTCCTTAATGCACGCGAATTTCCCTCTCTCACTTTCTCTCTCTAAACCCACAACGAAATCACTAAAAAATCATACCAAAAATACCTAAAATCATGGATGAAGATAAGAGATTTTCAAACTTCTATATACGTAAGATCAAACGGACATTGTGTTCTGTGTTTTATTAGGCGATTAGGGTTCAATCGTGTTCTACATTGAAGTGTTTTATGTTTGCAGGGAAGAGATTAAAAAAAAGGTGGATTTGAACAAGATGGATGCGAGCAGAATCGAAGTCGCTGGAAGAGAAAACACAGTCGCCGGAAGCAAAGTTGTAGTCGCCAAAACCATAGGTATGTGTTTTAAAATAACAAATGTGTGTATGATTCCCGTTTGTTGGGGATGACTGTGTTTTTTGATTGGTTGTGTTTGGTTATGTGTTTTATGGTATGGTTATGTAGGTTTTATATTTGATCAATTTGTGTGTGTGGGTTGTGTTTTAAAAAAAAAATTTGTTAAGGAGTTTGCCCCAAATGTGTTTTAAGCCCAGTTTGTTAGTCGGTTTTCACTGAACAAATGTGTTTTATGGACAGGTTTTGAACAAATGTCTTTCATTATGGTTTTAACCTGCTGTGTTTTAAGCCCAGTTTGTTAGTGGGTTTTCACATAAACTCTGTTTGTTAATGGGTTTTTATTTAAAATGTGTTTTAAACAGATGGGTTTTAAGGTAAGTTTGCCTAGGTTTTAAACATGATTAAGTTAGGTTTGTGGATTATATTATAAAAACATAAATGTCCTATTGGGTATTTATCATAAATGTGTTTTACTATTAACTGGCACATGTGTGTTTTACAATTATAATTGATTTGTTAAGTTTTGAAGGCCTACTGAGCTATGATTTATAAAGGGAATGTGTGATTGGGAATTGTGTTTTATAGATCCTAAACAAGTGTTTTCCAGTCAAACGGAGAAAGAGTGAGAGAATAAAAGGAAAATGGCTTTCAAGGGTACCCGGAAACCCACCTGACAAACCAATTATACTGGATGAATCAGACACAGAAGAAGCATCACCTTTACTAGGTGCGGTTAGTTGTGGCAGTGAAGGGTGGGGGTAACTTATATGGCTATCTGTCTGATCAGTTGTGTTTTTTTGTTACTAACAGTTGATCCTGTTAACAAAACTACAAACACGGTAGACAACAAAATAGACTGCGCACAACAACCGCCTGCCGACACCCTTCTGTCTGACATTGAACATCTGTTTCCGAACGTAATGGATAAAAATGACGATTTACAGCCGGAACCCAACGAAAATCGTGAAATGCCCATATGTAAGTTAGATGAACAAACATGAAAACATATGTTTGATGATGTAAAACACAATGCATAATACTAACAACTTTTATGGCCTTTAAATCAGCCGAAGCAAGCAAAAAGGGTATCGATACCGGTAAGAAAAGGAAGGAGAAAAAGGCTGGAATCGAACCGAAAGAAAAGAAAGTTGCGGTTATACCAACAGTCAATACACCTAAAGAAGCAGCACGTGGTAAATTGAAAATTATGAACTAAATTTCAGTTACTGAAAAGACTGACTTGCTGATCGGCTTCGTGTGTTGGTGTTTTGTCAGGTTCCACAATAGAAGATTCTGATGATGATTTTGACAACCCACCTTGGAAAAAAACGAGGTCGGGTGCTGGCCCACAAGTTGTTGAAAAAACACAACGACCCGCAGATGCTAGTTCAATCAAAGACTCAAAAACACGCAAGAGGCCAACAACGGTCAAGAATTACATACCACTTTCAGATGGGAAACTAACTTTGCGATTGGCTCTTAAGCACATGGGGGAGTTGATGGAATCTTTGAACGAAAATCAACGGGGGGCTGTCAGAAACATAGGTTTCGGTTCAATACTTAGCTTTAGAATGGGTTCGATTCCCTCAACTCTGAGTTGGTGGTTGGTAAATAACTACGACACTAAAACACGGGTCTTGAATTGCGGTAGCCACCACATTCAAATAACAGAGGAATTGGTGCACGATGTGTTCGGCGTACCAAGAGGGAATGAAGAAATAAAGGAAGTAGAGAGAGCAAGGGCTGATTTCCACGAGGTTGTGGCAGAATGGAAAGGACAATTCGAAAGCGCTCCTGCACGCTTGACGCCTGTTCAATTCAAAACATACATGCAGGGCCAAAAAGCGAGCGAGAGAATCTTTGTGTTGAACTTTTTGTTATTCTACAACACACTACTCGGAGAGACAACTACGAATTCATCAATTAATATGAAGTTTTTACCAGCCTTGCATCGAGGGAAGGATATCAGAAGTTTTAACTGGTGTGAGTACATGATCAGATGTCTGGATCGAACGGTGGAAACATGGACACCAAAGGAACCCTTTCTTGGACCAATGCCTTTGCTAGTGGTATGTTCTAAGTACATATATAATTTTCTAAAATCACACACTATGATTGTGCTTTAAAACACATCTGTTTGCTGGTAAAACACATTAATATTGTTTCAGTATAGTAATGCACCAATATAATCACAACATATTTTGAAAACCATTATGATGAAATCTGATCATAAAAAAACACAATGTGATGTAATGTGGAATAGGAAAAACCATCAACACACATTCGAAGTGTTGTTAAACAGCATTATAAGTGATAAAACACAATCTGATGTATATAAAAACCTTAAAACACATCTGACATCAGTATGTTCTTGGTTTTTTACAGGCTGCGTTGATACGTGACCAAAAGATATACAAAGAAGGTGAGCCAAGAGCAACTCATCTCATCGAAGATATCACTGATGACGATATCGAGGCAATCAGCATAAAGTTGGACTCGGTCAGATTTGATCAAATTTTAGTGGATGCATATGAGTTGCAACCGGAACAAAGCTATCCATTTGCAAAAAAGTCTGATGAAGAAATTAAATCAAAAGAAGTGAAAACAACTAAGAAATATGAACCCAAGACTGTAAAACACAAAAGCAAATGTGATCCAGAAAAAAGAAAGAAGTCTGTTGTGAAGCCGGCCGGTAAAACGCATGGTAAACCTCCGGTCTCAGAGGTACCGAAAAAAAAAACAAATTGAAAAGGAGCTGGCGAAAACCGATGAGGTTGGGAAGAAGAAAACTGATGTTGAAAGTGGCCCGGAAACTGCGCCTGTTGTAGAAGAAATTCCGGTTAATGCGGGTTTCCATGCAGATTTTGCAGAATGCATGAATGTAGATGTTGGCCCGGAAACAGTGCCTGTTGTGGATACATCCGATATAGAAAAATACTACAGAGAAACAGGCGAGTGGGGGCAAACACAACAAAGTCAGCCGGGGATGACCTCACCTATTGTATCTCAATATGGATCGACACCACGAGCGACACAAAGCGACGAGGTAATCTTCTATTTTTGCAATTAATTCTACTAAACACAAACACACTGAACATTTGATACACATTCTGATTACCTAAAAATAATTTTTTTGAGATGTGGCAGATGTAATACCTTAAAACACATCCAGAATACCAACAAACACATTTTCAGAATAGTAAAACACATTGAATATTGGCAGATGTAATACCTTAAAACACATCCAGAATACCAACAAACACATTTTCAGAATAGTAAAACACATTGAATATTGGGAAAATATGCATTGTGAACCTTTGTTACACATTGTGATTGGTAAAACACAATAATGATGAAAAAAACAAATAATGATTGGTGAATATCATTTTCAAACAGGTAAAACACTTTCAGAATTGTAAAACACATTGAAGATTGGGAAATAGCACACTGAACATTCATTACACATTCTGATTGCTAAAACACAATGCTAACAGGTAAAACACAATAAGCATTGAAAAAAAAAAAACAATAATGATTGGTAAAACACATTTTCAATCTGGTAAAAACACATTGCATATTGAGAAAAATAAGACAATGATAAAGTGTGTATGATGTAAATCAGGTACATGCGGGAATGTTGGAAGTGTTCTTGAATCAATTCGATGAATGTGTAAAAAGGATAAACGACACTTTTACAGAAGGTTTCCAATTGTACCCCCAAAGTGAGAAAATCAAAGAGATACACACATTGTGGACTGAGAAGCTGAAAAAGGTTGGATCGACGTGTACGACGACTGCACAAACACAAACTCCTACGGATAAAACACCGGAAAAAGAGGCAAATAAGGAGAATTTGGATATGTCACAGTTGTCGCAGTGGACACCTTCATTGGTAGAAGAGATATGTAAGACGGTTGACAAGACAACCACACAGACGACTGCGCTTGCAGTAATTGAGCAGCCCGCACAGACGACTCAGGTTGAAGTAATGGAGCAGCCCGCACTCGTCGTCACACCGATCTCCCAAAAAACACAGGAGGAATATGAATATACGATTAGACGTGGGCAGCTTATACACGAGTTGGACCTTGGAAAGCGGAAAGTAAGACCGCAAAGACAAACAGAGTTGACCGATGCTCTAAGGTCTCCATACGTGAAGCGGGCAGTAGAGATTAAGGCAAAGCTTGAAAACGCTGAGGTCTCAGTCAGCTCATACATGTTTTCAGCCTGGGGTTCAGTGTGGTATGTTATAAAAATGCCATTTATAATACGTTATACAAAATATTTTCACACAATATTTGAAACTGATTCTGATGAATATATTATAACACATTTATTAAAACACATTTGTATACATTAGGGATGTTGTGTTTAGAACTAAGAGAGGAGTGCCGGTTATGAGATCTCCGCTCGAATCATTATTGCCAGGAATCGAAGTGCACATATTGGTAATAAGCGCATGGGCGGATTTGTTGAATTATGAAGAAAAATTCAAGCAAAAGGGGAGCATCGCACGCCTGTTCTGTTCAGTAAATATGTTGGTAAGGCTGATCATAATGAAATTGAAATTTAAGTTTACACTTTAGTAATATTGTTTAACGAAATCACTTTAAAATGCAGAATGAAGAAGACTACATAAAAAATGCAAAATCGAGGGCAAAACATTCGCAGACAACATGGAACCGGTTTTAGTTTCTGCTGATGTGAAAAAGATACCTGACCAGTCACTCATCTTTGTACCAGTCTTACACGACGCCCATTTCTATTGTGTATGTTTTAATTTAAGGGACATGAAGGTAGAGGTTTTGGACAACAGCGCTAAGGATATCTCAATGCAAGCCAAATACAAAAAAAGGCCGGAAAAATTGGTACGCCCCTCTATATATAAACTACAAACGTCCTTTGTTATAGAAATGCATGCCCTTTTATTACACCTTTGTTATAACACAAATAACAAACTGCAAAAAAGTTTAAAATAGTTCATAAAGATATATAAAGTTTGATGTTAAAACACACTTGATACTGAATGATATTAAAGTTTTATAAAGTTTGATGTTAAAACACAATTGATACTGAATGATATTAAAGTTTGGTGTTAAAACACAACAGATACTGAATGATATAAAGTTTGTTGTTAAAACACACTTCATCAGAATTATAAAGTTTTATGTTAAAACACAATTGATAATGAATGATACAATATCAGCACTATTAATACTTTAAAACACAATTTAATGTGACAACATAATAACAAATAATATTAACTTAAAACACACTACATCAGAATTTTAAAATATGCTGTTAAAACACAATGATACTGAATGCTACCTAATAACGGTATTATGAACTTAAAACACACTGAGTCAGAACTTAAAATTAGTCCCCTTGTTAATTACGGTGTGCATTTACATGAATTTAGTTTAAAACACAATCTGATTAAATTGTTTATCATGCAGCGTGATGCTTTATCAGTGTACTTGGAAAAAATGGGCATCCAGCGGGCGGGGTGATCGGTAAAGTTGAGCCGGTACGATTGGAGATGCCATGGCGTACAAAAAATAATGTAATCGATTGTGGCGTTTTCCTGATGCGCCATATGGAAACATACAAGGGCGTAGCTGGAAAAGGTTGGGAATGCGGATTCTCAAACGAGTGCACTGATGCGGGTGAGATTTCATACAAGCAGCGCAAAGAAATTGATGATCTCAGGCAGAAGTACATTACGAAGATGCTCCTAAGTGAAGCAAACGAGTACAGAGGTTTTGTTAAAGCTGAGGTTGCTAGATATAACAAGTTGTCGGCCGATGAAAAAAAGAGGCTAGAAGCAAAAGCCTATGACGAAATCCTTGAAAGATTGGATAAGTAACTTAAAATAGGATGTTCTTGTAGAAACACTTCGTTGGCGGTGGTTTTTTGAAGTAGTATGGGATGTTCTAAAAAAACAGTTTTAACATTTGGTTCAGTTATCTTTTTTTTTTTTGTGTTTCCTGTCGATAAAAACAGTATAACAGTTTGAACCTCTTTAACATAGTGAATTTATGTCGATAATGTTACTTTGTTTCGATGTACCTAAGACATACATTTGTATGACCTCTTAAAACACAGCCTATATACATCATGCAAATACTGTGATCTGGTAACCAGCCTATCTATTTCATCAAGTCCCTATACTTTAAACAAAGTTAAAACACTTTAATAGCTTTACAAAATAAACTGAATACCAAAACCTGCATGCTAATAAAATAATGAAAAATAAAACATACAATTAAATGAAAGTAAAAAAACATTGACTTCAGCTTCAAAATATCTGTTAAAACACATTACATATAACAGGCTGATGGATTCTCAGTAACTTAAAACACATTTTAATCTTTAAAATACATTAACTGTTAAAACACATTACATATAACATGCTGATGGTTTCTCTGGAACACAGTTAATACTTTAAACACAGTTGAAAATACTGTGATCTGGGAACCAGCCTATCTATTTCATCAACACTTTATAGTTTACACACAGTTAAAACACTTTTTTTACAAATCAATATATATGCCAAAACCATGAACAAATCAAGCATCCTATAAAACACAGGAGGCTATTTAAAAAACAAACTTAACACTAAAACACAAGGCAACAATAACATAAAATGTCGAATCCAACAAGTCTTAAAATCAACAAAAACAAATCCAAAACAAACATACGAGAAAAATAAAACAGAAAATTGAATAGTTCAGCAACAGACTTAAAATTTTGATAAAAAAGATCCTACTCTGCCATGTCCTCATCATCCATATCTGCATCGTTTCCAGATGTGTAAAACACATCATCAGCATCGTTCGATCCAGGACCATCACCTTCAACAACTGTAGCAGCATCTCCTTCGCGAATTGTATCTTCATTACCTTCAGCATTCCGCGAAGCACCTGCCTCAGTCACAGCCGCTGTGTATTTCCAACACGTTACTCTGTTATGACCATATTTTTTACATAATGAACATTGACGACGTTTACTTCCAGACTGACTTATGGCTCGCTCCTTTTGAGATTTAAGGTGTTTATGAGAACCACAACCCTTGAACCTGGTACCAACTGGAACACGGATAGTGGCCGTGCTCTCTGGAGCAACTCCTAGCAGTTCAGCAAATCGATTACGTCGTGTCTTGGGAGGTGCATTTATTTGAGCTTCATCAGCAACTGACATAAACTGCTTGATATGATCACGAAAATCAGACAACTTATCAAATTTTCAAATCAACTTGTTCACAACATACTCAGTTGCGTGACTAATCTCACGAACACAACGGTTAACCTCCTCACTACGATCTGGATCTCCACCATCCGTAAGAATAGACCCAGGGGAACTATTTGGAACAGCTTCACGCGTCCAACGCCTCAATATATATTGTTTCGGAAACTCCCTTACATCAAGAATCCGTAACACGCAAAAGATGTGACTGCACAACAATCCAAACTGCTCAAACCGGTTGCAGATACACTTCACAGTTACATCTTCCTCGCGTATCATAACCTGTAACATTTAATATCCATAAAACACAGTTCTTATAAAAAAATAGATAATTAAAAAAAATGTATACATAAAGTAAAACAAAATGTCACCTCGAAGAACGAAGAATATGGCTGATCGAGATCCTTTATAAAAAACTTAATGAAATCACCAACGTGATCTAATCTGACACTAGTACAACGATGAATAGCATGTTGAATCTCGAGTTGAACATCCAAAAATATAGTTCTGGTATATAACTCAGCTGCATGCTTCTCGAGAACAAAATCACTCCACTCTCCAGGGTTGGTGTATCGAGTGTCATGATCGTTTTTTCGATGCTCGTGCCTTTGCGCTTCAATAGCCGTGTCAAAGTGGCTAAGAAATTCAACCAACGTGCCCTTTGGATTGCTTATCTTGCCAAAAAAGTGATTCTCGCTTTCGGACCTAGATGATGTCCGCATAAGACCAGACATTTCTTCTTCGCGATAGTAAGCTGGAATCCATGATTCACGTAGCCCGTATATATACGTCAGCCATTCATGGTCGGTTAAACCGAAATCATTTAAAATAGCTGCCCATTCAGCCTCAAACGCTTCGGGCAATAGAGAATCAGTCCAAACAACTGCAGACAATCTTTTCCTGAAATCTGTATTTGAACACAGGGCAGCCCCGACCTAAGGGAACATTTTAGCATGTATGACAAAAAAAAATGTTAAAACACAGTAAAAAACACACGTGTAAAAAAAGAAAACCCTGTCATATAAAAAACAGACCTTTGTAGTGAGTTTATCCATGATATGCCACATACATAACCGATGCCTCGACTCAGGCCAAACATCCGCTATAGCCCTTTTCATCGCAGGGTCTTGGTCAGTAACGATTACGGGAGGCGCGTACCCATATGCGTTCTTGATCGCCCTAAGTAACCAGCTATACGTCTCTGCCGTTTCAGACCCGAGAATTGCAGCACCAAGTGTCACGTTCCTATTATGATTATCAATCCCTGTGAAAGGGACAAACATCATGTTATACCTGAAAAAAAAACACACAATCAGCGATGACAATAGATCATAATGTATTTATAACACAGTAGGTTTTAAAACACATTGAATATATAAAAAATTAAACTCCTCGTTACTTGTTACGCTTATAGGTAGCATCAAATGATATAACGTCCCCAAACATATAATAATTCCTCTTCATATCCTCGTCGGCCCAAAAATTGCACTTCAACACACCTTCGTCTGTCGTTTCATATTCACACGAGAAGTTCGGTAAAAACTCTTTTTTCCTCATCAGTCGCTTGACAAACATTTCCGCATCAAACTCTCCGATAAAAAGATTTAATTCTTTCTTGAAATTTTTAAAATCGACTTTGGTCGCACCGACTTTGTCGAACCCACCATACACTTCCTTCATAATGTTAAATGCACGAACAGGACCAATGTTGAGATGTGACATCTTATTTATCATCTCTTCATGTGCACGATTAATACCCCTGTTTTCCTTGAGAAGATGTAAATCTTCTTCATGCACAAAATCATGGTTGTGCGTCTCTGTAAAATGATACAGCAAATACTTCTTAGCATCGCTAAGCTTTATTCTGATCGCAGCTTGGCATCCGGTCCTTTTTGATGGTACCCTACGTACCCACCTATCAGACGGCTGTTCGACTAAAGTATCGACCGGTCGAAAGTCTTTTTGACCCTCCTTTGAACAATAAAAGTACTTGTTTATAACAATACCACGGTTCTCGTGCTGTGTGCCCTTCCTTACAGTCCAACCTCCCGCTTCTGCGTAAGTTTTATAAAGGTTATACGCGTCATCAATTGTGTCGAATAGCATGCCCTCTGCTGGCGTCAACGAAGAGGGTGAATCTGGAATATATCTCTTTGTCCCAGTGTTTGGAGAGACTTGTTCAACACCACGTATTTGGTAATTAGGTGCATCTACAACACATTACAAAAAATAAGCATAAAACACATTTCTAAAACATAATATTGCAAGTTAAAACACACTCATTCAATGAAACTATAAAAAAAGTTGACAACAACCTCAATATCTGTTAAAACACATAACTTGTAAAACACATTACTGTTACAACACATTATACAAGGTGAAACTATAAAAAACATTGACTTCAAACTCAATAACTGTTAAAACACATCACATTTAACAAGTTGATGTTTTCTCATAAAGAGTTTAAATAAACAGAACAAAAAACTACAAAATATGGAAGTTAAAACACACCATTCAATATGTAATAAAAGGGTGATCTTTCGGGCTACAAACCATCAGCCCACTTATGTGAATCATTAAACACAAAAAACCTGAACCTGTATGACTGTTAAAACACAACACCAATAAAAAGATGATGGTTTGTCACAACCTCAACATCTGTTGAAACACATAACTGGTAAAACACATTACTTTTCAAACACATCATTCATGAAGAAACTATAACAGAACACATAACTGGTAAAATACATTACTGTTAAAACACAACATTCAATATGGAACTATAAAAAACATTGACTTCAACCTCAAATAACTGTTAAAAACACATTAATATTTAAACAAACCATTCAATGAAATTATAAAAACCATTGATTACAACCTCAATATCTGTTAAAACACATAACTGGTAAAACACATTACTATTAAAACACAAAAAACCTGAACCTGTATGTCTGTTAAAACACAACACCAATAACAAAGATGATGGTTAGGCACATAAATTACAAATATGGATTTTTAAACACACCATGAAATATCTTGAGAAAAAAAAAATTAATCTTCAGATTACAAAAACATCGGTCACCTTATAGAATCACTAAACACTAACACCTCAACCCCTCTGGCTGTTAAAACACAGCATCAAGAACAAACTGACGATTTTACAGAAATATGATAATAAACAACAAAAAAAAACTACAAAAGTAACTGTAATTACCATCTCCACCATCAGCAAGTGTGTTCGAAGCCATGATTTTTCAGACTGAAATAATATTGAATAAGAACGATGCTGGTGAAGAATGGAATGATCGAAATTATAATATATAGATATGTGTTTCGTGTTCCTGATATTTGGAATAGATTTGGATTAAAAAAAAAACTAAAATCCCGAAAATCATGTGTGTAATCGGTTACACATATGATCATGCAAAAAATAGTTATTTGAGATAATTACCAAAAATAAAATTAATATATGAAATTACATGTTTGCCCTTATAGTTAAAATACATCCATGACACATGTCAATATACTATTGCTTCCTAGATTTTCTAGGAAAAATGGACTTTCCACACAACTCCCACTCTTATAATGATAATTTGAACAAATTTAAGTAGATAAAAATATATTGTTTAATGGAACAAATTAACTAATGTATGCTTTAGAGGAAAATCAATTGGTTTGTACGGAGACAACTTATGGCCTTTCAATGTGGAGGTTATGGGTTGGAATTTCAATTGGTGCAATATTTTCTAGATGAGCCTGGGGATTTACCACGGTGGACCTTTTGCGATGTTTTCCCCTGAAATGTTAGGTGGGCTTGGTCACCAACGCTGTCTGTGTTCGCAGGGCGTGGGTGTCCTTTCGCCATGGGTTTGCCCGAATGACTGGGCTTGTATAGTATTAGGTGGCCGTTGAACATGTAAAGGCAACTCCTTCTTAGATGGGGTACTAAACATTTTTTAGAGGTGTCAAGTTCAAATAATAAAATACAAAAAGTAAATTCTTTTGCAAAATTAATTTTTCTACTCCAAACTGGCCCAACCGTTAAACTCTTGCTCGTAAAAAAACTGACAAGTCCAAATAGTAATTGTTCAGTTCAGTCATAGGAATTGAACCAACGAGAAGACTGGTTCTTTGTACAATCAATCTGATTGACTACTCTAATCCGGTTTTAATAACATTACAAAATACGCCAAGATCTGGAAAAGTTAATTCTTGATGCAACCTCTCTACATTTTGAGTATAATCGGTCAAGTAGATTCTCGATGTCTCAAGATAAATCCCTAGTCTATCACACATCTCAACAAGATATTAGAGTGATTTAAGTCAAACAATATAATGGCAAAAACTGAAAGTTTTGAAAAGATAGAGGGCTATAAGTATATAACAACCGACGGTTATGTACCCTGACAATAACCGCAACACAAAATTTAAATCCACGGTTACACACAACCAACCTTAAAAAATCTCCAAACATCATCCCATTCTTCCAACCTTAAACTCTCCAAACTCCCATCAAAATGGAACCATCACCACCATACGACGAAACCGGCATCCGAATCTACACCCCATCACCCCAAACCACACACAATCCACCACCACCACAAACCACCACACCTACCCACCGTAAACGCCTCCAAAAAACCATCTCAAAAAGCGTCCAGAAAACCCTCTCAAAAACCTCATTACTCGTCAACTTCCTCCCCACCGGTACTCTACTAACATTCGAAATGGTTTTACCCTCAATCTACGGCAAAGGCCACTGCACAACAGTCGCCACCCTCATGATCAACCTCTTACTTGCCATTTGCACGTTTTCTTGTTTTTTCTTTCACTTCACTGACAGTTTTCACGGGCCCGATGGTAAGATATACTACGGGTTCGTGACGCCTTCGGGGTTGAAGGTGTTTAAGCCGACTAGGGAGATTGAGGTGCCGAAAGATGAGAGGTATAAGAGTGGATTTACTGATTATGTGCACGCGTTGATGTCGTCTAGGGTGTTTATGGCGATCGCGTTATCGGATCATAGGATTACGGATTGTTTGTTTCCTGGGCATGGAAAGGAAATGGATGAAGTTATGCAGAGTTTTCCGTTGATGGTTGGGATTGTGTGTAGTGGTTTGTTTCTAATGTTTCCTAATACCCGGTATGGGATTGGGTGTTTGTCGGCTTGATGGTTGTTGTTGTGTATGCTTGATCTATTTATGTTTTTTTGTTTGTGAATGTTATGATTTTGGGTATTCAAATGGTGTTTGGTGTAAGTTATTTATAGATATTTTCATGATTTGGTGTATATTGTTGGAGATGGAGTTTATGATGTTAAAACTACAAAGTGAATAATTCGGTAGTTAACATTTTAATTCCGTGTTAGAGGTGCAAAAATAAACTGAGTTGAGATCTGAAACCGGTTTGTAAACTGGACCAAGACGACAAGAGAAAACGGTTTGAGTGAAACTAGTCGCTACCAGTGCCGGACCCAGGATTTTTTTTGGTGGGGGTGCATAAATTTTTTAAAGATTTTAGACCCCTAGCTTTATAAAAAAATCGGTTCATAGCGGGTCGGATCGGGTCGGGTCATGTAAAACAAGTAAACACAAACAAAGTTTCATAGCCGGTCGAATCGGGTCAAGTCCATTTCAATTTTCAAACAATCAAACTCTAGTTCCTTACTTTCTATCACATTAACAAACAAAAAAACATCAAAGTTCAAACTATCCCTACTTCTATTTCTCTTAATCATTAAACAAGAGAACAAAAAAACTTATCTAAAACATATCTTGGTCATAAATTAGAAGAATCCGGTGAAAAAAAAGTGGTTTAACCCCTTTCCTCTTGAGAACTCGCGGCACAACTTCCCTACTCATTGTTCCTTCCTAATCATATCACATACAAATAAACAAGGATCTTCAAGTGTTCAACCATAGCCCATGTTCCTTAATTTTCAATTTAAAATTTTGAATTTCAAGCTCTAGTAATTGTTATTTACCAACCAACAATCATATAATCAACAAAACCACCCAACTAAAGACTAGAACAACCCAAAAAATACATAAAAACATATAAAATTTTAAACTTTTTTAACAAATATATATATATGTTTCTAGAATCATATAATTAATAAGAGATTAAGAAACAACAAACTCATCCTATAAAGACTAGAACAACCCCAAATTACCTCAAAACACATAAAAGTTTAAACTTTTTTAACCCATTCTAAAATCCTATTATCTCATGACTTTTGAACAAAATCGTATAAACATCAAAAAAAAAAAAAAAAAACATGTACCTGTCTAGGGCGGCCTGAATTAACCAGTTTGCAGCCGGAATTTTGCAGTCGCCAAACGGAATTATGCTGTCGCTGGGCGCTGAAGTGAGGCAGAGGGATGGCGGGAGTCGCTGGCAAGTGGCAGCGATTTGGGTTTTTTTTTTATTATGTGGACTGATGTTGTTTAACAAAACTAATAGTTGGGTTAGGCTTGAATGAGTATTAAGTTATTGGGCTTGATGGATTGAATTTAAGTTTTATTAAAGATGTTAGTGGGCTAACTTGTGTACATAATTGATCGGGTTTCAATCCGTCTTCACAATTTTTTATATAAATTCCTAACATTTTTTTCTAAGGGGTGCGGACGAAAATTTCCAAATGGTGCAGTCGGAATTTTCCAAGGGGTGCGGTCGGAATTTTTCAAGGGGTGCGGACAAAAATTTCCAAGAGGCGCGGTCGGGATTTTTCGCGAAAAATACCACTAATTTTTTTTTCAGGGGGTGTGGCCGCCCACCCACCCCATAATGTGGGTACGCCCCTGGTCGCTACCTCATCTAATCGGCCAGTTTGAAATCGATTTGTGAAATATATTTGTTACCATCGGGTAAATTGAACCTAATATAATATTTCCTTGAAAAACTCGTTTCAAATCCAAACTGCTTTGGAGCCCTTTTGACTATCTTTGAACATATTCGAATCAGTTTTAAAACCGAGCCGATTTGGCCGAAAATCAGGTTTATTCACACCCAATACGTGAATATTGAATCGTCTTAGCGTCTCCAATGCTAAGGGTGTGTTTGGTTTTAGACTTGTCATGTCAACACGCCACATGATTTCCAAAAAGATACCTTAAAAAATACATTTTTTCTCTAATGATAAACCAATAAAAACCTATATATTAAAAAACAATATTTGTGTGTGTGGTCCCCACACGTTGGTCCGGAATGAGTCTAGTGGAGCGGACCAGACTTGTACAACTCATCGTCTCCAATGCAACCTTGAGTCCCGTTGTGAAGTTTGGATTCTAGACTTGGGCCGATTGAGAGCATTGGACATGCTCTAATTATCTTAAATAGATTCGAATACAATGTGGAGTCTGGTTTATTTCTCTCTAAAATTTAATTAAAAAATTGGGTTTGAGTTAAATACAATATGTAGCAATAAAAGAAAGGGTAAATTACTTTTTGAGTCCCTGTGTTTTAGTGGGTTTAACCACTTGAGTCCAAAATCAAAATGTTTAACGCACTGAGTCCTTATAGCCACTTTTCTTAACCATTTGAGTCCAAATTTCTAACACTGTTAGAATTTTTTGGTTAAATATTATTAAATGACCAAAATACCCTCCACATCTTCCCTGTAAAAACCTATCTCCTGTATCCTTTTAATCATCTCTATTCTCTAAACATCTATCACCACCACCCTCCACCACCAGCCCCACCACCATCCCCACCACTGCACCACCATCATCCCCACCACACCACCATCATCCTCACCACCGCACCACTATCACTACCATCACCACCATCGTAGACAACATGTTTCAAGGGTCCCACACCTTGATTGACGGCGGCAGCGAAAGAAGACCCCGAATTGGCTTTCAATTTGGTGAAAAGAATGAAGGATGGGTGTGGGATTTCGCGATGTTGTTACGGGTTAGTTTTGATTCGGGAAGGACGGATAAAGTGTACCAGATGTTGCAGAGGTTGCGGGCGAGTGTGCGGCAGGTTGGTGAGGATACGACGGGGTTGATAGAGGATTGGTTTAGGTCGGATTGTGCAGCGGGTGTCAGGGTGGCTTCCCAGAGGGAGACACGGGCTGATTTTTTTGCAGTTTCAGGTATAATCATTTGTTTCTAGTTGTTCGGTCTCTTCATTACTCTGGCGAACAAGCAGAGATAATGGTTTAGGGTAAAACTTTTAGATTATGATAGTTAGGTGTTCGACAAATCTTTGGGTTTTGTTCAGTTCTTGAAGTTTCTTACCTTAATTTTAAATTTATTTCTTGAAATTTCTTGCTCTGGCGAACAAGCAGAGATAACTAACGATGCTTTTATTTATCGTTTTATTCAAGAACTGCTAGTAATCAGCTAGTTGTTCGATGAAATGCGTGATTGAACCAGCAAATGAACTATTTTGATAACAGTTTATGGGTCTGATTTAAAAGACATAAATTTTACGCGAATAGGAGCGTTCCCAAACGCTGAATCAGTTGGAGCGTTCCCAAAACGTGATTTTATATGATATGTAACGAATTTAATGAAAATCGTGTACGGCCTGTTTTTCTGGTTTGGTTCACGAACCCGTGGCGATCTGGTTCGCTATACGAGGGGGGAGGGGGGGTCTGCGATTCCTGTGATTATGGCTAATATGCATAAATAAGGTTACGACTGCAAGTTGTGTATTCCAATTTAATTATGTAGTGATTTTTTTGAAATTCTAATAAAAGGTTGCTCTTATTACTTCTAAAGGATAAAGGTCAATGTGGCTCTTAACAGGTTAGTAAATAAAGATGGTCATGAAGTTAAATCTAAACAAGTCACTATGGTATTTTTCTTACACTATAGTTTTGCTAAAATGACAATTACATATTTTAATCTTGTATACTATCTTCTCTTTTTTCATGACAGGAGGCTGATACAAGTGGATCACCCCTAGCATATGTGAAGGTGAATACTTCATTGATGTCATTTCCATTTTTATGAATGCCATATTGTCCTCTCTTTTTACTCTCTAATCATTCTTAACAGCCACAACAACTTGATGACATACTCGCAATCCCAAAGGAAAGAACCGATATGCATTTTTGTACCTATCTCACTGCTATATTTAGCGGTTTAGGTTGCTGGTTAACACTGATTAAACAATGTTTTATACAGCAAGGGACATTCAAGCATGGGAGTATGTGCCTCTTGGTCTGTTTTTCAGCAAAAGTTTTGGTAAGAACTCAATGATATGACTTGTTACAACAATTTTTAACAATTTGATGTAACAAAAGGGTTAGATAAACAAAGCCTTTTAACAATTTGATGTAACTGTTGCTTTTCGTATTTGATTCTTTTGAAGTATTATTAAACCTGTTCAAAACATAATTGTTGTATATACGTTGCTCTGTGCTATTGGTGCTTACTATGTTGTCAAAAGTGCACTGGTAAATTCCACATGTTATGTACGATATTGAGATCTTTTGACTGAAAAAGTCGAATTACAGGTATACCTGCAAAGCACTCGGGACTTGACAAGCGAGTTGGAGCAAGGTTTGAAAATTGAAACTTTTTTGATCTATTTTGCTGCAGTATTTTGAATTAACTTCTTTGTGCCATATGGTTTTATGAACATGAATTCTTACTTGGTTATAAAACTCTTAATTTAATTAGATTATCATATGTTGGCTGGTAGTTTGTCTGCTTCACGGTTCCGATTCCATCAAATTGCTCTGAGAGAACGTTTTACTTCGGATATTCAGAAGGTAGTTGATAAGTTGAAAATTTGTTTCTAGAACAACCACAACGAAGCGTCGCCGGCGACCGGAGATCAGATTCGTTATTTTAATTTTTTTTTGTTTTTATATTCTGACTTGATTTAATTGATTTTGTGGTTTATTAGATTTTGTTCGGTTCTAAAGGTACTGGTCGAAACAGTACGGGTCGAAACAGTTCGCGTCGAAACGGTTCGCGTCGAAACGGTTCGCGTCGAAATGGTTCGAAGTATGAAGATCTCAAAATGAAAGCATTCAATGGGAGATGAAATCTACTAAAGGGCATCAAGAAGACGATTACGGCGCCAAAAAGATGATTACCCATCTTCAAAAGGCATGTTTTTCCTTTCAGTTTGATAGATTGTTGTGAAATTGTTGTAATTTTGGGTGTTCATTGAATTGGGGATAGTGCAGATGGGAAGAACAGTGATGCTACTAGGTCCAAGCATTCGATGATGGAGCAACACAGAAGGAACAAGATTAATGAAAGGTTTGTGTTTGTTTTATCATAATTTGAGTGACTTATACTCTAATTTAACAAGATGTATCTCATTTCTTACAATAATACCCGTCTTTAAATTATTATATCCGTCAAACAGTTTAACACCTGATTTACAACTTCAAACATGCCCAACCTTTAATTTTTTTGCTGGCCTGTTTTGTTATAACTAATTCTTTGCTTTTTAATGTCATATAATCACTTTCCGAATGCACATTTAACTACAGACATGATATTATTCATAAAAAAACATGCATATTCGTGAGATTTAAGGAGTAATAAGTTTAATTTTTGATGTTAACAACTTAACATGTTGATATTTGTTGTTTTTATAGGTATTGGTGTTCTTTTGGTCCAGATGATCACAGAAAAGGAGGTATAGTTAGACCAAGCAGGAATATTTATGTACCAAAGAAAATATCTGCTGGTAGAGTGAACACAAAAAGAGGGTACACTTGACGCTTCATTGTCGAACGTTTAATCGCTGAACCATCTGTGGCATTAGTCATATATAACCAAGATAAGCATGTTGATAAAGAGAGATTGCCATGTCATGGACCACAAGACAAGAAGGCTATCGGAACACGTGCCATGTATGCACCATTTATTTCAGAGGATCTACGGCTAAGCGTCTTTATTACGCGTCGGAATTCCAGTTGAAACAATTATGCAAAGGCACAATGAATCAGTGGAGAAACAAGGAGGTGTATCTAATAGAGATGATCTTTTAACACATAGGTATGTGAAGATACAATAAAGGAATATTAGGCGAGCAAGTTGTGAACTTGATGAAGATGATGATGTAAGCATCAGTTTGTGGGTTGAAAGCCATCAGAATCATGTGTTCTTTTATGAGGATTTAACTGATAATGATCCGCTTTGTTGGTGAATCAGTTTGTGAACTTGCTTGCAAGTGTTTTTTATTGCAATTTTATCTGCAAATAAGCTATGATTTCTCTCATATGATGTTTGTAGAATAACAAGTTGTTTATATGGATCAGGTTTGTGAACATTTGTTCTTTTTAAAACATTGTATGTGGTACATTGAATAACAAGTCTCAACCCGTCATTCGATTCGGAAGTATAAGACCCTAATCAAAACCCCCAATTGGCCATCATTATTCGTTTTCTCCATCGCCACTCACCAAGACGGCAACTCGCAGGGTTTTGCTTCAACCGGTTCATTCAATGTCAAACTTCCGATAAAACAAGGGTATGTTTCAATCGGTCAACAGTTATCTTCCCGCTTAGCTAATCTCGATAGAACTAGTTGAGTTTTTTTGTATTCCTTGTTATTTGTTAAATTTTTACTTGTGTTCTATTGGAAGAAACATCGGGGACGAAAACTGCACTTTATTCTAATAACTAGTACTCCCATCGTCACTTTCCTTGTTTGTTCTGCAACGCTCGATACTCGCTCGACGTTTGTTCGAAAAATGCTCGGATCGAAAGACGCTCGCTCGACTTTGGCTCGGTTGAAAAAAAAACGCTCGGTTCGGTTCTGATTGGTTTGTAAACGAACCGAGCAAAGGTCTGATCGGTTCGGTTCGGCTCGTGAACAGCCCTAGAGAGGGGGATGAGAGAGTGATATTGCAGAGATAAGGGGGATATATAAGAGAGACAGAGAAATATTTTTTTATTTTTTAATTATAAGGGTATTTTGGTCATTTAATAATATTTAACCAAAAAATTCTAACAGTGTTAGAAATTTGGACTGAAATGGTTAAAGAAAATGCTTATGGGGACTCAGGTCGTTAAACTTTTTACTTTTGAATTCAAGTGGTTAAAACCTATAAAACATAAGGACTCAAAAAGTAATTTAGCTTAAAAGAAAATTGTGTTTCAGAGTAACAATAAAAGAAAAAAAAAAAGTTAACTTATATGACGGGTTGCCCATACACCCGTGCTTAACCCGAACAAACTCTGTAAAAAATACAAACGCTTTTCAATGAATTGGGAAATTTGTAAAATTAGGGCAAATTCATTTGCTTAATTTGTAGTTTCATATAGATCATATGACACTGAACCAAAAACTGCTTCAACTTCATTGCAATCAAATTAATCTGTGATCTTCTTCTTCTTCTTCCAACCAAAATCAAAATCCACCTCAAAACTATCGTAAGCTCCTAAATATCCCCCTTTTTCATCACTTAATTGTTATCCGACCCATTCGTTCTCTCCCTACCCTCCAGAGCAGGTTACCCACCAGGCCACCACTACCGACACTCTTCCATCTGCTGATTGGCATCGCCCTCACTACCGATCGTCTTCCATCTGCTGCTGCTGCTGCTGCTGATCATCGTTGATTCCAAAACAGGTTAGGGTAATGCTTTAATTGGATTTTTGCCATCGATCTTCTCATGTATGTACATGTTTTTTAGTTGTTTCAATTATAGATCATCAGACTTTGTTTCCTCCTAAACTGAAGGTATAATACAAATCTGTGTTGTTTGAGGTTTAGAATTTAGGGTTTATTTCTATATAAATAATCTATATCGAGGGAAATTGGATGCATTCTTTCCCATATGAAGCTTTACTTTTACCCGCTCATGACCTAATTACTCATGAAAAGGGTTGTATAGAAAGCATTGAACCTGGTTCTCCAGTTAGTAGTGTAAAAAACAAAACCTTTAAAAGAACAATTCTTTGAAGTTGTACAGTGTTCAGCTAGAAGGACTGAAGTAAAATCAAATATCTGACCTGGGTTTCGACTTTCATGGATTCAGGTTATGTGTTGGATTTGGATATCTGACCTGGCCACACGTATACTTCAAGGAACTCTTTAATCGGTTACGACTTTCATGGATTTAGGATTTGTGTGTGTTTTGAACTGTTTCGACGGTCGTTTGGGTGTATGTTCTATATGAATTTCCGCTTATGCTGTGGGTTTGGACATAAGAGGTTGATCAGGATCTATATTGTTTGCGTTTTGTTGATGCTGTCTGGATAAATATGTATATATTTTTTAAAAGATCGGATTCAGTATTTGGTCATCTTTATTTTCATTTTGTACAACTAAAATAGCAGCACTTTGCTGGCATGTATATTGCAGTAGAGTATAATAGAATGATGGCAAGGCTGGTTGTGTGTATGAGTATTATATTCCTGGCTGGTTATAGGTTCAGGTTTTGAATTTCTATTTACCTTAGAATGCTTTACCTAGAGGGGGCAATTCTGACCCAAATAGCATACAATGGGTCAGTCTTGGGTGAATTTGGGTGAGGAAGTTTAGATAAGGGGGTCAAAGTGGGTTATTTAAAAATTAAAAAAGTTTTATTTACGGGTCATACAGGGTTGAGAAATTAGGAAGGGCGTAGGGTTGAAAAAAAAAAGAAAGCACGGGTGAACAATGGGTCATCTTCTTCAATCTGATTGAATCAATCATAACTTTCCATCAACGCCTGCAGTCCTCTGCCTTCTCCTCCGACACAGACCTCCGCCATCTCCTCCGCCACAGACCTCCGCCGTCAATACATCATCTTCAATCTTCAACCTCTCCTTCAAGAAATCCTTCTTCGCTCGTTAATCTCTCGGTCTGCATCAACGATTTCTTCACATCGAATCGGACACAGGTTCAAAACCCTAATCTTTGCTTCTTCTGTACCAAATTAGAGTTGAACTTGATGTTTTCTGCGTGTTAATCGAACTGGGTTTTCATTTGTTCGAAATGGGTATGCCATGCTTCTTGTTAATTTGTTTTGATTTTGTTGAAAGATGTTAAAATCTGATGCATTTGTTTCTGGGTGTTGTTGTTTATGTAATCTTTGCTTCTTCTGTACCAATCTGATGTGGTTTAGGTGTTTAATACAATTCATATATTAGATATAAAGATGATTGACCAACAAAACATTGGGTAAGGGTGTCGAAACTTATGCCTTTCGTTTAAACAGGTAATACCCAAACCTACACACCATGTATTTATTCCATTTTTTTTCTTTTAGTACAAACAGCAAGATCCTAATTTCTAAATCAAATCAACAGCACTATAACTTCCAATATTCTAAGCACAGTTCTTGTATGATCATAAAGAAAGGAAAAGGTATGGGTTGGTTGAAAGAAGGTAATATACCGAACGAGTGGAGTCGAGTCCCCGGGCGAGTATTTCCGACGATTCCGGCGAAGTCTGGATCCTCCGACGTGATGCTGGTTATCGCCGGCGTGTCTTCGAGTCTCTGGTAGGTTACGAACTCCAGTGATGGTGTTATAGTGAGAGAGAGGTATGTCGAGATCAGTTGTGTGGGTTAAAACCGTGATGGAGGTCTCGTTTATATAGCCTTCATAGGTAACGTAAGTTATGGCAATGAACTATAATTTGATTCGTATGTGATGATGAAATGGGTCTAGGTTCATGATTCTCGCAAAAAAAAAAAAAAGAAACGCGGAACAAATCAATCCATCCCGATAAATCAGCGAAAGTCAGCGAAGGTTTTTAAATAGGAAACATGCTTGTCTTTGTACGTACCATAGCTATGTTAATCGAACTGGGTTTTCATTTGTTCGAAATGGGTATGCCATGATTCTTGTTAATTTGTTTTGATTTTGTTGAAAGATGTTAAAATCTGATGCTTTTGTTTCTGGGTGTTGTTGTTTATGTAATCTTTTTGCTGTCCCTTTGCTTTCTTTTCATTTCATTTCTACCAACAATCCTTACACTATGAACACAAGGTTCATTGCTGCTGACACTCTTCAGAAACTTATGGTTCTTGTGGGTTTAGCTCTTTGGTCACGGTTGAGTGCTTGAGGCTCTTTAGAATGGTCTATCACTTTGTTTTCTTTGTCTACACTTCCTAACACACTTGTTATGGGTATCCCACTTTTGAAAGGAATGTATATGTATGGTGATTTTTCTGGTAGCTTGATGGTTCAGATTGTGGTGCTTCAGTGTATAATTTGGTAATTTTAATCAACTTTATTATCTCTTTTAGTTATTATTGTTGTTATTCTAACTATAGTTTGAATGTTTGTTAACGTTCTATTGTTATTAGTAAGTTAAGTTTTTCATTATTTGGATAGAGTTATCATTACTTTTTATTATATTTATTATATTGAACTTGTTAGGATAGATTTATTACTGTGTTTGTTTTATTATAACTATTAGTTTATTACTTGTGATGAAATTATAAAAAAATGTTTTTAATATTCAATAAGTTTCAGGAGGAAAAAAAAAAACTGACCCGATCCGACCCGAAACCCGTTCTGACCCGGACCCGACCCGACCCGGAACCCGTTCTGACCCGGACCCGTTTCGACCCGAACCAAAACAACCCTTTTTTATAATTGACCCGTTTTGACCCGAACCCGTTTTGACCCATGACCCGACCCGTTTGCCAGGTCTAGCTTTACCTATAGATTATTTTTCTTTTTTCTCATTTTAAGTATTTTTGGTTGCTAAAATTAAGGTAGCTAATTTCCATAACAATCTTAGATTACAAATACACTGACAAGATCTGTTTAACTTTTTTACTATTATTTTGGAGGACAAAACTTTCTTTGAAGTTTATATGGTGTAACATTAAGATTTTGGATTTATTTTGATCATAAAGTACTAAAGTAGAGGAATCCTTTCGTCTATCTACTACAACATCAATTGCTCTCTCTTTGCAAGGTTGCTTGCTTCTTAGCTTTCTTCGTTTCTTTTGTCTCGGCTGAGTTAACTAACAAAAAAAGTATAAATATGTATAAGTTAATTGATTTTATTTTTCATTAAGGACATAATGTAACCAAACGAATCGTCGTCATTATAACGAAGCATACTTCACCCGCCGCAACGCGGCGGATACATCCTAGTATTCTTCAATTTCCATTTCTTAATCTGACTCAGTCAACTGCAAATTTGAGATCTGTAAGATCTCAAAGTTCAAATTCACATCAGAATCAGTCATTTGATTTGTGTGGTGACCTATTTTATTGATCATGGATAATATTATTGATCGTTGTATTAATTTTACAGGTGTGCTGGTCAGGTTTTGCTAGAAGGATAGTGTGAGAGGATGCAGACAGCTGGTGAACATAAGTTGCCTCACTTCTTTCATTACCCGCCTTACTTCACGTAATTGTTTTAAGCTTGTTAATAGTTATTATAATGTTAGATTCACTTTTTTGTGTTTTTATATATGCAACTTAATGATATATATCTGTTTGATTCACTTTTTTAGAGGTCTGGTGCTTTTTGATCCCAAAAGTTGATGCGTGATGGGTGATGCGCAATGTGTTATGTATGCGAGGCATTTGTTTTCGGAAAAAAAAATGCTAGAAGATTATTTATAGATAGTATTTTGAGTTGTTAGTTTTTAAACGCTAAAATATAAGATATTTTTCTATCATGGTCTAATTTGCTCGAATGCTAAAATCCATTGTTTAATTGATGGTCTAACTTGCTCAAATACTCAAAACCGATTGCTCAATGGATGGTTAGATTTGTTCAATCAGATTTGTAAAACTCAAGACATGTTGCAACCGGCAGTCTAATTTGTTCAAATATTGGTCAACTGCTTAATGTGTTGCATCAAACCGCATCACCACATCATGCGTACTATGTAATATGCGCTCCTGGTGCTCGCAATATAAACCAAAAGAGCACCATATGCATTCATGGATATTTACAAAGTTTTGAGCTTGAAGAAAAAGTTTTTCAAATGATTGAATAATGTATGCAATTTCATTTCAAGAGTCTTTTTCTTTGGTTTTAATGCCCTAGGACTTGATTTACTCTCTGTTTGGATCAATTTTGTATTTACATTATGTCTTTCATCAGGTTGCAGCCTGTAAGAGAAACCCGAGAGAAGCAAATACAACTTTGGAAAGAACTTATTCTCGATTATTGTCGGGCAAACAAGATTTTTGTTATTGGATTGGAAGAAGACTTTCCTCTGTTCTCCAACCCTGCAATTGAAAGTAAGTTGACTTACAAGCCTGTTTCTCTTATTCGGTCTGTTGACCCTTTGACTATGAGTTATTGACTTTCCTATAATTGTAATTGGCGTTTCGAATAAATCATCTTCCTTGCAAATCTGTCCAATATTATTAGAGAAGTACCAAGTACCAGATGGACTTTATAACGATGCAATTTATTAAATGTGTTTTTACAATCTGAATTTTAAGATTGTTTTGCACCTTTATGATCTTATTTGAGCTGAATTACTGAATTTAATGATGCAGGATCTCTGAATCATGAAGCAAGAGAAGCGTTCTTGTCGGCTTTAGTCTTGGACGGTTTGTAATTGTTGATTTCCTTCATCACGTTTTTTGCACCTAACTTTGGATCACTAGTAACACCTACATAGTAATAATCTGAATTAGATAATCACATGTAGTCATATGGATTGTAGGATATAGTTTTCAGCTGTTTAAAGTTGTAACAATCATATTATATGCGTATTTGGCCAATCTGATTAAAAATGGTCAATATTTGATCTTAGTTACGCTTGATATCAGTTTTGTAGCAGTTGTATGAAACTGATTATTTGACTTTTTAATAATCATAAGCAGAATCCATTATCCAAACACAAAAGAAAAAAACGATCGTGAGATTATCAATTCCAAACGCAAATACAAACACGTTGATACTTGGCTTTTTCAAATTTTTAATTTTTTATATGAACAGGACGTGCAGAATGGATGGACAAGAGTCATAGGCAATGTCTGATTCTCTGGCATCGAATAAAAGATTGGGCAGACATTATATTACACTTTGTGAGTAACCAAAAATACCCTTATAATTTTAAACTGTCGTATTAACCATTTTGTTTATAATGACTGTTGACACGGTTCTTGATTAGGCCAAGGAGAATGGCTTAGAGGACAGCGTGATGACCGTTGAGGAGATTCGTACAGGAATTGAATCACGGGGAACAGGTAAATGATGGCCATTTTTTCCATTCAAGTAATAAAATCATAAAACATCTGAAATCATCTTCTTGTTTACATTTGTGGGTTTCCTTCGTTTTTATTTATGTTGTAATATTGTATTGTAAATGGGTTGTTTTAGATATCCATGGAATGGACCGCGGTGTTCTAATGAGAGCACTCAAACTTTTGGAAAACAAGGGAAAGCTTGCAATCTTTAAGGGAACTTCAACTGATGATGAAGGTGTGAAATTTTCTGTTTAATACGTTCTGCAGAGCCAGGTATTTGTTTGATATGATTTGTACTTGATGAATCACATATTGTAACCGATAAAAAGTGTTCAAGGTTTTTTACTTCTGTTGGATTCAATCATATCATTGTTTTGGTGAAGAACTGGTCTTGTTTGAATCTGAGATGAGGAACAAACAAAGGGGATTGTTATTTTGGCCAAAATTAATATATTTTATTTGTTAGTATTATTAGATTTAATTATATTAAATTGTAAAATAAAATTTTAATCTCTGTTTGGATAAGACTTAATTAAGCTAACATCTAAATGTATAATAACTGACAATTTTAATGAAGATCGTTTGTAGTTTTTTTATGGTATTAGACATGAATAATAAGTAACTGAACTAAATAAAGATTGATTATAATCTGTTAGTGTTCTAAACTTCTAATAATTATTGAGTTAGATAACTAGACAAAAATGCTCATGACTTTATAGCCTAGTGGCATCTTGGGGTAAGATAAGGCTTTGGGATTAATAGGTTCTGGTTCGATTCCCATAAGGAGTTTTTTTCCCATATTTATTAGGTTTCTCCTGAATTGTTTATAGGCAATATGCCTAGTGGAGATGAATATGATCTGGTGGTTCCGTCAGTGATCCAAATTTGTCGTTAAAAGAGGGTTAACTAGACAAATGTAATTGTCATTTGGTGATCGTGAAATTAATTTGATAGATAGGGACTTTGATCATAAGTTAATTTGATTTCGTTGATGGTTGTGTGGGTGTCCACATCTCATTCACGTATATAAACAATTGGATTTGATATGAATGATATTTCTAAATTCGTTACTTGTTAGGTACCTCCTAATTATGTTATTATTCTTAATATTCAATCGAATGGCTGTTCATTCATATCGACACTTCATTCGCTTCTTCTATGATGATTTATCTAAAGCTTAAGGGTAGTGTTTGTTTTGTGGAATGTAATAGAATTGAAATTAGATTTTAAAGAATTCATGTGAAATCTTATAATGTATTTGGTTAGTATAAATTATGGATAGAATTGGAATGTAAAATATGTAAAATGACATAACTACCTTATATATCCGGAAAGAATAAGGTGAACCAGGTTATTTATATTCGATTTCAATTGCTTCTTTTGTTGTAACGAGAAGCATAAGGAATGAAATCTACATTCCAATTTTCATTATGTGAAACGACCATTCCTCAAGTTTTTAGAAGCAAATCATTGTCAACTTAAGTACACTTTTTATTATAATAATATTCGTTAGAATTGTTAACCATCATTGATGAACGATAAATAATTAACTTCCTGTATTTTCTTAATTGAGTGACACCACTTGCTCTTACTCTATTGCACCAATAATTCTAAATCATGCATCTACCAATTGGGTTAGTCCCACATTTGCAATTAACTTTCATTATTATTATTGCTAATTTTACAAAATATGAGAGAACAAGTATGTACAACAAGGGGGAATAATATTTAAAGTAACTAACAAAGCAATCATCTTTAGTATAGACATTAATATTCACATTCCTATTGCCCTCTTGAAAGACCAACTTTGGCATAAATCTTGCAAAAACTTGTGTACTTTCTTATGGATTCTCTACATAAGGGTATAAGCTTACCTCTTTATCCTAATGATGTTTCTCATTCTTTTTCTTTTAGTTTGGTGCCTTTTTATAAATTTAAAGATCAAATCCTGCAGCTTCTTAGTTAATTGTTAGATTGACATATTCAAATTTAAACCTTAAAATGAATTGAAGGTTTTATCAACACCCAAAGAAATATTGTGGAGTACCAAAAAACAAAAAAAACAAAAAACCCCTCGTGTTTGCTAGGGACGCATCAACAACTTCCAAGGACTTAAACAAATTTAAACTTTAGGCAATTAAAATAAAAGCACCAAGGAAATATGATTTTCTTAAAAGTTTCGCAATTAATATTTTAATGTATCTTTGTGTAAGGGTG
This sequence comes from Helianthus tuberosus, assembly GCA_030545235.1. Classification (NCBI taxonomy): domain Eukaryota; kingdom Viridiplantae; phylum Streptophyta; class Magnoliopsida; order Asterales; family Asteraceae; genus Helianthus; species Helianthus tuberosus. The sequence goes on from CM060441.1 coordinate 205,191,356, forward strand.
GAGATACAATAGGAAGTTTATTTGGCTAGGAAGGCTAGGAAGTGATCTTAACCATCCATTTAGCTAATCAAGAGCTAAGATTAAATGAATGAAATTGAAGCAAAAAAAAAGAGGCGCGTGGGTTTGTTAGGGGCATTCTAGTCAATCCAGCACAAGAGTTTCTCTCTCCTCCAATTCCCCCTCATTTTTTAAACGTTAACAACTTTTTCATACGACATTATTTTTTTTTATAAAAATTGCACCAAAAAAACGAGCGTTTTTTTATCTTTAAAACGAGTATACTATTGCTATATTTTCGAAATTTTTTTTTGAAAACCCAGTTGCGTAAAACGCAATGGAGAAAAAAACGTAAAAAAATGACTTTTTCTAAAACGCAACGCACCAAAAACACTTAAAAATGTCTTATTTCTAAAACGCAATGGCCAGAAAACACTTAAAAATGTCTTATTTCTAAAACGCAATGGCCAGAAAACACTTAAAAATGTCTTGTTTCTAAAACGCAATGCCTAGAAAACACATAAAAATGTCTTATTTCTAAAACGCAATGGCCTAAAAACACAAAAGAAACTGTTCTCTCTAAAACGCAATGAACTGAATACACATAAAAATGTGTTTTCCTAAAACGCAATGAGTAAAAACACTTCAAAAATATTTTATTTCTAAAACGCAATGACCAGAAACTGTTGTTCACAGAACCAGAAACTGTTGTTCACAGAACCAGAATCTAACTAAAACGCAATGACCAGAACCTGTTGTTTACAGAACCAGAAACACTGTCTACGAATACAGTTTTGTATGTGAATTGTCTGAACCAGGAAGCAGGAGATAAAAAACTGTCAACCCCAGCCAGGGGCTGCCGCCCCTGGGACCCCGCTACCAGGGGCGCTGCCCCCGGACCCCCGCCAAGATCGTAAAACGCAATGACTAAATCAAAAACCCAGATCGTAAAAATGAAATTAAAGAATTTCTTACATGGATCGAAGTGATTTCTTCAACAATTGACGAAGTTTGAATGATTGAAACACTTATCAGCGCTCGAATCGAACGAATCGAGTGATTATCTCCAAAATCACCGGAAAAAACGAGTTTTTTATGAAATTAAACTGGGTTTTCTTCAAAAAAAGCTTAAGAACACGTTGATCGGGTGTTTGAATCATTGATTGGTGATGAAAATCGCACTATAATGTAGTGATTATTGAGATAGAAAGTGAAGAAATGGTTGAAGATGGTGGGTTTTGAAGTTACTGGGTTTTGAAAAGGAAGAAGAAAGGGTTGGATTGACTAAAATACTTTTTTTCTTTATTTTAAATGTTGCCACATGTCCTAATCCTATTGCTTCCTACACTTCCTAGCCAAAATAAACTTCCTATTTGATATTTTCCCTCTTGTGTAATTGATAAATTATTCAGTCTATTTGATATTTTTCTGACCTAAGTAATATAAAACAAACTCTTAATAATTAAGATAGTTTTCTGTATATAAATTTAGGAACTTAAATACTAAAAAGAATACAAAAACCAGTTACTTGCCTTATTCTTGTCACATACACGGCCTTTATCTATTAAATGGGAAATTCAAATGTATGACCACCTAACATTTTCTTTTTCCTCTATTGGTGATTCTATTCTTTATTTAGCACCACATCATTTTTCACACTCTTTATCTTTCAACGACGAAAATCCCTATCATTATCCACTCTTCTTCTAGTTTTTATTTTTAATATAAAATAAACATTTACTAATTTAAAAATAATTACATATAAGATGAATTATAACTTTTCAATAATAGTGAGAAACTAAAAAACCATGATTAAAAATCTAATCGTCGTATCAGATAATGCATTACAACATCCCACGCCGCCGTATGGAACAACGTGTTATTTTCCAAAACACTATTGGTCATTAGTCGTATTCAAAAGATTGAATTCTCTCATACCAAAGTTCATGTGTTTTTAAAGGTTATTGTAATGACATTAAACCTCCTCAGCTTATGTCTCAAGTCCCTCCACTCAGTTGAAGTTGGTGGTGCGCATGATATTCCCCACATTGAATTAGGGTGTGAAAAAGATTTGAAATGTGCTTCTAAAAAGGACCTACAGCTTGCGAGTTATTGTATTGACATCCTCCGAAACATTTATCCAAGTGCGTGCCAAAGCCACTTTCTCGATCTTAGTCCATGCTAAAGGATTTCGTTTGGGATTGTTTAGAACCATTGAAAGTGTCTAAAGTTAGAGGGTTGAGGTTATAGTATGATGTGAAATTGGTAGGTGTGAAAATGTGGAAGGTTAAAATGGTATTTATTTAAAAGGTTTATCAAAATACTTAAGTAGCCGTTTGGCAACGGTAATATGACTAGGTAATATGACTATTGGAACTCTGCCGTGCATCGGTGCCTTCAACATGCATGTAGACCCCCTTAACAGCCTGCTATGGGTGGCGTGGTGTTCCCTGCGACACTTCCTAGCCACATTGGACCCCACAAGGCAGCGGGGTATGTACAATGATAGCTAGTTTTATTCATTTTCTTATATATATATATATATATATATATATATATATATATAGAGGAAGGTTAACGTATACTACGGCTTAACGTACATCACGTACGACAGATAATTACGCACGTTTATTTTAAAATCACACACGTTATAACTCAAAAATCTAAAATCACGCATGTTGAAACACAATAATCACACATATTGAAAACATTAATCACGCATGTTATACAACAAATCACGCATGTTGTCCTACGTGAAGTATGTTAAGCCGTAATATATGATATACTTTATATATATATATAGGGGTAAGATCAAATAAAAAGTTTATTTTGCCTAAGTAGGATGAGAAGAAATCTTAACCGTTTATTTTTCAAATCAATGGTTAAGATGAAAGTGTAGGAGAAAGGAGAAGTGCAAGGGTATCTTGAGAAAATCATATTTATGGACTTTCTCTCTCCAATGCAAGGCACATGCATATTCCACCCCAATTTTTTAAACGTTCATAACTTTTTTATATGGCATTATTTTTTCATAAAAATTTCACCGTAAAATCGAGCGTCTTTTTATCTTTAATTTAAGTACCATATTGCTATATAAAATATGAATACTAAAAAAACTCACTAAAATGTGTTGTATTTCTATGTTTTATAATATTTTTTGTGCTAGATTTTTGTACTATATTTTTGTGTTAAATTTTTTGTGCTAAATTTTTTTGTCTTAATTTATTTTTTCTCAAATTTTTTGTGCTGGATTTTTTTATACTACATTTTTTGTTGAATTTTTTCGTGCTATATTTTTTGTACTAGATTTTTGTGCTATATTTTTTGTACTACATTTTTGTGCTATATTTTTTTGTACTAATTTTTTTGTGTTAGATTTTTTGTACTGGATTTTTTTGTTTTTTTAAAAAACAAAAGGGGTGCCACATGTCATTTTCACTCCTATTTATAAGGACCAAAATGCCCTTCATTCCTACTTATTAGGAGTGCCACATGTCATCATCACAATCCTTCTTATGCTACTTAGGCAAAATCCACTTTTTAGTGGATCCTTTCCCTATATATATATATAGGACAAAGATCCGTTAGGAACCACCCCTTATTGCGAGAACCGCGAGAACCAATGTGAACACAACCAAAAAATACCTAAAAATAGCTAAAAAACACACAATTTTTTTTTTAATATTTTTTATAAAAAAATCGCTACTTTTAGTAGCAAAAAAAAAAATTAATTAAAAAAAATAGCGATTTTAACTTAAAAAATATTAAAAAAAAATTGTGTGTTTTTTAGGTTTTTTTGGGGTTTAGTTTATAGCATTTTAGCTTGCGCGGGGGGGGGGGGGGGGTTAGGTTTTTTGGGGGTTTTAGTTTTTAGCATTTAGCTTGGGGGGTGGGGGGGGGGGTTTAGGTTTTTTGGGGGTGGGGGTTAGGATTTTTTTAGGTTTTTTAAGGTTTTTTTTTAGCTATTTTAGGTTGTGTTCACATTGGTTCTCGCAATAAAGGTGGTTCTCGCATGAATCTTACCCTATATATATATAGGGAGAAGATCATGCGAGAACCACCTCTTATTGCGAGAACCGCGAGAACCAATGTGAACACAACAAAAAATGCATAAAAATAGCTAAAAATCACACAATTTTTTTTTTAATATTTTTTATATAAAAATCGCTTCTTTTCGAAGCAAAAAAATAATAATAATAAAAAATAAAAAAAAAAATTTTTTGGGCTTCGAAAAGTAGCTATTTGAGCATAAAAAATATTAAAAAAAAATTTAGATTTTTTTTATTTTTTTAGATTTTTTAAAGATTTTTTTAGGTTGTTTTGGGGGTTTAGTTTTTAGCTTTGGGGGGGGGGGGGGGGGTTAGGTTTTTTTAGGTTTTTTTTGGGGGTTTTAGTTTTTAGCATTTAGCTTGGGGGGGGGGGGGGGTAGTTTGGGGGGGTTAGGTTTTTTTTTTTTGGGGGGGTGGGGGTTAGGTTTTTTAGGTGTTTTTTTAGCTATTTTAGGTTGTGTTCACATTGGTTCTCGCGGTTCTCGCAATAAGGGTGGTTCTCGCATGATCTCCTCCCTATATATATATATATATATATATATATATATACTATTATAAAAAGGAGAAGTGATGTACTGAAACGTAATTTTACATCGCGTCTAACACTTTAAGCGACATGTACAACTGATGAATGCTTGTTTTATGAGGGTAAAATTGTCAAGAACATAAAATTTTAAGACACTAAAGGGTATTATAGAGATTTCATCTATGGAATAAATGAATACAGCATTAACCTTTTGATTAATGGCCGGCTTCTTGCCTACCATCCTCAGATGTTACCCTCATTTACATATAAATCGACGAAATCAGAGTATAATACCTATAAATCCTTAACCTTTCCACTTCCTACTTCACAATCGATCTCTGTGAGAGAGAGAGAAGAAAAGAAGAAGAAGAAGTGAAAACCGACAAGGAGAAAAGGAGACACCGGCGACGATTCCGGTCACGGATGCGGGGGTTGTTCTGGTCGAGAGCCTAGGTTTTTTAATCTCTACATCCAATCTTGTTCTAGGTATCTCATTTTTAACCTAAACAATCTTTGTTCTAATTTATGATTTTGACATTTTGAACAGACTTCAAGTAGCATGATTTCACAAATCATTTTTAACTTCAACTTGTTCACCAAGCCACAGATTTCTCACCTAGGGTTCGTACAAATCCCCAAATTGTGTCCAATTTTCAACGATTCCGTTTTTCTAGCACTACAATTGAATCCGAAATGGTACGTTTTATGATACGATTACGACACTATCTTGCAATTTGATTGTAATTCATATATATTCATCTTCGAATGCTAATTGAAATCCTCTGTTTATGTTTTTTTAGGGAGTGTGGAGAAGCAGATGATGCTTAACAGTGATGTCTGCGGACTGAAAAAAGGCAGCCGATTGATATTTTTCAGCTTTGCTTCGAGAATTGTGCGTGGAAGACACAGAATGATCAGATTGTTGTGTTGTCTAGGCGGCATGGTCAGTTGAAGCAGGTGAGAGTTTTGATTTGTATGTGTGGTTGAAGTCGAGTGTGTTATGGTTTTATGATGACATATGGATCTATGTTGTTTGTTGTTTGAATGCTTGAAACTTATATGTGGTTGATGGAATAGGTTTACAGAAGTTAGTATTGTAGGATCCTGCCTACTATTTTGATTGAGTATAGTATATTCAAGGTAGAGTTATGTATGGTTGCATCTTTTGACATGTTAATAAGGAAGGTTGTTTGCATTCAAGTGCTTATTTATACAGAAGCGATGTTTAAGTAAAAGCTTAACCAATGTGGTTAGCTCAACTGATCTTATAACAACTTGATACCATACTACAGATTACAACGAAAAACAAGACATATACACTTTAGTCCCTAGGCTATCTATTTGTTTCAATTAAGACCCTGGACTATTTTTCACATGTACAAAACATGGGTCTGTTTCTCCAAGTTAGATACATAAACTTACTAGAATATTTCTTTCTTACTGTGCAACACTTAGTCAAATGATTCTGTTTTTTCTAGATTGTTTTCTTGAATCAAATTTTCTACAGGTTCTGAATTCATCCGAGGATCTAATTTCACACCAAGCTTTTATTCTGATTTTATTTTAGCATTTGCTGCCTCATGACGCTTTATATTTCATGAAACCGGCCACGTAACGTGCGCCCAAAAAAACAAATGTACCCTCGGCATAATATTTTTAATCTTATGATGATACACTATCGAAAACAAAATTATGAAAAAAATAATTTTTTATTTTATTTTTTAATTCCGCCTCGAGTTTACACCTCGGTTGGTATCAAGGCTTACGCCTCGTGAGGCGAAGGGAAAACGCTTCGAAACTCGATTCCATTTTTTTAAACCTTGGAACCGCGTACCCGTTTTCGTTCCGTGTTCCAGAGCGAACCACGATCCATGTGACTATGGTTTTGACCCGTATGACCAGACAAGAATTAGTAAACAATTGTACTTTTTATAACCAAACAGTCATATCAGCTTAAAGAAAAATAGAATCAAGAACACATGTATGACTTAAAACATTATCATATCACATAGTCATTGATTTTTTTTAATCATATATATGATCTCTAACAGGTCAAATCGTTTTTAATGCGATTTCGTGCTCTCTCGGTTGACCTTCTTTGTTCATCATGTTACATTTTTTATGGGCAAACTGTATAGATAGGTAATCAGGTACCAACTTCGATTAACTTCTTATTTCGGATTTGTTTTCACTATACAAGGCAACATGGGTCGGTCGGTCAAGGTAATGGGTCAGGACGGGTTCGGATTAGGATGAGTTCAGGTTAGATAAGATAGTTTTCGAAAATAGCTTTTTAGCTAGGGGCAGAATGGCTTAGGTCAGAACGGGTCGTTTAAAAAAAATGATTGTTTTGGTTTGGTGTAGTATTGTTGCAAATAGAAATCGTACAGATCTAAAGGGTGTCACAACAACACATAAGATGTTTTGATGGCTATGATTATCTTTGCTGTCTGCTTTATAAAGTTGTTCTGTTCTTTGATGATTCTGTCCTGCTAACGCGCATTAAATTATGCACAAAAACTGCTAGAAACTTAAAATATTTCTCATTTCGGTTAATTGATAAAATCTACAATCGTAATATAGGTGAAGTTATGAGAGACACAGGTCAAACAAGATATGTGATTCAAGATACGGGTCATGATAGCGAAGGCGATATAAGCCAACTGCCGGATTGTATTCTTCATCGTATTCCCTCATTTATTCCCACCAAAGACGTTGTGAAAACTGCTATACTTTCAAAAAAATGGAACAACGTTTGGACTTCTGTTTCAAACCTAGATTTCGACGACGCATTGTTGTACGCTAACGAGGCAGACACTCGGGACCTACCTGACGAAACTTGCTTCATAAACTTCGTAGAACGCGTTCTCTCGTTACGTGATGCATCAAACATCAAGAACTTTAGTTTATCATGTCGCATTTTCTTTAACTCCTCGTGCATACATTTGTGGATTTCTTCTGCTATCATGCACAATGTCCAGACGCTCGATCTCTGTCTCTTTGTCGATGATTCGTTTGTGCTCCCGAGCTTCGTGTTTCGTAGTCAAACGTTGACCAGTTTGAAACTACAAATGAATTGTGTTCTTGAATTCCCGACTGTCATCTATCTCCAATATTGAAAACCTTGCATTTATCTCTCGTTACATTCGTGACGTGAACCACGGCTCAACACAACCATGGACCATAAATTGGAAGTCAAAATGCGATTTCTTGACATCTTTCAAGATGAAAATTACCCTGTTGAATTTGGGTACATGTCTAAGGTATTTAAATTTAATTATAGTAACACTTCCAGCCTTATACTTTCTTTTGATGTCATCATTGCTATGCTATTCTCTAAACTAATGTTTGTTTGTTTTAGGTAGTTCTGTTATTTCAGGAAAATTGAAGGAGTTGAAGTATGTCTTTTTGGGATGTATGTTCAAGAACTTGGAGCAGAGTGTGAGCAGCCAAATCATCTTCATACATTGGGCATCTTTGAAATCCTGGGACAACTCATTGGATCTTGTTAATGTTCTTAAGCATGAGATTAAGGACAAGCAGTTAAGCTTTAGGGGCAAAAGGGTGCTCAAGGTATATAATGTTTTTTTGGTAACCCATAACAGGTACATTGGGCATTTCGAATGACAGAGATTTAGATGGATGTGCTTTTGTAACATTACATTATATACATTTTCTGCCCTATAACTACATCAACATTAACCTATGATAGTGGTGTCATTTTACAAGTTATTCCTTTGCGGCCGTGTATTGTCGACACCGCTGCAACGCGCGGGTTCCCCACTAGTATATATATATATTGGTGGATGGTATTGTCACACCCCAACCGATGGCGGAATCATCGGGGCATGGCACTGAGCGAAACAGATTGTCCAGAAGTTTCCATAACAACTATCATTACCATTCAATTTAAATGATACGTCCCATACCGTATCTTAAATAGTCAAACAAGTTATTACAGATAACATCAAAACAAATATTCTGTTCCGACAACTCAGATTTAAATAAGTAGCAATTGTTTATCTGCTTCTAGAGACCCCTAATACGTCATCTACAGACAACTATTTGTTGGGCTCTAAAGCTTTATTCTAGCCTCCATTTCCTACCACATATGCATCCTAAGCACCTGTCACATACGTTAAAATAAAGTCAATACATAAAATGTAAAGGTGAGCATACAAGTTTGATAATAGCATATAGAGTTCGAATTCGTTTACGCATAACCAGCACGTACACATAGTGAAATGAAGCACGTTAGTTATCGACATAGATCCATCGATACCAATGACTGCGGGTTGACTGCCCGAGGCAGTTCGCAATACATGATTACCACCGTAATCCATGCAAGTAAAAGATCCTTAACAACCCCCGTGTGAACGGGTGCTGAGTCCAAACTATAGTACTATCGTTGCTAAGGCAGGTAGACAGCATTCCATGTGTAAACATAACAAACAAGCATTCATAAGCCACGTATAACATGCATAAATGGTTTAGCGTTAAAATAGCTTGAGTAGTGTGATAGTTGTAGTTTGAATATTCGTAACGTATGTAACACCCAAAAGTGCTAAAGCAAAAAGGGTTCGAGTATACTCATAGCGATTATGGATTGAAGGGAGCGCTTTACAGCGAGTACGGTTAGCCTGAATAGATTCGATAACGTAACGATAAGTGGCGCGTAAAACAGTACAAGTGAGAGTGGGTAGGATAACTGATCGTGCGGATCAGCTATCCGTGAGAGGAAGTCATTCGTGCGCATGAACTATCCGTGCGGATGGTGATGCGTGCGGATGGTGATCCGTCCGGATGGTGATGCGTGCGGATGGTGATCCATCCGGATAAGCTGTCCGTGCGTGCGAGCTGTCCGTGCGGATGGTAATCCGTGCGGATTAGTTGTGCGTGCGGGTGGCTTATCCGTGCGGACAAGTTTCTTGTGTGGATAAACGTTCAAGTGGATTGTTTCTTCCTAAGGATGTGTTTGGAAAGTGGGTCCCAAGGGTAGCTCGTCCGGATGACAATCCGTCCGTATGGCATGTACGTGCGGACAGCTAGTCCGTGCGCACAGCTTGTCCGTGCGGACAACTGGTCCGTGCGGACAGCCTCTGGTCGGATTGTTCCGTTAGTCTACTCTTGGTTTCTGTTGTCGTTTATCGAGACGTTCTGATTACGTGGCAACCACTGGGAATTGTATTCTCACCCGCACGACTAAGCCGGCCAGGAACCACCCTGTCTCGACATGTCGGCGACTCAGAACGGTCTTTCCGGTTGACCCCGAAATCAGGTGTCTTGTGGGTAGAGTCCAGATCTAGGACTAGTGCATCACTATTAACGAGTAGAACACTAGAACCGATCAGATTCGTACCGATTTTAAGGGTAAAAGAAGGAGAGAACTTAGGTTTATTTCTTTCAACTCTTTTATCCTTAGAAAAGTTTAGATTTAGGTGATGTTCTTGTGAAATCTTATGGAAATCGTTCAGATCTGAGATATTCTTGGTGGAATGAGGTCAAGCTTGAAGTTCATAAGAACTTCATGATGACGTCACCCGAGAATACCTCAAATCTTGATGGTTTCACGGTGAAAAATGGAGATTTGAAAGATGGAAAGATGTAGAATTGTGTAGTGATCAAGAATGTACAAGAATTAGTGCAAGATCTTACCTGGATTGAGAGAAATCTGAGAAAAAGTGAAGAATGCGTGCTGTTCGGACGTCACTTGCCAAAAGTGGAAAAGTTGGAGAGTGACCCGTGTATTTATAGGATGCCAAAAAGGGAAAGGGTGAACCGTGCGGATGGCACGTACCCGGATAGGCTATCCGCGCGGATTGGCAATCCGTGCGGATTGGCAATCCGTGCGGATTGGCAATCCGTGCGGATGCCACCTGCTTTGGTGCGTTCGGTGCGATGTTGCTTCGGTTTCGATTTGCGAGCGATTCGATAGGGTTTCCTAGTCAAATTACTTTCAGTCCCAACTACTTATACGGCTCGACTCGGAATTCGGGTTCGGGTTCGTTTACATTCGAGTTAGATTTCGAGTTCGATGGAGTTCGCTTGATTATCATAATATAAAATAAACATGCACAGGTAACACGTAAGGCACACACACACGTATAGACAACAAGTAAAATACACAGTTCGAGTTACGGTTCGATTGTCGATTTGATTAGCATAGCTTGATTAACTTTATCGCATTGATACTTCCTATCATTCACAGTCGTAGGTCGATTGAAATATAGTTACCACGATTCGATTACTGTAATGAACAACACTTACTCCACATAATATAAATAAAATAAAAACATTTCTACGAGTCAAGTCGGTCGAAAATCGGTCGTTGACTTTGACCTTGACTTTGACTTTCACTCGTGAAAACACGGGGTGTTACAGGTATTTTGATGTAGACCTTAATGGACCCATAAATTGCATTAAAGTTGACAAAAGCAATTTCTTGAAGACCAGACTTGAGAATCTACAAGCTGCAAAGCCAATATGACAAGTTTTTAAATTATAATTAAGCTTCTCTATAAATGGTTAAATATAACATGTCACTTTAATTTTGGCTGGCCAAAATGATAAAGATTATTGAATCATGCCATAAGATTCTACTTTAAGTAAGGAGGCAAGTGTATCTAATAAGTACATCACATCTTATGATCTAAATCTAAACCTTTATGTACCCCTTGAGTCGGCAAAGCATAAGTCCCCACATCCTGCATTGATAACCATAATCTTGATCATCACTATTGCTGTGTAGATCGTAAACAACTAAACACACGTCGATAATCAATTAACTAATCAATCCACCCTTTAATCTTGAAGCACCATCATATCGGATTGCGTGTTAGCAATAAAGAATGTGTATATATTGAAGCTAGCTTTAGAATGTTCCAATGTTGGTTCATTTTTATGATAAGAAACAAAGGTGAGAGTGATGATGAACATATGGCCAAATTAAAGAAAAAAGAAAAGCATAAAGAAACACATATTTAGCACAAGAAACTAAGACTGTTCTTTTTGTTGCATGGAAAACTGAGCTTGGAATTCTAAAGTGAGATCTTCATAGGGTACAAAACAAAGCCAACGTTATTTTAGGGTTTAGGGTTTTGTTTGTGTTTTTTTACTTCTTTTTCTTTCCGGCCAGCCAAACACAGAAGTAGTTTTGCACTCAAGTCTCTCTTTTCTTACTAATTAAGGAATGTGAATTTACCAAAATACCCTCATACTATAATGAAAAGTGCATGTTTTTGCCACATCATTATATAATCATGGTCTGTTAATGTTTTAAGACATCATGGAAATTAAAGATACTTAGCTTCTCAAGGGTACTGTTCCATTCTTCTTTATTTATCCTAGTCATATTCTTTAATTAGATTAAAGGCTTATGATTGGCAGATTGGGATAATCTGAAACTTGTAATATATGTCATGTGGGTCCCATACCTGATTTCGTCTATAAAACCTTCCATCAAAATTGTTTAGATGTACACAAGTAAGACCATATTACAAGCTAGTCTTGCTTCCTCCCTCATTTTTCTTAAAAATACAATTTCTTCTTTATGAACTATGATTCTTGGTAATCATAAGCTATTCATACTTCTTACCTTCATTGGAATATTATCAATCAAACCGAATACGGTTTCTGGCATTCGAATTATCGGGATGGAACTAAGATTGAATCATCGCGTGCTCAAGTCATTTGTCATGGAGGATCATAGAGCAAGTTCATCTCCCGCAACTGTAAACAAGAAATTTAGTTTTTATCAATCAAGCAAGAGAAAGGTTAATAAAGGGTCAGACCCCATCCACAATAGAGCTTAATATGAATATTGCAAGAACAACATTATATATGGATGTCAGAGAGAAAGAGAAGGTAATATATGTGAATTTACAATATTATATATTTTTTTTGTGATTTTTACGAGTTATTAAAAGAGAAGAATGTGCATAATCGGTTTTTGAAGAATGGCCACCATCCGATTTATATAGTTTGTTTTTCTTCACTCTTGTTCGAATGTAAGCTTCTAGTTGTTACTCCACATTTTTACACATACAATGGTATTGGTTTCATTTTTTCTTCTGATCTTGGATAAGTAGCATTGGAATATTGCCAAGAAATTGAAATGCATATTATATAGTCATTCAGTAAGTAATGGTATAGATACAGGAACATGTAATATACAAGGTTGATTAATGTGAATGAATTTATGAAGTCAAAGGGTAACCATCGATTAAATACCCTATAACACAAATAAGGGTTGGGTCAACCGTTTTTGAGGCCCAAAGTGAATTAGAGATCTAGGGCGCTACACCCTTGCCAAAATTAACGTTATAAATCAAGTATGTTTAGATTTTGTAACTTATTAAGAACTAGAACACTCTAGTTTAACTAATTATTTGATAAACAAATGGCAACGAGGTTCATTTTGATGAAAACAAAGACGGGGAATTCACCATTGATAAAATTAGAGGTAAAAAACAAACAAATACATATTGTGGCCTAAGGTTTGCTGGGCTTGTACCAATTCATTTTTGGGCTTTGTATTTAAAAAAAACATAAAGAAGAAAAGGTCACGTGAACTCCTTGTACATAGAAACCTTAACTACTTGTACATATAGAGAGGAAGTTTACCACTGAACCAACATACTATACATAAAAACCTTAACTACTTGAATATTGAGAGGAAGTTTACCACTAAACCAACATACTATTTTGACTTCAAACTCACTAACTTAAATATTTATATATAGCGGCCTTTTTCACATGGAGACCCAAAGCCCTTGCTTGAGTTTAATTACCCTTGGGCGGCCCTGAACACAATTATAAGTTCAAGAATATCTCAAGCTGAGCCTTCCTCCCGGCGGGTGTGATTTCTCGTTGCGGCATTAAAGAGGGTGGGGAAGGTGTTTCCACTACTACTGCCCTAGCATATTAGCCCACCACCCCGCTTTTAGCTCTTGCTTCTCTTCGTCCTTCTTTGTTTCTGTGACAACTCTCATAATTACATGTATCCGTACGATTAATTAATATTAAATTGTGCTTAATGATTGTGCAGAAAATTGACTAAATAGTCCTGAATGTTTTCCTAAGTGTTGAGAATTAATAGTGTCACAAAAAGTTACATAAAAGATACTATACGGAATAAATTGACACTTTAACGAACCGGTATCTAACCGAACAACCGGACATTACCTGGAACACCAAAATTTTGCCAAAAACATTGTTTTATTATTTCTTGGCTAGTTATGATCCCCGAACACCCTAACACATTATATAATGTGCCATACACATAAAACACTAGACATTACACTCGACCTCCAACTATTATTTAAGTTACCATTCAAAGTTACACCCCCCCCCCCCTTTGGATTTACGGTTTTGGGGATGGCCCCACATCAATCTTTGCAAGATTTCCCTAAAATCCCATAAGATCTTACATGATATTATTTGATTTTCCTAGATTTGCTTAGATTTTTCCTTGGATTTTATTTGATAACATTAGATATGGTGAAAACTTACACAAGACCCCCCTCCCCCTTCCTACTTACGGTCATGAGATGGCCCCACTTGTAATCCCCAAAAAAAATCCTACAAGATATATTGTGATTTCCTTTGATTTCATTAGATCTTATAAGATCTATGGAAGATCATGTTGAATACCCTAAGTAACTATCTTCATCATTCTCACACTTCACTCAACTTCACCCCACTCCCTCAACCTTTCTCTCTCCCCTCTCGGCCTTGTTTGTGCCGCCACCACCACCACCACTTACAACCACCATTAACCCATTTCCAAGTTCATTTCAAGTATTAGAAGGTGCCTTGTGAAGCTTGAAGCTTGTGGATCATCAAGGAGTTCTCTTACTTGCTTTTACACACCAAAATTCATCATCATTTTCTCTAGTAATCTCCCATAGCTTTGAGCTAGTTGTAAGTTCTTGATTAACCCTTGTTTACTTCTACTTTAATGGTTAAAAGATGTAGTATGTTGATTATAACTAGAACACTAAAAGACTTGAATCTTGAACATAAAGATGAAATATGATGAAATGGTGTTAGTATGATGTTGTTGTGAATATGTTGTTGATTACTTGTTGATTTCTTGATAATATGATGTTGATCATCATATAGAACTTTATTAGAAAGTATGGTGATCGTATGTGTGCGTTTTAGTGGCATTTAAGCGATAAACAGCATGCTGAGTAACATTTACAGCCAACTTCAGTTGGCTGTAAACGGACCGTTATAAATCGAAAAATTGATTTTCTGAAGTCTAAATTATGTGTTTTCAAAAAACAAATCAAATGGCACTGGAATCATATTTTTTCGAGGCCGTTTACTATTTTTAAAGGTCCATTTTGTACAGCAGCAAAAGCTGCGTTTTTACTGCAGAAAAATTGTGTTATGTTTTTCGTCATAACTTGAAATCTGTGTAGAATTAGGTCACGAAATTTGTACTGTAGATGGACACTGATGTCGTTGTAATTCTCCCACTGGAATTTCGTCAATTGGACTTACGATGAATTTTAAATGAATTTTTCCGTGGACTGCATTCAGAAAGTGACGAATCTGATTGCAGCCCGGTAAATGATTTTTATAAAATAATGAGTAAAGAATTGGATCCCGAGATTTTTACAAAGTAATATTTGGATTGTTTAAAACATTCTGTAAAAGCTTGGGAATTTTTTGAATAAGTTAACTATTTTATTAAATTACTCGAAAACAGCCCAATTTTAGATATTAAAGCTGAAACGATGTATGTGGTGATTCGTGTGTCTAAATGTCGGTTGTGTTGTCCGATAATGATCCAACTTGTTGTATGTCAATAAAAGTGTTATGTGAGATCTCGTATGCTTGCTCTTGAGTAGTTATAGGAGGGAGGTATGTATGGGCATGATCAGTTAAAGTGAGTGCATATTATGTGATAGATACGTGTAGGAACTTTGCGCTTTAATTGAAATTATTAATAAACTAAATGGTAATCATATTAGGACGTGATTGACCAACCTCAACCGTTAGCTATTTTTAAAGAGTTCAACCGAGCAACCCAAGGTGAGTTCACACTCTTTCCAAGGCATGAGATTCCCGGTGGTTGGGAATGGGTTAAAGAACTAAAACGGAACCTGCATATCCTCATTGGGTAGGATATGTACCGCCATCCTCCATGGGTAGGATGCCAATATTAATCTTGCGTATTCTCCTTGGGTAGAATACGTACGTTCGTCCTCCTTGGGTAGGACAACAACCTTAAACTTGCTAGACAAAACTCTATCATTAAGTCCCTCATTTTTATATCGACTTAATCGCCGGGCCAATGGCGAGCGAGTCATTAGTTAATAACGCTATTAGGGTTGACAAGCCTCACACCGTACCGGTAGGACGGGCGTGTACTAATGGATCTGGGCACTCAGTCAATGATGATAGACATTGACTTAGGGCACAACTTACTTTCGTCAGTTGTCGATATGGTAACGGTCTAGTGGTTCACATGGGGAAACCCCCACTGATTATGGATATGGTTTGGGGAAAACAAAGATACTGGTTAACTCGTGGTTTACGAAACAACTTATGGTTTTCAAAACAAACTTGTAAAACTAAACAACTAACTGTGAACTCGCTCAACTTCGTTGTTGACTCGTTGTTACATCCCTTGCAGGTCGTTAGGTGCTTATGGAGCTTGCACATGGAGGAGTAGTCATTGTTGGACATGGACTGTTGAGTCCCATGTCAAACTTTTAAACTTTATGAACTTATTACTTATGTTTGGGTTTTACAATTTATGCTTCCGCTGTTAATTTAAAGTTGGTTATTTTCTTTTGAACACCAATTATATTGTGGTTGGTTTTATTTACTTAATTACGTTGTTCAATATGATTGGTGGCTTGATCCTGGTCAGTCATGCCTCCATGCGGTGATACTCCGCTGGTGGATTTTGGGGGTGTGACAGATTGGTCTCAAAGCCATTGGTTATAGCGAACTTGGTTTTAAAAAGGGAAAAAGCTTTTTGATAAAACCAGACTATAACCTGTACAGTGCTCAACGATCCACAACAACACTTCGCTCCACGTGCAAGACTCAACACACTATAGGTAATATGGTTTGTGTTTGTATTGCCTGCCTGTTTGTTAAGTAGTGCATCATTTATGGTATACATAGTTGACATAGCCACTGACTGAAAACCCTGTGTGCTTACTCTCGCCTGTCATCCCATGCTTACGCACTTATGCGACACCCTTCTTACCTGTGTTTCCCTCGATGTGAAGATCATGAGTGGGCATCTCAACTTGACTCAGGATCAGCTGAAGACCTTGATTAATGAACGGGTTGCTGAAGCTTTAGCAACCCAAACAGGGAGTCAACCCATGCACCCTCAAACACGCATAGGCACCTTCAAGGCGTTCTTGGAATGCAAACCTCCCACTTTCGACGGCACTGGAGGGGCAATCGGCCTTCTACACTGGATCCGAAGAATCGAATATACATTCGAAGAAAGTGAAAGCCCTGCCAGCAAACGAGTAGAGTACGCTACTGGCATGTTGCAAGGGAAAGTGTATTCTTGGTGGAACGCACAAGTTCAGATGCTCGGGTTGGCAGACGCGAATGCCACCCTCTAGAGCGACTTCAAGGATTTGATTAAGGAAGAATTCTGCCACCTGGACGACATTCTGAAACTTGAAATAGAGTATTATGGTTTGAAGATGGAAGGATCAGAGATTGAGGCGTACACAAAGAGGTCCAACGACTTGGCTGCCTCATGTCCTAACTTGTCACAACCCATATCTAGACGAATCAAGCTATACCTCAGAGGCTTAGTCCCGGAAATCCAAGGGTCTGTAATTGCGGCCAACCTTCCCACAATCCAGCAAGTCGTTCGTTTGGCGCACCAACTCACCGATTAGGCGGTGGAAGAGGGCAAGTTGCCCAAGCGTAACTCTTCCAATGCAAATGCTCTTATTAGTAACAAGTATATTTGGGGTGATCACCAAGGTGAGGGTCCTAGCTCTATACAACAGGACCCGCATAGGAAACTCGTACAGCAGGGGCTGAACTACCAAAATCAGGGGGGATACCTAGGGAATAAACCGAGATGCCGCAAGTGCCAACGGCACCACAGCGGGTCATGTGCGGGATCGTGTTGCCATCGGTGCAAGAAGACGGGTCATATGGCTAGAGACTGCAGGAGCCCATATCCTGCAAACCGGAACCAGCAGCAGCAGGGTAGCAAAAAAAGGTGTTTTCGATGTGGAGCTGGAGACCACCTCAAGAGGAACTGTCCGCAGATGAGGCAGAATCATGACAACAGCAGCAACCAGGGCAACGGGAACAATAACGGAGACAATAATGATAACCACAGGGCTGATGAGCGTGAGTTCCTGAATGGACAAGAAGAAGAAAGAAACAACCCCAACGTTGTGGCGGGTAAGTTCCTACCAGAAAATTTCTTTGTTACTGTTTTATTCGATTCAGGTGCTGATACTAGTTATGTGTCCTTAAAAGTTAGTCAAATGATTAAGCGCACCCCAACACTTTTGACCACCAAACACATGGTCGAGCTAGCAAACGGTAAAAGTTTAGAGGCCACACACATAGTTAAGGGTTGTAATCTTGTTCTTGCTGATCAGACCTTTTCTATCGACCTCATTCCTATCGTTCTGGATAGTTTCGACGTTGTTATTGGAATGGATTGGTTATCTCATCAGCAAGCAGAAATTCTTTGCAACGAGAAGATTGTCCGCATCCCTCGTTCTGGTGAAGAACCCCTCGTGATTTGTGGCGACAAGAGTGGTGCTGTTGTGGGCATCATCTCTTTCCTTAAGGCCCAAAAGTGGTTGTGAAAGGGCCACACTGCTATCCTAGCCCTCGTTTCCGATACATCCTCGAAGGAAAAGAAGATAGAAGACATTCCTATTGTGCGCGACTTTCCTGAGGTATTTCCTGAGGAATTACCTGGTCTTCCGCCTCATCGACAAGTCGAGTTTCAAATCAAGCTAGCTCCTGGAGCAGCACCAGTAGCTCGTGCACCTTATCGTCTAGCTCCATCAGAACTTGAAGAACTGTCCTCCCAACTACAAGAGCTCTTGGACAAGGGTTTTATTCGCCCTAGCTCTTCGCCTTAGGGAGCTCCAGTGTTATTTGTGACGAAGAAAGACGATACCTTCAGAATGTGTGTTGACTACCGCGAACTCAATAAGGTGACCGTGAAGAATCGTTATCCTCTTCCACGCATTGATGACTTATTCGACCAGTTGCAAGGGTCGAGTTTCTATTCCAAGATTGACCTGAGGTCAGGTTACCATCAACTGAGAGTCCGAGACGAGGATATCTCTAAAACAACATTCAGGACTCGTTATGGGCATTACGAGTTTCTGGTTATGCCTTTCGGATTGATTAATGCACCTGCGGTCTTCATGGATCTCATGAACCGAGTGTGCAAACCTTACCTGGATAAGTTTGTCATAGTTTTCATCGACGATATCCTGATCTATTCGAAGTGTCAGGAAGAACATGAGCAACACCTGAGGCTTATTTTGGAACTTCTTCGAACAGAGCAGTAGTATGCCAAAATTTTGAAATGTGACTTCTGGCTTCGCGAAGTCCACTTTCTAGGCCACGTGGTAAACAGGGATGGGATTCATGTGGATCCATCCAAGGTTGACTCGATCAAGAACTGGCCTGCACCCCGTACACCAACAGAAATCCGCCAATTCTTGGGTTTGGCAGGATATTACAGAAGGTTTATCAAGGATTTCTCAAAGATTGCGCAACCTCTCACTTCACTGACTCAGAAGGGTGTCACCTATCGTTGGGGTGATGTACAGGAGTCCGCATTTCAGCACTTAAAAGATAGACTTTGTAGTTCGCCTATCCTCTCATTGCCTGAAGGCACATATGATTTTGTGGTTTATTGCGATGCTTCCATCCAAGGACTTGGTTGCGTGTTGATGCAACGTGACAAGGTCATTGCCTACGCATCGCGCCAACTTAAAGTTCACGAAAGGAACTACACTACGCACGACTTGGAACTGGGAGCAGTTGTTTTCGCACTTAAGATATGGAGACATTACCTGTACGGTACCAAGTGCACCATTTACACCGATCACAGGAGTCTTGAGCATATCTTCAAGCAAAAGGAGTTAAACATGCGACAACGTCGATGGGTCGAGCTCTTGAATGATTACGAATGTGCGATCAAGTACCATCCGGGCAAAGCCAATGTTGTGGCCGACGCCCTCAGTCGAAAGGATACTACACCTAAACGTGTGTGAGCGTTACAACTTACCATCCAATCTAGTCTTCCCGCTCAGATACGAGATGCTCAGGTTGAAGCATTGAAGGCAGAGAACATCAGGGCTGAGTCCTTACGAGGATCGAGGAAACAGCTAGAACAAAAGGAAGACGGTGCTTATTACGTAACATGGCGTATTTGGGTTCCACTCTATGGTAATCTACGTGAGCTTGTGATGGATGAGGCACATAAGTCTCGTTATTCAGTACACCCTGGTTCGGATAAGATGTACCATGATCTCAAGACTACGTATTGGTCAGTCACGCCTCCATGTGGTGATACTCCGCTTGTGGATTTTGGGGGTGTGACAGTTTCTTCTTCCATCCGACACTCTATACACGATTCACCACCATGCACCACCTTCTCCCACCACCTTCACCTTCATCTAAACCCACCTCACCCTCGTGGCATTCGCACCTAATCCTCCTCACTTCACTCACTCCTCCTTTACTCGCATTTACATAAAAATAATTTTAATACATATTATAGCATGATTGATACTAAGGACTATTGATACAATGTACTCTTTTGTATAATTATAATAAAAAGACTTTGTAGAGCTCGATTTTGTTGGAAACAATCGGTACGAAGCAAATCGAACACATGGATATTGCGGGTGAACAATCCCATAACGGCCTTTCTCTAATTTTCTTAAACCCAAAAAGACGACTGAAACCTTCACAAGATCCTATCTATCTATATAGGAGAACGTAACATGGAAATTAAGCTTCCTATTCTAATGAAATAATACTTCTAAACTATTTGAAATGCATATAAAAACAAATGAACTACTTAATATAGTTCTATATAATTTTGCATGACATGTTTTCCTTCAACAACCCGTCAACCCGATCCACCATGTCATCTAGATAAATTTATCATTCTTCCCATTAATCCTGATGTGTGCCTCCAAGATATTTATGTAGTTTGAAAAAAAAAATAGAGTTTTATTCAAGATTGTACAGTGCCGAACCGAACTGATTCCAACATCTGTACCGGTATGTTTGTTATTATCGGAACCGATACCAGTATTCGTTTTTATGTTTTTTATGGACATCAATAGTGGTATTGTTATTACCAAAACACGTATCCGTATTCATTTTTATGGTTCCCAACATAGTTGTAAAAAAAAGGTCACAGAGGCCAAGTACTAGCTACAAGGTAGGTTGTCCACTATGCAGTTTGTATCGGTGATATATCGGTTATATCGGTCCCTTAGTAAAATATCGGTGTCAAATATCGGTCAAAATATCGGTACCGATATTATCGTCGATATTGACTGATATAACCGATATATCACCGATATTTGACCGATATTACCGATATATCACCGATATTTGACCGATATAACCGATATATCACTGATATATCACTGAATTATTGGTGTTAAATTGCTATATATATAAATTCTGCCTTATATTAAAATTACCGATATCCCACCGATATCTCACCAAGATAACCAATATTTCAAATATCGGTCCTTGACTGATATCCAATATTTTACCGCATTAACTGCATAGGTTGTCCATGCCCGTGGCCGAGTACTCCCAAAATACTCCCTGCCTAGGCCGAGTACTTCCCGCGTACACTCAACTCCGACTAAAGAGCGCCTAGCGACTTTTGCGACCATGGTTCCCCATGTAAAACTTGTGTATTTGTGCGTATCGTTTACTTTGAACCGAATGCACATCATAGCGGTATTGTTACGAACTGAATTGATACAAACCGAATTTCCATCACATCACGTGCGATATATATAAATTTAGAACCCTGATGAATAGTAACATAAGATTTTATTTTATTATGTTAATTGTCTTGTGTTTCAATATCACCCATTTTACTATAATAATAAATGATTTTAACTCATTTTTAGTTTTTATTTCATTTGATTTTTTATCCAATAACAGCGTCCATTATCTTTTTTTAATATGAATACACGACTGTGTTTGAACTTTTTTTCTCGGTGTTCCTGTATGAATTGTGTTGGAAAAAAAAGTTTATATTAAAAGGTATCGTGACAAATAAAACCTATACCAACATCGGTATTGGTATTGTTATTATCAGACACGGATTTATAGTTTTCTTATCGACATCCGTACCAGTATTGTAATCAATGGAATGGAACCAGTATTCATTTTTATGATTTTTAATGTAAAACACATTCTTCTGCATGTATCATGACTTTAAACCAAGTGTCAGTACCACACACACTAATATCGTCACATCGATACTGACCAAATTCCTACTGCATCGCGCAGGGAAATCTTGCTAGTTCAAATAAAAGACACACTTCAAACCTAAATATATAAAAAACACATAAACAAACTACATAATAAAACAAAACTACTCACCGTCTTCCTCTTGTCCCGCTTGCCGATGTGCCCAAAGGTGCTCGGTCAAATTGTGTCGAAGAGTGCGATGAGCTTTCCTGTCACCTAAGTTCCTACTCCATTGTAAGCGCTCAACAAAATTGTACGTAGGGCCATGTGATGTTAGTGGCAGCAAATCCTCATCCTCATCATTATCACAGTTTGATACGACATAACCTTCATCCTCAACGGTCATTCTGTGTAGTATTATGCACGTGTAGATTATATCAGATATAACTCTTGGCTTCCAAATCCTTGTTGGACCTTGTATAATGTGTCATCAACGCCTGGAGGACACCGAACGCCATTTCCACATACTTTCTTGCTGACTCGTGTTTTTTTTAAACTTCATTATATTCTTGGGTGTATTCCATGTCGTTCATTGTAAAAATGCAAGGCGGCACAAAGCCGTCTAAGATGTCGTAGAATATCGGTGACTGGTTTATGACGTTGTTGTCATTGTTTGAGACAACAACTCCAAAAAAAAGCATGTCAAATCCAAAGGTCACATGATGCTACTGCCTCGAGCATTATGGTGGGAAATCTGTGATCACCACGAGTAAACTGGTCGTGTCATGCAGCAGGGCAATTTTTCCACCTCCAATGCATATTACTATGGGTGTTCAAAACCGGATATCCCAAATTTTCGGATACTGGATTTCACTATACGAATCCGTATCCGAAATTCGGATATCCGAAATTTCGGATAGTGAATCGGATATCCGAAAATCCAACTTTTTATTTAACTTTTATTTTTTATTATTTTTTTCATATTCGGAAACGGATATTTTGGATAGTTTCGGATATCCGAATATAAGTTTTCGGATATTTTCATATATTTTTCAGATATTTCGGATATTTTCGGATACTTCGGATATTTCGGATATCCGAAATATCCGGAAATTTTGAAAATCACTATCCGAATCCGAAAAATTCGGATATCCGAATTTCGGATATTCGTTTTTTCGGATATCCGTTTTTTCAGACATTTCTGATTCGGATATCGGATATTTCGGATCGGATTTTCTGATACGTATAGTTTGAACACCCCTACATATTACTGCTACCAAGGATTCTTGGAAAGCCGTGTCGGCTTTGACGAGCCTCTAACGACTGTTGGATGTCGGTTGCATTAGGCTTCCTCATGTACTCGTTAGAATATATTTCAATAATATACTTGCAAAAATACCTTAAACATTCCAAGCATTCGGAATTAAAAATAACATCGTTCTGCCAAATGCATCTGTACGTTATGTAAATTACGAATACCTCTCAGATAGACTGTTTACAATTCTAACGAAAAGTGAATGCCTCATCCGAAGGCGACGTCTAAATCTAACTTCATCAAACACAAGTTGGGCAAAGTAGTCGTTCCATAGACACGAGTCTCCTTCCACTCGAATCCTATTTAGTTCTTTGCGCTTCCTTTTTTTTCTTTGTCAGGAACTTGAGCTTGCTTCGACGCCCGTCAAATCAAATATTGACAAGCACATTTGTTCGACGCCATTGGACTACAATACGTCGACCATTTCCATGATAACTTGTATGAATTGATCATTAAGAAGATTGACATCATTAGTAATAACGGGAAGGTAGGGGTGTGCGGGGGTCGGTTTGGGTCGGTTTTGTAACACCCCGTGTTTCGGAAGTCAAAGTCAAAGTCAAGATTGAAGTCAAAGGAAGAAAAGATTGCTAATTGTGATCTGTCACTCCTTGCTTAACTATTGTTTTGACTTCTTTGACTTGTAGATAATCTAATTGTTTTATCGCATTAGTTGTATTATGTGGAGTACTTGTTAATAATCAAGATTAATCGCTAATTATCACATATTAATCGCTAACCGACTTAATCGCAATCGCAACTTGAATTGGGCGTTCCAGAAATTGTTTTATGTGTGTGTGTTACGTATGTGTTACTTGTGCATGTTTATTTATATTATGTTGTGGTAATCAATCGAAATCGTAATCTATCGCAGTAATAGAATTGAAACGCTAAACGCAAGTTTCTTATAGTGATTGTATGTTAGATATAGTAGTTGGGATTAAAAGTAATTTAATAAGCAATTCTATCGCATCGCTCGCTCGAATCGCATCGCAAAGCTCAACACGCGAATCGACACGACAAAACTTATCGCGCCGAACACCTGGGTCGAGTGGCCAACCGATCGGATTGCCATCCGATCGGGTTGTCACCCGACCGAGTTGTCACCCGAATGGGCTGCCACCCGATCAACCAGCCTTTTTCCCACTTTCCATTTTAGAAAATCCTATAAATACCCCCATTTGTCACCTCCTTGATGGTGACAGCTCTCTACTCGAACTAGCCGCATTCAAGCTCTATTTCTCCTGATTTCTCTCAATTCTTGTAAGTTTTCAACCTAAATCTTGTACTTTCTTGATCTACACGCACTCCTACACCTTTCTATCTTTCAAATCTCAACTTTTAAAGGTTAAATCAGTGGATTTGAGGTGTTCTAGGATGATGTCATCATGGTGTTCTTATGAACTTCATGTTTTGGCTTCAATCCACCAAGAACAACTTAGATCTGGACGATTTCCACATGAATGAATAAAGATCTTGCATAGATCTGAACATATTCATGGTGAAAAGGATTGGAAGATGGTTTTTCTAACTTTCTTTCAACTCTTTTACACTCAATGCACTCAAACCCGATGGAATCGGAGCTTGTTCTGATCTTCTACTCATTCTTAGTGATGTATCAGTTCTAGATCTGAATTCTATCCGAGAGATATTGATTTCGGGTTTGAACATGAACTATCGACTCGAACCGTGAACGGTCGGACTTGGGTGATTCCTGTTCGGTCGGGTCACTTGGGCCGAGATAAGGGGTCTGTTGTTCAAGCAAGGTATCAAAACGTCTCGTTCAAAGACTACAAAACTTCAAACAGAATCAAGTGACAAGAGGATCTGACCGTTGGGACGGATTGCCATCCGATCGGATTGCTATCCGATCGACCGGCCATCCGATCGGGTTGCACATTGGTTCCACGCTTAAACTTTTATTCAAACTATTCAAGGACTTGGACGTTGAACGGATTACCGTCCGATCGGTTTGCCATCCGATCGAGCGACCGTCCGATCGTGTGACGTCTAGGACTTTGGTACTTAAACAATTTTCAACATGTTCAATACACATGGGTTGCCACCTGATCGGATTGCTATCCGATCCAGTGACCGTCCTGCTGTGAACTTGTTCTCACACTGAGAAGCCTCACCAATCGGATCGCCGTCCGATCGAACGACCGATCGATCGACCGACCTGAAGGGTAGAGATACTTCTCTATCTTCAAAATGCTATAATGAAAACTTCAAAAGTCAAACCATCATACACAAACACATCCTCACCAAGCGAGGTGTCGATCCAATCGAATGGCCATCCGATCAGATTACCGTCCGATCCTTGGTACACTAGTATCGTTTTACGCGCCGCTTATCGTTTATGCTATCGTTAACTGTTCAGGCTAACTCCGCCCTAGCGCTCCCTTCAATCCACAAACTCAATCGCTGTGAGTATACTCGAACCCTTTTTGCTTTACGCACTTTTGGGTGTTACATACGTTACTTATTCTAAATCACATCAAACACACTACGCAATACTTAAACGCTAACCGCTACTGCATGTATACGTGATTCGATGAATGCTTGTTTGTTATGTTTACACATAGATTGCTGTCTACCTGCCTTAGCAACGATAGTACTATAGTTTGGACTCAGCACCTGTTCACTCAGGGGTTGTTAAGGACAACTAATCACATGGTTCACAGTGGTGAATATGTGTTACGAACTGCCTTGGGCAGTCAACCCGCAGTCATTGGTATCGATAGGATCATGTCGATAACTAACGTGCTTCACATCACACGTTGTACGTGCTGGTTATGCGTAATCGATTTCAAACTCTATATGCTATTATTAAACTTGTATGCTCACCTTTACACTATGTGTATTGACCTTTACTTTAACGTATGTAGCAGGTGCATAAGATGCTAGGACGCCTTGTTTGCTGTGTGATGAAATCGAGGCTAGGAAAGAGTCCTAGAAACAAATAAATAAAATGTCTATATTGAAATCTGAGTTGTCGGATCAGTACTTGTTTATGAGACAATTATTTGTAATGACTGTTTTATCTTGATATGTTATGGTATGGGACATGATGTTTAAATATCTGGTAAATAATAGTTGTTATGGATACTCATGGACAATCTGTTTCACTCAGTGCCGCGCCCCGATGATTCCGCCATCGGTTGGGGTGTGACAGTTTGGTATCATAGCCATAACTATAGGGAATTAGGCCAGACTCGACCTAGTCCGGGTCGATGTCTTAGAAACGACCTAGTCTATAGTTAAGTACCAACAGACCGACTTGTGCATACCCTGAAGGGTTTTGTACAAGCTTACTTGCCATTTCTCGCTATTCTTGCTTACACTACACTATCACTGCACTCTAATTTTCGAAAAATGAACGAGTGATTGGGTCGAGATTAGGTGTGAAAACCGCAAACTCTCGACTAAACCGCTTGTGCGACCCGCATTTTATCTACAAACAGGAGAATTTGCGTTAAATCAGGAGTGAAATCCGTACTTTAACGCAGATTTTCCTCTCTATTTTATCAAAACAGGAACAAAGTTACTAAGTCAGGGGTTAAACCCAGATCTTGATAACTTGTCCCGTGTTCTATTCTATTTTAACAAAACTCTCAACAAAGTCTCGACGGACTCCGACGACTTGAAGTCACACTACAACTGGAAGGATGCGTGCCGACTGCCCGAAACCGAGGCAAGAGCATAGTCTAGAAGGCCAAAGTGTGCACTGAAGGTCCTTGTGAATAGTCGAAACACTTTGGGTAGTCAATGTCTATCGAGCCGCAGACAGTCTATTCTCGATTTTTATGTGTTTCGATTCTGAGCCCGCAACTGTTGACTCTGATATGTGTCATTTTATGTGGTTTTTATGTGTTTTATGTGGCCTTATATGTTTAATTGTTGGCGTATTGAGGTACTACTGGTTTCGATTTAAAGCTTTTGTTCCCGCTCGACACGTACAACACATCTACACACCGCTAACACATCGCTACTACCCGTGAATGATCGCATGCTATGATGTTACTTATACTATATTACTCGCTATGTCGTGCACGAATTTTGAATGATTGGTTTCTGTATTCTGACTGCCTCTTGTGTTACTATGCCTTACGTGCTTAGGTGCTTCTGTGATTATATGATTATGTGAATCTGTGTTTATGTGATACATGATCATGTTCCTGAGCTTTACTAGTATTAGGCGTGTGAGGTGAGACTCGATTATATTGTGTCTGAGTCCTATGACGATGTCCGTTGCAGACAATGTCGTCATCTGGACCCCGTCACCCTCGAACTGCTCGCCGAGAACAGAGAGACAAACGCCTTGCTGCACTCGTCGCTAGGCAGATAGCAAAAGTCATTCCTCAGGTCGTTAACGACCTACAAGAGAATGCTAGCAAGTCTTCTGAAAAGTCCAGGACTGAAACTCCTAAACCCTACTCCTAAAGCTGCTTTCAGTTTCAAGCAGTTCAAAGCTTGCGGACCGAAAGAATTTACTGGCGAAAATGGTCCTACGGCCTTATTTCAATGGTTTGATTCGATCGAGGTCACCCTGCGCCAGAGTGGCTGTCCTGATGATCTCCGCACTCTCAACGCGACCGACGTCTTCCAGTCCCGCGCTTTAGACTGGTGGACGGCCGAGAGAAACAAACGCGGAAATGATGCAGCTTACGGTTTGACGTGGGATGAGTTGAAGAACGTCATGTTGGAAGAGTTCTGCCCTCCCCGCGAGCGCCAAAAGTTGGAGGACGAATTCTGGCATATCAAACAGAAGGATGGTGACAATGCTGCTTTAACTGCTCGCTTCAAGCAGCTTAGCATAATCTGTCCTAATCAAGTGAAGACTTCTAATATGACGATCAAGAAGTATATCCGAGCTCTGCCGGATTGTGTCGCAGATTTTGTGCAAGCTTCAAAGCCAGCAACAATCGAGGAAACTTACCTGCTTGCCGCTGAAATCAACGACAAGCGAGTCAAATCTGGTGTCTGGGATAAAGCTCCCAAGAATCTACATCAAGCTACCACCGCACCAACCGCTGAAACCGCCGCCGCTCCTCAGTCTTCAAAGGCCTCTCGTCGCAAGAGGAAGATCAGCAACAACTCCAGCAACAAGAACTATGTTGTAACCACTGCTGCCCCACTCCAGGTTGTACCAGCTCAGCAGCAGATGCAACACCGCCAGGCCGTGGCACCGGTAACCCAAGCACCGCCGGCAAAGCGTGCTTATATGGGTCCTCACCCTACCTGCCCAACCTGCACCTATCACCACCCAGTGGGACTCGCCTGCATATTTTGTGTACATTGCAACATGTACGGCCACTTCACCGCCAACTGCCGTACAGGTCCTCGTCAACCTCCAGCTACTGCTCATCAAGCTCTACTTCCTGCTCCTCAAGGCCAACAAGCGGCTCAGGCACCTGCGGTCAATGCTAGAGTCTGCTTTGCGTGTGGTGATCCCAACCACTTCGTAAACATGTGCCCCAATCGAGTTATGAAGCAAGAGCCTCAACAGCAACAGCAACAGCAGCAGCAGCCGCAACAACAACAAGCAGCACGCGCCAGAACCTTCAACATTAATGTGCTTCAGGCTCAGGCTGATAACAACGTGGTCAATGGTACGTTCCTTGTGAATGGTATTTATGCTTCGTGTTTGTTTGATACTAGAGCCGATAACTGTTTTGTATCGTTTGAGTTCGAAAAGCTACTAAATTATAAGTGCACCCATCTCCCCTCGACGTTCGATGTTGAAGTTGCCACCAGAAGAACCGTCGCTGTCAACTCTGTTCTTCGTGATTGTACCCTCGAACTCAACAATCACATCTTTCCTATCGATATTATTCCAATGCAGCTCGGAAGTTTTGATGTCATAGTAGGCATGGACTTTCTTCGTGAAAACCATGCTGAAGTTGTGTGCTTCGATAATATGATTTGATTTTCGCTCGCTAATGGTGATCAATTATGTGTTTATGGTGAAGTCACATCGACGAAACTCCAACTCATGTCGTGTGTTCAGGCTAGCAAGTATCTCCGCAAGGAATACCAAGCTTTCTTGGCACACATAGTAGTAGCGGTGAAAAAGGAAGTTAAGGAGGTGAAAGATGTCCCCGTTGTTTGTGAATTCCCTAACGTTTTTCCTGAAGATCTCCCAGGGTTACCACCAAGTCGTGATATCGACTTTCGCATCGACCTCATTCCTGGAGCAAATCCTGTTGCAAGAGCTCCTTATCGGCTCGCGCCGTCCGAAATGCGTGAACTATCAAGTCAGCTCCAGGAATTACTTGATAAAGGCTTCATTCGCCCTAGCACCTCTCCTTGGGGCGCACCAGTCCTTTGCGTCAAAAAGAAGGATGGGTCGTTCCGGATGTGCATCGACTATCGGTAGCTGAATAAGCTGACAATCAAGAATCGCTATCCTCTACCTCGCATCGATGATTTGTTTGACCAGTTACAAGGTGCTACTGTTTCTCCAAGATCGATTTACGCTTAGGCTACCACCAGTTACGCATTCAAGAGGAGGATATACCCAAAACCGCTTTTCGCACTCGATACGGTCACTATGAGTTCGTTGTTATGCCTTTCGGTCTAACCAACGCACCCGCGGTTTTCATGGATCTGATGAATCACGTGTGTAAACCTTTTCTCGACCACTTCGTCATCGTGTTCATCGATGATATCCTGATCTATTCCAAGTCGAAAACCAAACACGCGCAACATCTACGTTTGGTTCTCGAGCTACTCCAGGGAAATTGACTCTATGCCAAGTTCTCCAAGTGTGAATTCTGGCTAGAGGAGGTGCAATTCCTCGGTCACATTGTCAATAGTCAAGGTATCATGTCGATCCCGCAAAGATTGAAGCTGTTAAGAGTTGGGTAATGATTGGAGTGTCGCGCTCCGGTCAAAGATAATATTTATATGCCCAATTTACCCTTAACAAATAGTTAGTGGTAGCAAGGGGTCGAACCACGAAGAATATGTGGTTTGCGAGTGGATTCGATTGAATTATAAAAAGGTGTCACAATTATGAAGCTTGCTATGATTTTTTATTTTTTTATTTTTGTTTAATTGAAAGGATGTGAATTAAAATTACTCAAATAATTGGATTGATTAACTATTAATGATTAACAAATTGCAAGAAGTGAATTTGATTGTTTGAACAATATAAAGAAAACAAGACTTAGGGTTACTATGTGTTTTAATTTGATTTACTTGAAATAATTCATTAACGGGTCAACAATCACAAAGCTTAGGTGCCAATCGCTATCAACGTCATAGACAACGGACCACGATGCACTTCGTTACTTTGGACTAGCAAATCCTATCAAAAGACAAGGCATAAATACGTGTATCCATTTCACAAAGTCAAATTTAATCATTCACTCGATGTCGCAACCCCCGATCCCTAATCCCCGGGAACGGGCGGCCGCGAACCAGTTTCGGTGGTATCTCGTATTGTCTAATTTGGCAGCGGAAATTTTCTTCAGGACCGTAGTTAGGAAATATTGGATCAGAGTAAAATACCACATCTTCATAACATTAAACAAATGGGTTAAAACCCAAGTTCGTAGAACACATGCTTTCATAGGAATAAATCCTATTTTATTTAACAAAAACATCTATTTTATTTTAGGTAACTTTATTGCCACTTTCCAAGCTTTCAGTGCTGTCCAGCTGGCTTCTATTTGGCTTTCACAGTTTGTTACCTAAAACGCCTTTTAAAAACATTTGTCAGTGGGAAATACTGGTGAGTGAATCCCAGTTTAATCAAGTTTAAATAAAATCCCATTGTACAGTATTGAGGGCGATCCCATAATTATATTTGTTTCCAAGACATCACAATTAACATCCATGGTACTGTCGAACCCGACTTGTGGACATGTTACTCCTTGACCAGGTGGTAACAAATTTTGTATACAAAACCCCAATATACTCATGATAATTGTATTCTTACAAATACTCAATAACTGTTATTCGCATGGAAAAATATTTACATATACATTTAATTGTATGAGGTTTTGTAAAAACAGTTAACAAAAAGGTTTACAAAAAGTGGATCAACTCACATTGCTGTCTCAGATTTTCCGTAAGGGTTTCCTGGTGATAATCTAAAATTTACACAAATGCACACGTGTTAGTATATAATAACTCATTTTAACATTAGTAATGCCATCCCCGAGACGACATTCCAACGACTACGTCGGGCAGAACCACGACAGCCGTTACGGAACCCTAGATCAATCGGGCAGCGTATCTAATACGTATCCAGGGTTATAATACTTACAATGGAGCAGAACTTTTCTATTTAGGGGGGGTATAATACCTGCGTATAAAGCCTACTATTCAGAAATTGAGATTGAGAAAAGAAAGTGAGCGAGTCGACTGAAGATCCGATGCATTCTATATATAGGTGTTGATCTTGACCTTGTCGCGGCCCGCGTAAAACAAGAGCAGGGCCTACGCGGCCCGCGTTGACCCCAGGTCAATGTGTAGGTGATCCAGGTCATTAGGTAGGTTCAACACGCGCCGGCCACGTGGCCGCACCGGAGCGCGCCTGTGTTTTAAGTTGACGCGGCCCGCGTAAGCTTAAGGGGTGGCTTACGCAGCCCGCCTAAACCCCAAATTTCAATTTTTAATTATTTTTATTAATATTTAGGGTATTAGGGGCCCGTTTTCACGTATGGGGTGTATTTTGGGACATATTGGGATATTTTAAAATATATTAGGGTGTCAGAAAATATTCGAGGGTGTCGGTTTATTTAGGATTATTACATCCTCCCCACCTTGTTTTAGAGCTCGTCCTCGAGATCTACTGGAACAAGTGTGGATATTTCCTTTGCATTTCAGATTCAAGCTCCCATGTGTACTCAGGTCCTCTTTTGGAGTCCCACTTTACTTTGACCAGAACTAATCTCTTATGTTGGAGATTCTTGACTTTCCTGTCTTCAATCTGTAGAGGCCTTTCTACAAACTTGAGTTGTTCATTTACCTCTATATCCTTAAGAGGTACTATTAGCGATTCATCAGCTAAGCATTTCTTGAGATTAGATACATGAAATACATCATGCATTCCTGCCATTTCATCTGGCAGTTGTAGCTGATAGGCTACAGGTCCTATTCTTCTAATAATCTCAAAAGGTCCAATATACTTGGGACTTAGCTTTCCTCTTTTGATGAATCTTACCACTCATTTCCAAGGAGAGACTTTTAACAATACTTTATCTCCTACTTGAAATTCCAATGGTTTGCGTCGATTATCAGCATAACTCTTCTGTCGATCACGTGCTGCTTTCAGTCGTTCCTTGAC
This sequence comes from Helianthus tuberosus, assembly GCA_030545235.1. Taxonomy (NCBI): domain Eukaryota; kingdom Viridiplantae; phylum Streptophyta; class Magnoliopsida; order Asterales; family Asteraceae; genus Helianthus; species Helianthus tuberosus. The sequence continues at coordinate 205,223,974 of CM060441.1, forward strand.
TTGAATGATCTTGTCGGTTGTTTCTTGCACTATCTCAGGTCCAGATAATTGCTTTTCCCCAATTTCTGCCCAACAGACTAGGGTTCGGCACTTTCGTACATAAAGTGCTTCGAATGGTGCAGCATTGATACTTGTGTGATAACTATTATTATAAGAAAATTCTATTAAAGGTAAGTGATCGTCCCAATTACCTCCGAAATCAATTACACAAGCTCTAAGCATATCTTTCATTGTCTGAATTGTTCTTTCGCTTTGTCCGTCCGTTTGAGGATGGTAAGCTGTGCTCAGATTTAACTTGGTTCCCATGGCTTTTTGGAAACTTGACAAAAAATGAGAGGTAAATCGACTATCCCTATCAGAAACAATTGATAAAGGAATTCCATGTAATGAAACAATTTCACTTACATACAATTTAGCTAGTTGTTCCATACTGAAAGTTTCCTCCATTGGTATGAAATGAGCTGACTTAGTTAGCCTATCTACAATCACCCAGATTGTATCATTACCTTTCCTTGTTTTGGGTAGTTTGGTAACAAAATCCATTGTTATCAATTCCCATTTCCACACTGGCATTTCTAATTGCTGTAACAAACTTGAGGGTTTCTGGTGTTCAGCTTTAACTTGTGAACAAGTTAAACATTTTGAAACATAGGCTGCTATGTCCTTCTTCATTCCTATCCACCAGAAATTTTTCCTTAAATCCTGGTACATTTTATCATTTCCTGGGTGCATCGTATACTTAGACTTATGGGCTTCTTCTAATATACGATGACGTAGGTTTCCTAATTTAGGTATCCGCATTCTCTTCTTATGGAATCTCCAAATTCCATCTGTTCCTTGTTCTAATTCCTTAGTCATACCTTTTAGTTTTTCAGCATCATCCTTGATTACCGATTCTTGTGCTTTTCTGATTTGATCATTTAAATCTACTTGTAGATTTAATTTAAGGGAACGTACCCTTTTTGACTTTTCATGATACTTTCGGCTTAAAGCATCTGCCACTACATTTGCTTTTCCTTCATGATACTGGATATCACAATCATAATCACTGAGCATCTCCATCCAGCGTCTTTGTCTCATATTCAACTCTTTCTGCCCGAAAACATACCTTAAACTCTTATGATCAGTGAATATGGTAAACTTACTACCATAAAGGTAATGTCTCCAAATCTTAAGGGCAAAAATTATAGCTCCTAGTTCTAGATCATGGGTTGAATAATTCTCTTCGTGATTCTTAAGTTACCTAGACGCATAAGCTATAACCTTTTGGCGTTGCATTAATACACATCCATAACCTAACTTAAAAGCGTCACAATAGACTACAAAGTCTTCAGTTCCTTCTGGTAACGCTAGTATAAGTGTATTAGTTAATCTTTGCTTAAGAATTCTAAAAGCTTCTTCTTGTTTTGGTCCCCATTCAAACTTAATGGATTTACAGGTTAACTTAGTTAAAGGAATGACTATTCTAGAGAAATCTTGAATACATCTTCTATAATAACCGGCCAATCCTAATAAACTTCTAACCTCGGTTGGTGATTCAGGGGTTTTCCATTTGGTAATCGCCTCGATTTTTGTTGGATCCACATGAATTCCTTCATGATTCACTAAATGTCCAAGAAACTGTACTTGCTCTAACCAAAATTCGCACTTTGAAAATTTAGCGTAAAGCTTTTCCTTTCTTAATAGGCTTAAAAGTGCGTGCAAATGTTTTGCATGATCCTCTTTACTCTTAGAGTAAATTAGAATATCATCTATGAAGACAATTATAAATTTATCCAAATATGGTTTACATATTCGGTTCATCATGTCCATAAATGCAGCTGGGGCATTGGTTAAACCAAATGGCATGACAGTAAATTCATAATGGCCATACCTTGTTCTAAATGCGGTCTTAGGAATGTCCTCTTCCTGTACCTTTAATTGATGATATCCTTACCTTAAATCGATTTTAGAGAAAAATCGAGCTCCTTGCAGTTGATCGAACAGATCATCGATTCTCGGTAATGGGTACCGATTCTTAATCGTGACTTTGTTCAATTCACAGGTAGTCAATGCACATACGCATTGATCTGTCCTTCTTTTTAACGAACAGTATCGGCGCTCCCCATGGCGACGAACTTGGCTGTATGAATCCTTTTTCCAGCAATTCATCTAATTGTTTCTTCAGTTCCTGCATTTCGGCGGGTGCCAAACGGTAAGGTGCTTTGGTAATTGGTGCCGTTCCTGGTAACAGGTGAATTCTGAATTCAACTTCTCTATCCGGTGGTAGTCCTGGTAATTCTTCTGGAAATACATCTGAAAACTGAGACACTACTGGATTGTCTTTTTGTTCTTTTCCTTTAGTGTTAGTGATTATGGAAATCAAATACACTATAGAACCTTTTCTTATATAACTTGCAGTTTTCATCACTGAGATGAATTTCGTGGATCTAGATGGCTTATCTCCTTTAATTGTGATCGTTTTACCCTTTGGTGAATTTACTTGGATTGACTTTTGATCACATAAAATATTGGCATTATTGGCTATTAACCAATCCATTCCTAATACGACATCAAATCCTGCCAGATTCATTGGATAAAGGTTTGCCATAAACTTTTGATTTAAAATTTCTATTCTTGCTCCCTGCAAGATTTCAGAAATCCTAACAATTTCTCCATTAGCTGTCTCTACTAGACATTCTTGTGGTAGTTTAGTTAATGACTGATTTAGAAGTTTGCAAAACGAAGTATTAATAAAACTTTGGTTTGCACCAGAGTCAAATGATACTTTAGCAAAAACATCATTAACTAAAAACGTACCAGCTATCACGTCTGGAATCATCTTGGCTTCATCTGCAGTCAGAACAAATGCCCTAGCATTTTTAGTGTCCCTGTTGTTCACAGCTGGAGCCAATTTCGGACAGTTTGTCTTAATGTGACATTTTTCTCCACAGTTGTAACATAATCCATTACTGGATTTTCTCCTGCAGTCTTCTTCCTTGTGTCCTGGCATCTTACAGAAATTGCAAAGAGTGGAGCATTTTCCCGAATGCTTTTTCTTGCAGACCTTGCAGAATGGTGCAGAGGTAGAACCCATATTCCTACAATTGTAATTCCCAGAACGGAATTCTTGAGTAATCCTTTGGGTTAGGTTTCTCCTCTGGTCTTCTTCTCTAGTACGGATTAATTCATCTGTCAAGGTATTTGCTAGTTCTACAGCTTCTTCTATAGTTTCTGGTCTAGCTGCCTTGACTACGTGTCTAATCTCTCCAATTAATCCCCAGATGTAACGGGAGATTAATACTGGTTCAGGTGATGCAAGGGTTGGTACTATTCTAGCATATTCAAAGAATGTGGTAGTATAACCCTTACTATCTACCCCGGTCATTCTTAAGTTTAGGAACTTATTAGCTATCTGTTCCTTTTCGTTGAGATGGCAGAATTTCCTTTCTACCATATTCTTAAATTCCTCCCATTCCACGTTGTAAACCCTATTACTTCCTCTTGACTGGAGGATAGTGTTCCACCATTCTAAGGCTGAGTTCTTAAATAGATTAGAAGCAAACATTATTTTGTCTTCTTCAGCACACTTGCTTATTTTTAAAACAGCCTCAGTCTTCTCTATCCAGCGTAGAGCTGCAATGGGTCCTTCATTGCCCGAGAATTCTATTGGTTTGCAGGACCTGAATTCTTTGTAAGAACAACCGTAAGACACGGTTCTTCTTCTTTTGGGAATGGGCACTTGAAGTACGGGTCCATTGTTCACGCAGTTTTCTGGTTCAATTGGTCGCTTACTGCTATGTTTACTTTTATTATTCTCTTCTTGAATCGTTTGAATAATAAATGGCATTGCATCTATAATTCCTTGTGCCACTATGTGTTGAACGACACTATTATCCATTTGGTTTCCATTGTTATTGATGCTCGGATTCTCATTAACCACGTTAATGTTACTTTGGTTATCGTTATTCAGATTTCCTTGATTTCCTTCGTCGGCCATCTGAATTTTAAACATTTACCCCGTATTAATATCACAAAATAATATTAATATAGTCAATCACATGACACGCATATTTGCCAAAAGCGTCGATCATTGCGACTTTACTCTATTTATCTATTATGCATCTATTACATACTAGTACTGAAATAAAAATTACAATACCAACTGAAATAAAATTACACTAATTGTAATAGGCATCCATACGCACATATTTTATTATTATTATTATTATTATTATTACTACTACTACTACTACCGTTTTACCATCACATTCACGGATATGGATTCATCCAAAAATCCATATTGCGCTCGAAGTATTTCCATACAATTCGCTCTCCCACCTGTCTCATCCGTTCACTACTTTCTAGAATTTCCTCATCAAATGTCCTAAGTTCTTGTACGTTTTCTGCACTCATTGGGGGTGCAGGTTCTAGGACTGGGTTCGGAATCTGGGGTGCGGGTTCCTGGTGTGGGGGTGTAGGTGCCTGGAATTGGTAAAGATCTTCTAAAATTTCCATAATGTATTCATCGTGGAAATAGGGATCTAAAGGGTCCAAACCTTGGTAGGCTCCTACGTTCTGCATGGGTGTGTCTTCATGTATCGGGTTACGTTGCACATAGTTCCTAACGTCATCCCACTAGGGATCGTAATTTGGGTCTAGGGGGTTTGGTGCTAGTACCCTAGGGATTTCTTCCGGATTGAAGTCATGCATCGCTACTTGGTTTTCAGGGTTTTCTATCTCCATGGGTTGATCAGGGATTGGCAGTTGTGGTTGGGGTGCTATTATTTGCTCCAGATTAGGGTCAGCTGCAGTGGTTGCTAGGATGTGGATGTTAGCTATACCCCTATTTATCATGTCCTGGGCATAGGCATCTGTCTTTCTCTTGGCTGCGGCTAGTACCCTCTGGTCTTGTAACCTTTTCATACGCTTCCTACGCTCGTGTGCCCCTCTACTGAACCATCCCCTCTTTTTCTGCGGCCCGCGTATGCTTAAGGGGTGGCTTACGCGGCCCGCCTAAACCCCAAATTTCAATTTTTAATTATTTTTATTAATATTTAGGGTATTAGGGGCCCGTTTTCACGTATGGGGTGTATTTTGGGACATATTGGGATATTTTAAAATATATTAGGGTGTCGGAAAATATTCGAGGGTGTCGGTTTATTTAGGATTGTTACACTCGACAATTCGCAAATTCAATACAAACGTAGGACAATTGTCTAAAGATTCAAATGTAAATCAAGTTGTCACAAAGTAAACATCAAAACATAATAAACCCTAACTCTTACAAAAGTCTACACCGGGGTGAAACCTCCAAGAAATTAGCCGCTCGTGGAAGGACGAATGCTATCACCGGAAATTGAGAACTCGAACATCATTATCTTGAAGCTTTGAAGTTGTGAAGATGGTGGTTAGGGTTTGGAATGGTTGGTGGTGATGAATGGATTAAAGTGAAGGTGATGATTAGGGTTATGGAATGGAAATCGTGATGATTCGGGTGTTAATTTGGTAGTGATGAGGATGGTTTGTGAATTGGTAATGGAAGATGGATGATAATTGGCTCCAAGATGTGATTCAAAACTCTAGGAATGTGTAACTCCCGAATAATGGCCAACCAAGATGTTTTGATTCGTTAAAAACCAAAGAATTCAAAATTTCGCGATTGAAAGATAGGAAGGCCGTCGCCGACGGCCTGGCCCCCCGTCGGCGACGCCTTGTGCATTTGCTGATCTTGGCCGACGTGTTATTCCCCTGTCTATGGACATTTCAGGTGACGGCCCATGATAATTGATGTTGCTGCCCACTTCGTGATACTCCCCCAAAAGTCCACGTGACTATGGTTGCCAAACTTTCTTATTCATGTGATTCTTTGATTCACCCAAGACAATTGCATGTTGTAATGATGATGTTACTAATAATGGATACAAGAGCCAACAAAAGTCCCCTCAAGTGTTTATAGCTGCCAATGATCGATGATTATGATGATGATGATTATGTTGTTGACTTTTTTTTTGTAAATATTACTTTGCCTCAAGAAGTCACGTGAATATGGCTCCAAAGTTTCTTCACAACTAATGATCATGATGTTGACTATTTATCCTCCTCTTTCACGTGAACTCCCTTCATTTAATTAATGATGATGTGATTTTATATGTTGAGAATAGTGATGATGCTTCTTCTATTTTAGTTGTTGGCTGCCAACTCCATTAGTTTGTTATATGCATCTTTTTATAATTAAGGTTAAACCCTTTTAACTCTTTTTCCAAACAAGCATATGTATCGCTTTTTCTTTAAACATTCTCACGTCATCGAATTACGCGTTTTACCTGCAAAGAATACAAACACTCGCAGTAACATATTCCAAGCATATAATCACATAAAACGGATTAACTCACGTAAGACAAACACTTTAGCACCCATGTTTCACACTCTTCATCACATCCCCACACTTGTCGTTTGCTTGCCCTCAAGCAAATCTGTTTCTCACTTTCACGTGGGTCGAACAAGAAACACACATCCTGTTCCCGAGACTAAGATAAAGGTCCGATGTCATACCCGGTTCAAACTTTTTACACTTTTCGAAATATCTAACAGTAAAGTGAATAATCACATATAAAATGGTTATCCAAGATTAAACCGCCCTTGAAACTAATAAATCATGCATATCCCTCACAATGTTCTCTCCACTCGGTTTAAAATTTGGCTAATTAGATAATAAATTAGCACCTTTTAAGTAATCACTCAAAACCGATTAGAACACGTACCCGCATATGCTTGCAACTCAATCATTCTCCACCACCGAACACGAACACTAAGCACAAGTCAAAAGGTCTTTGAAGGGTTGTAATGGGGCTAGGCGAAGGGTAGGAAATAGGATGTTTTAAAGTGGCTATGGTGATGAAAACTCGATTTTTTATTACAAAGCAACTACTCTAAACAAAACTAACTATAGACATCAACTACGAGGCAACAAATTTTTTTTTCGCCCCTTTATTCAACAACTAATAACTCATATTTTTGTATTTTCTTAACGATTTTCTATTCTCTTTTAGTTTCGCAACATTTTCTGATTTTTTTTTTTTGCAAACACAACTATACAAACAAATAATCCTACAATTGAATTTTCATCACACGGGTGTAAAAGAAAAAGTTTAACGATTATGGGCTAAACGGGTTGTCAAACGAAAGGTTTAGGCTCAAAGTGGGCGACTAGGGGATTTGTTTGGGTAAGGATAAATAATTGGTTTTAAAGGAAAAGGTTCACCTAATGCCTTAATCATTCTCGTGCTTGTATTCAGTCTATGGTCTCGAACGTATCAAAAGTTGCAAGTTCTACAATACGCGACTAATGGTCCACTCAAACAAAGAAACATGTATATGTAAATCTATGATATAAAAGTGGCTCAAAACCTCACGTATAAGGGTATGGTATGTGATATGCATAAAATGCTAGTTCCTTAGGCGAATTATTCCCAAATAACCACCCACTAAATACATGTCATGCTATTAATTTGAACTTGACCATGATAAAATACCAAATGGGTTGTGCCATCCCTCGTTGACTTAGTTACTTGTGCTTTTAAGATCGCTTTTGAAACAAGAAATTTTTGAAAATTTTTTGAAATTTTCCCCCATCCCCACACTTGAGGTAAACATTGTCCTCAATGTGTAGTGTTTAAATGAACGGGTCAAAATCAAAAAACTTTTACTACTCCCCCATCCCTACACTTGAGGTAAACATTGTCCTCAATGTGTAAGAACTAGAGTTTTAAAAGGCACAAGGGATGTGACACGGCTAACTTCCCAAAAATTTCACCCCGGAAAATAACATACAATTACTATCCACTTATTACTAAACTAAGAATCAAGGTAAAAAGGAAACGCATGCACCTGATTTTTGTCGCTAGATGCTCATATCTTCTTCTTCTCGTCATAAAAACGGTTGTCTCACAAACATGTTGTACCTACAAATCTTAACCCTTGTGTAGAAGCATACTTCTCACAACCATTGAAATTTGTTAGGTGGTTAGTTCAACCATTTTATGAAAGTGTTACCAAATCATGCGTTAAATTACCTTGATTTTTGTGGAAAAATAATTTACAAAAATAACAATCCTAACTCACTTTCGTAGGAATCACGGCGGCATTTAGCATATGCACGCAAGCCCTTTAAACCTCCCGATAGCTCAGGAGGACGAGTAGGTCTCATGAGGGTTATATAGGGAACACACCCACAACGTTCATTTAACTACTAAAATGAAATAACAAAATTATACAACAACAATACTAACTAAACTACGGATAACAACTAAAACGAAATGCGAAATAAAATATACAACAACAATTGACTTACCACCTCATGGTGGTCGAATGGCATGCTTGCCGCCTACAAACTCCTCAAAATCACCCACCGGTGATTCATACCATTTGTTGCCAAACAGTCCAAACTTCCTCACCTCCTCTTCCTTCTTCTTTTCTAGAGGTGACTTTTTCGCCTTCTTTTTCTTGACCGTTTTCTTCCTTGTTTCTCCAAACCTACCAACCATAGCACACACCTTTTTGTTTGGATTCATGTCCTTTTTAGGACACTTATCCTCACCGAGCGGGTTAGTGAAATTTGGAAAAACATTTAAATTTAATTCCCGGTCCCCAAACTTCATGCTTACCGTTCCCGTTGCACAATTTATTATGGCATTAGCAGTTTCCAAGAACGGTCTACCCAAGATAACTACTGGTTGGGTGTCCTCAACACACCCAACATAGTCTACTACCAAAAAGTCAACTGGGTAGTAGCAATCATCCACTTTAACAATTACATCCTCCACCATCCCCCTCGGATGCGTGGGAGTCTGATCGGCCAATACCACGGGAGTATCAAATTTTTTTAACGGACCAAAATCGTATTGGTCATACAAACTCCCGGGTAAAATGCTCAGACAAGCTCCAAGATCGAGGAGCGCCCTCTCAATTTTGAAGGTTCCAATTTGAATTGGAATAAGAGGATCTCCCGGATCTTGAGCTTTTTGAGGAAGGGCACTCGATAGAATGGCACTAACATGAGATATCAAATCAACCAGTTCGGGTAATTTGTTGTGCCGTTTTTCGATGCTTAACTCCTTTAAGCATTCCACATGAGCCGGAACCTTTTTAATGTCATCGAGTAACGGTAAATTAATTTTTGCTTGTTTAAAATTTTCCCACCTCTCGTCCTTCGGTGGGTACCGTTCCTCAACTTTTGATGCATTAATCGGTTTAATTTGATTTAAACAATTTTCACACAAATATTTTTTATTCATTTTTTCAATTTTAATTTGTGAAATCGTTTCTTGTTCATTTTTACTTTCCAACTCATCTCTTGTATTTCCCACTACACCATCAAAGCATTGTGGTTGTGGAATGCTTTCAACACTACTACAAACCTCATCATTTGAAAGAAGACTTACCGCGCTAATGTGCACATTCCTCACATTGCACGTGCTTGAACTTTGATGCTTAGGGTTCACCGTGGTGTCACTTGGAAGTCCTCCTCCACTTCCACGGATTTGAGCCATCTCTTGAGCAAGTTGCCCCACTTGCTTCTCCAGCGCCTTATGAGATTTATCCCTTACTTCAAACTCTTTCCTCACTTCGGTTGTAAGGGTACTCATAGCATTCATGAGAGCATCCATTTTAGAATTGAACGAGTCGTCACCTTGAGAGTTAGAAGCATTACCCCCATTTCCACTTTGGTTGTAACCACATTGATAATTACCTTCACAGTTTTGATACCCTTGGTTACCCCCTTGATTGTAATTCCTTTGGTAGCCCCCTTGGTTACCACCTTGACGATTGTTATACGAGGACCCACCTTGACCACCTTGATTTCCCGATTGAAAATTCGGGTTCATTTGATTCGAGGCATTACCATTACGGAAGTTAGGGTGATTTCTCAAACCCGGATGGTACGTGTTGGAATTCATGTCATATTGCTTTCGATCCCCATACACTTGATTTACCTCCTCGGTGTAATCACCCGGTCCCGTTGGACATTGATCGGTCCTATGGCCGATATCCCCACAATCTTCACACACCGCGAATTGTGCCGCATTCACCTCCTTCTTTTTCATACGAGCCATTTCCCGTTCTAAAGTAGAAATGTGATCCTTAGAATCAAGATCGGGAAGTGATCAGGAGACGGGATGTTTCTTAGCTCTATCGGCAGATTCCTTTTCTTTAGATCGCTTGCTCATCCGCTCGAGGAATTCCTAATCATCATCTTCATGATTGCTCAATAGGGTTCCGTTGCTCGTTGACTCGAGGCGATTCCACTTCGCATCATCCAAACCACGTACAAAACACTTCACCAACTCCCACTTCTCTATTTGGTGATGTAGGCATTTCTGAATCAACTCTTTGTACCGAGTGAATGCTTCGTGCAACGGTTCGCTTGATAGTTGGCGGAAAGACCTAATTTCGTCTCTAGCGTCATCGGTTTTCGCCATCGAATAGTATTCATCAAGAAAAACTTGTTGCATCTCACCCCATGTCCGAATACTATTCGCCAGAAGTGTAAGAAACCATTGCTTCACTTTGTCTTTTAGCGAAAACTGGAATAATCGAAGCTTGACCTCTTCCAATGCAAACTTGTGCCCCCCGATAGTGTTACAAATGGAGGAAAACTCCGCCAAATGCGTGTACGGTTCATCATTAGACCTCCCATTGAAGTGGGGAAGTATATTGATGTAATGAGGCTTACAGTCAAACATTCTCCTTTCACACACTATTGGAGAGTCATTATCGGTAACCACCGGTCGAAAACGGTCATTCACTCCCTGTGGAGGTTGTTGACGACGATGTGGACCGTTAACTTCTTGATCCACCGGCCTTCGATTATCTCTTCTATCACCTCCCCTATCACCTCTTCGGTTTCCACCTTGGTTACCCCTTTGATTACCCCCTCCCACGAAACGAGGAATCCGGTTAGGGTTAGCATTATTGTTGTTATTGTAAAACCCATCATTCCGGTTCCTTTGGTTGTTGTTCCGGGGTTGGCGGTTGTTTTCGTAACCGTCATTTCTCCTATTCCCATACCCGTAATCATCGTTCCCGACAAAGTTGGCGTTTTGGTAGCCAAACTCATCATCTTCAAACCCTCTTGCATTGTAGACGTTACCTTGATTCACATACCCCCAATCTTCGTCATCATTAGCCCGATCATCATAATATCCCCCATCATCCGAATATTCCGTATCCACACTCACGTGTTCCGATGATTGGTAACCGGGAACACTAAACGGCTCATCATCGGGGATGGCGTTCCTCAAATCGTCTATGTTAAAGAACGGGTCTTCATTCGCGGGACTGCCACGATCTCTATTGCCTCGACGGTCGGAATTGACGTTCCGATCATCAAGGTGAAGGGGTAAGGAGTTTTGTCGGTGAAGGTTTTGTTGTTGGGGTGTTCGTTGGGTGTTATTGGGATTTTGGTTTCGGAAAGGTGGTGTGGGTGGTCTAGAATTGTTATTGCCACCCGGTTGCTCTTGAGGTATAGGTTGAACGTTTTGGGCGGGGTGAAAGGTTCCTCGGGATTGGAATTTGTTTTGATTGAGGTTTGGGTGATTGGAGTTTTGGTTTGCCATTGAATCGGTTTCAATGGTTGGTGTGACTTGTGGTGTTCGCGTATGCATACACTACCTGTAACCTTCACAAGTAACACACCCGCGTAACAAGGAAAAAGTCAAAGTACAAAAAGAAACTAAACAAATTAAACAGATAATCACGCAAATTCAAACAATAATCCAAACACAAAGCGCACGCACTCCCCGGCAACGGCGCCAAAATTTGATCGGAGTGTCGCGCTCCGGTCAAAGATAATATTTATATGCCCAATTTACCCTTAACAAATAGTTAGTGGTAGCAAGGGGTCGAACCACGAAGAGTATGTGGTTTGCGAGTGGATTCGATTGAATTATAAAAAGGTGTCACAATTATGAAGCTTGCTATGATATTATTTTTTTTGGATTTTTGTTTAATTGAAAGGATGTGAATTAAAATTACTCAAATAGTTGGATTGATTAACTATTAATGATTAACAAATTGCAAGAAATGAATTTGATTGTTTGAACAATATAAAGAAAACAAGGCTCACACCCGGTTTCAACAAATGCAAGACTTAGGGTTACTATGTGTTTTAATTTGATTTACTTGAAATAATTCATTAATGGGTCAACAATCACAAAGCTTAGGTGCCAATCACTATCAACGTCATAGACAACGGACCACGATGCACTTCGTTACTTTGGACTAGCAAATCCTATCAAAAGACAAGGCATAAATACGTGTATCCATTTCACAAAGTCAAATTTAATCATTCACTCGACAATTCGCAAATTCAATACAAACGTAGGACAATTGTCTAAAGATTCAAATGTAAATCAAGTTGTCACAAAGCAAACATCAAAACATAATAAACCCTAACTCTTACAAAAGTCTACACCGGGGTAAAACCTCCATGAAATTAGCCGCTCATGGAAGGACGAATGCTATCACCGGAAATTGAGAACTCGAACATCATCATCTTGAAGCTTTGAAGTTGTGAAGATGGTGGTTAGGGTTTGGAATGGTTGGTGGTGATGAATGGATTAAAGTGAAGGTGATGATTAGGGTTATGAAATGGAAATCGTGATGATTCGGGTGTTAATTTGGTAGTGATGATGATGGTTTGTGAATTGGTAATGGAAGATGGATGATAATTGGCTCCAAGATGTGATTCAAAACTCTAGGAATGTGTAACTCCCGAATAATGGCCAACCAAGATGTTTTGATTCGTTAAAAACCAAAGAATTCAAAATTTCATGATTGAAAGATAGGAAGGCCGTCGGCGACGCCTTGTGCATTTGCTAATCTTGGCCGACGTGTTATTCCCCTGTCTACGGACATTTCAGGCGATGGCCCATGATAATTGATGTTGCTGCCCACTTCGTGATACTCCCCCAAAAGTCCACGTGACTATGGTTGCCAAACTTTCTTATTCATGTGATTCTTTCCTTCACCCAAGACAATTGCATGTTGTAATGATGATGTTACTAATAATGGATACAAGAGCCAACAAAAGTCCCCTCAAGTGTTTATAGCTGCCAATGATCGATGATTATGATGATGATTATGTTGTTGACTTTTTTTTGTAAGTATTACTTTGCCTCAAGAAGTCACGTGAATATGGCTCCAAAGTTTCTTCACAACTAATGATCATGATGTTGACTATTTATCCTCCTCTTTCACGTGAACTCCCTTCATTTAATTAATGATGATGTGATTTTATATGTTGAGAATAGTGATGATGTTCCTTCTATTTTAGTTGTTGGCTGCCAACTCCATTAGTTTGTTATATGCATCTTTTTATAATTAAGGTTAAACCCTTTTAACTCTTTTTCCAAACAAACTTATGTACCGCTTTTTCTTTAAACATTCTCACGTCATCGAATTACGCGTTTTACCTGCAAAGAATACAAACACTCGCAGTAACATTTTCCAAGCATATAATCACATAAAACGGATTAACTCACGTAAGATAAACACTTTAGCACCCATGTTTCACACTCTTCATCAGGTAACACCTAAGAACCCGTCTGAAGTCCGTTCTTTCCTCGGACTAGCGGGCTATTATCGCCGATTTATCGAAGGATTCTCAAAAATCGCTGTGCCACTTACTTCCCTCACGCACAAAGACAAGCCTTTTGTTTGGGGATGTAGGATCGATTTCGGATCCGAACGAGTCGGTTAGAAGAGTTTTTCACCAAAACAAGAGGCGGAAACAAGTGTTTTGGTGTAATTCAGCAAGTATTCACCTTTAACTGTTGTTTTTATTGATATACAATCAATTACAGACCTAACAACACTTCGGCAGCACTTCGTGGCTCACCGGAAGACAATCACCTAGCACTCTCTATGTGGTTCGCTCTTACAGTTATATATAGATGACCTGGATTCGCTTATATGTACATGACATATAAGCGAACCTCACACTTGTACATATAAGCGGACCTAGCATGACACATGAGCGAACCTAGTCAAATACATTACGGATGAAATCAGAATTGTATGCATGCAATCCTATTTTGTCTCATTGTAATGATGCAATGATGACTTCATCATTATGATGTCATCATCAAAGATGGTGACATCATCCTATTTCATATCCGTAACGAGACTGAGACTCGACATAAGACGAAGACGACAGATGGATGCACCAACAGACTCCCCCTCAGATGTTGACGAGTCTTAAGTGTCGAGTCTTTACATCTTCAGTCTTTATCGGTCTTCGATCTTCCTCTGAAGTATTTGTCATTACAAGAATCCTCATTCTCTATCTTTATCTTCAACAAACTCCTCTCTCTCAAATGTTGAATATCATGGTGTCTTCAGACTCCCCCTCTCAATCTGCTGGGATCGTAGTCTGGAATTCACAAGATCATAACCTGGCTTTCATCCTGCTCTGGATCGAAACCCGGTCAACCTGCAAAAACTCTACCCAAAAATAAATTTTCTGATAACAATTTGTGGATAAGATTTTCAAATCTAATTTACCACTTGCAGGAATAACATTTTATAGCAAAAACTTTTCTCATTTCATTTCAACAATCTTCAAACACTTTCACCCAAACCATTTGTTCATCATGTTTAGCACTCAGAATTTTGAAATTCAGCTTTCCAACACCAGTTGTCGAAAATCTTTTTGGATTTTCTGAAAGAAAATAACTGACATCACTTGAAAAATCAAGAAAATACATAAATGAAATGCAATAAAGAAATATTTACAGACAATATTTTTGTGAGTTCGTGCAAGAGGATCATATCAGTTTTTGAGACACATCACCAACACCGTTAAGCTTCATTTCATTTTAAGTTTTAAACGATTTACTTAGATTGTCAGTATGTTTGTCCACTTAAATTTTCACACAAAGTTCAACTGATCTGAGATATGATATTAATGTTTTAAGTACTTAAACTCAATCGCGTGTCCCACCTCAGAAAATACTCCCGTATCCAGATCCCAATATTCAGTCTTACAGGTGAGTATACCACAGATGATATCTGTAAGGGGTTATAATGCGAGGGCCGTGAGAGCTCAGGTCGATCTTTCGATACGCAGAGAGATGACGGCTTCGAATTTTGGTGGGTCCCCTTTAGAGGATCTTTTTTACAACAGCAATGACTATCAATTTTATTGTTTCATCAATTTGCTGAGGGCGGCGCTATGTTTCAAGCATGCGAAAAGTATTCTCCGGGGACTAGGCCATTGCTTCCGCAAAATCAGAAGTCCCGGGATAATACCCCAGATATCACTGAGTATAAAGACCTAGTATCTCAGAAAGAGGGACCTTTCAAACAAGATTTCGGGGGTTACCCATATATCCGAGAGATGTTACCCACGATATAAGCAAGTTTGAAATTTAGGTTTATATCTCGTCACAATCTACTAAATGTGTAAAAACCTACTGGCATATCATCAGTGAGACCGTTTATCACATTTAACTCTCCAATTCTTTAGCATGTTGTGATAGTCCACTGATGTACTATCATTTCCTCTTTTATGCAACAAAAACTCATTTTTCATTTTATCATGTTTTTGGCTTTTTCAAATTTTCTAATGTTTTTGGATTTTCTAAAATTTCTTACTCCCCCTAAAATGCAAACACATTTTAGGAAATTTGAAAACAAACTGTACAACAACATGACAACTGATATCGAATCACTTCAATTCGCCATCCACTTGGCATAAACAATCAGAACTCCCCCTCACAACAAACTATTTTCCCATTGATTTCAAAACACTTAAGTTTGTTTTAATCAAATGGTTTTTCCGGAAAATAAGTTTTGTTGATTTTGTAAAACCATTTGTAGGTTAGGGGTTTGGTTCATCACATTGTTTTTCAACCTCTTGTAGAAAATCAGATACAACTTAATGTCCCTGATTTACCACTTGTAAGATCAATCCAATCAAGCATTTTCAACCAATCATCATCTATTGGTTGAATTCTCAAAGTGCCGATTCTTACTCCACACTTACCAACCTGGGAGTTCCGGCTATTCCTGCAGTATAAATTTTCAAAAATTTTCAATTTTCAAACAAACAACATAAGAATGGTGCTGATTCATGCTCCGTGATTACCAACTTGGGAGCTCTGGCAAGTCAGGTTTTTACTGTTTGAAAAATATATCCACCCAAGCCTGACCTTCCTTGGGTGTAACAAAATTTTCTTCTTCATCTTTTCTTTCAACAAACCTGTGAACTCCTCTTTTGGCAGAGTAAAATTCTTTAACACCTTTGGCCTTACCATTTACCATTTTGCCAAAAATGTGTTTCACAGTTCCATTGAAAGCCTTATCAACATCAAATTTTTTCTTGTCAGAATAAAATTGATTTGAAATTTCAACTTTCCCAACTTTCTTCATAAAATTTTCAGCACGCAAAGGTGGAAAATTCTCATCGTTCATAGTTGGAACTGATTTATCAACCTTTTTCTCAATACGTGGCTCCTCTGATTTTGTGGAATCAGATTCATCACCAGAATTATTACCTGAACCTTTCACAACCCATTTTTGATTTTTTACATTTTCTTTTCCTTTCAAAACACTCTTTGAACATTCTCCCTTCTCAAAGGTTGAATTTTCAAATCCAGTAAATGGTTTGGTTGTAAGTTCAGTTTTCTCCACAACTTTCTCTTTCAATTTACCAGATACTTCCTGTTTTGGTTTGAATGTTTTTGGACAATTCCTAGCAACATGACCAGCAATCTTGCACTGAAAACAGGTTCTGGTTTCAATCTTCTTCTGAATAACATTCTTCTTCAACTCTTCTTGCTTCTTGGCAAGGAATTCCTGATTTGTTTGCTTTCTGAATGCTTGCTCTTTCTCATCATCTAAAGAATTTCCTGAAACAAACACAGTTTTTGGTTTAGAAAATTTTTCATTTTTATAATTTTTCGGTTGATTAAATCCTAATCCTTTCTTTTTGAAATTACAATTATGGTTTGATTTCTTTTGGAAACTATAACCACAATTGTAACCCATTTTCTTGTTAATTCTTTGTTGATCTCTTGAAGTGTATTGCTTAGGTTTTCCAGAAAGATTTAAATCTTTTATTTCAGAAATATTAATTTCTGTGATTTTGAAAACCTTTTGAATCATTTCAAATCTGACACTTCTTATTGGAAAAGCTTCATCAGAATATAATTTGTCAGAATCTTTCAAAGTATATGCCACTTTGAATGATTCATCATTCAAATTAGATTTTGATATCAAAAACTCTTTATCATAAACCCGTTTGTCCTTTTTGACTGTTGACTTTGACGCATCGGACTCAGATTTTGACTTGGATTTGTACTCCGGTTTTGACTCCTCACGTTCATCTTTATCTAACACTTGATCAACCACACTTTTTATCAACTTTGACTCATGATCAGTATCAGACGACGTGTACGTGACATCAATATTTTCTGGCAAGTTATCCGACGGCCCAGACTCCCATTGTAAGTTTATTGCCTTTACGACTCTTTCGGAATTTGGATTTCGAGGTAAAAATCCATTTTCGACCGGGGGCGGACATCTAGTGTAGACCACACTTGGTTTCTTACCAGAAATCTTCACTTTATCTTCATCTTTTGTCACAGATTTCTTTTCTTCGGACGTCTTCACATCTTCAAACGTCTTCAAATTCTCCACAACTGGATAAATCATGTCAACAACAAAAGTAGAACATGAGTAACTTTCTAATAACTTGTTAACTCTCTCAGTTTCTATCTTTTGTGTTGCTAACTTCAACTCTGGATCAGCACATTTCTTTATGTGAAAGTTGACATCATCCAGCTGTCTCAGGTATGCTATCTTCAGTGTATTCATTGCCACAACTTGTTCACCGTTTGAATCAGTATACTTGTTAATTTCTCTGTTCAATGTATCATAGGATTCTTTCAATCTGTTTATGTTATGCAGCAACTCATTGTTTTGCTTGATTAAAGAATCACAGTTCATGCATTTTTCAGGAACTTTGACAGGTTCTGCATCAACTTTGACTTCAAATTCAGGAACCTCTTTGACTGTTCTGTTTGATTGTAAAAATTCAGCTCTTCTCTTTTTCTCAGCTTTTGCCTCAACTTTTAATCTCTCTTCCTCTTCTTCAAGCTTTCTCCTTCTTGCTTCAGCAGCTTCCATGACTTTTCTGCACTTTTCAGCACATTTCAAATCATAAGCATTTGCAATGAAAGCTTTAGCATTTGAAGAGTCTTGATCTGGGCAAAAATCGTTCCAACTGAAACCTTCAGCCAACTTTTCATCATCTTGTTCTGCCAAACACACTTTGCTGTTTGTTGGAAGATATTTATCCCATGTAAAATTATCATATTTGCCCTGATTGCCTAGACATGCTCTTTTTGAACCTTCAATCACATCTCTCCCGTGAGCAGTTTGTGCCTGATGCGGTGCTGATGGTGTGATTTGATGATAAATCGCCTTTTTTGTGATAATCGTTGTTTCCAAAAGGATTCTGGGCTCCAGTAGCTTCACGATTTTTGCACTCTCTCTTGAAATGCCCCTTTTCCCTGCAACGAAAACATGTAACTTTAGATTTATCAAAGCCTAAATTTGAAACACTTGCATCACGGAAATCATCTCTTCCCGTAATTTGTTTAAACTTCTCAGCTCTTCTCATTACACTGGCCATGCACCATTTAATATCCATCAATTCCATTTCCTCGGCATCGATTTGATCGTAATCCTCTTTCGTGAGCATTGGATTACCGATCTTTCCTGCCACAAAACTACTATAAGACTCTAGAACCATTCCCAACAAAGACATTTGATTTTTAGCTACTTCTTCAGAATAATCTTGATCATTTTCAAGATTTAATACAATGTTACACTGAAGTTTTCTTCCATTCTTTGTTGCAGAAATGTTTGGATCAAAAGATGAAAATCTTGTGCTGCTTGATCCCTGGGATGATTTCTTTTCTGAAGAATCTTTTACACTGTAAGCAGTTTCGATTTTTGGAGAAAAATTTGACTTTTCGTTGACACCACCTTTGTAATACAAGCTGATATCTTGTTCTCCATCGTAATTTTTCATCCTGGCAATCTTTCTCTGCTCCATCTCTTGAGCTTCCAAATGTTTGATGAAGTCTCCTAATGTCATATTTTTATAATCTTTTCTGTTGGATCTCAGCACCATCAGAAATGTTCCCCAAGTTTCATGAGGTAGTGCATCTGCAAGTTTTTCAATCAATTCATCAGTATCCTTTTTAATACCAAGTTTTGTCATATTTCTCACCAAGTTACAATATCTATCAATTATTTGCTTGGTGTTTTCAGATTTCAAACCACGGAATAAATCGAATTCTTTCTTCATGAGAGACATTTTGTTTTTGAGCATATCATCACTTCCAATAAATTTTGCTTCCAATTCTGTCCAGATTGAATAAGCAGTTCCATCATGTTGAAGCAATATCAAAATGTCTTCTTTTATCGCTTGCTGAAGCAGACTCACCATCAATTTCTCATCTCGATATTTCTTTTTATCTTCCGTACTCATTTCTCGAATTGTTTGCTGCACACCATTTGTTGTGGGTTTAACATAAGGTTCCTCAGTGTGTTCCCTTGCATCCAAATGATAAGCTTCAACCCAATTCCCAAACCGTTCGGACCATGCATTGTAATCATCAATATCCATGAGTTTGGGTGGTTTCTGAGACGTCCCGGTTTCATTTTCATGCAAAGCACTCTGAGTGATTGTAATTGGACTAGCAAAAGCATTGTAGAACTCGTTCTCCATGTTTCGAATTTTCAAATGAGCTGTATCACCTTGTAAAATACCTGACAAAAACAAACAAACAATCAGTTTAACCGGACAAAATATGTAAAAATGTATGATGATTGAATTGATCTAGGACTCGTGTCGAAGATTTGCGGACTGACTAAAATCCAAATTGCGCAAACTGAGTGAATGAGCCGAAACCAACTTTGTGTATCTGACACTAATCCAAATCACATGGGCCGGTGAAATGGACCTGACAACCAAAACTCTCGTGAACTTGACCTTTGTATAAAATGGTTGACACTAAATGAACTAGATTGGGCCGTCAAATTGGGCTTTCAATGTGCCGCAAACAAAATCACATGAATATTATTTCAATGACTTGGGCAGACAACAAACAAACTCGAACTTGTGTATATGGCCAACAACTTTGATTACCACTCAAATCTCATTAGACCTCAAAGATAGTGGTAGACAATTTCCTTTTCAAAAACAATAAAACTTTCTTGGGCCTATCACAAAGCCAACAACCACTTTATCAAGACAATTTGATTGGACCGAACCTCTAACCTTTAGATCAACACAATGTCATCGATTTTTTTAAAAAAAAATCACTGTACTAAAATCAAATGATTTGGCTTGTTGATTATCACATGCAATTGCAACACACAATCCACTAATATCTGATTGTGGCCGACACCTTTTTCTTTGAATCACATGTAAACCGACTTACACACATTTACCAACTTTCACATGCACTTCAAATAACAAGACCTGACACATCACATGAATCGATGAATTACTCTATCACATGCAGATTGTTGTTTCCAATTTTCTGACAAATATTCACGTGATAACCCTGTTCAATGACCGACGCAATTATTTTAGTCTAACACTATGCCTTATAAGCGAAACCCTAAGTTGTCACAAAAGCGGACCCTTTGAAGCGGAACTATCAGAAATTGTCCAAATAAGTGGACCAAATGAGCGGATCAGATGAGCGGACCAGATGAGCAGAACCACTGAAAAAAATGTCTTTGGAGCGGACCTATCTGGTAATTTTGAGCGGACCTACTCAAAATATGTCTAAAAAGCGGAACTAGCTGACCCTTGGAGCGGATCTAACTGGTAATTTGAAGCGGACCTGTCTGCTGATGTCATTTTTTGAACGTGCACGTATAAGCGAACCCCCTAAAATCCTAAGTTCTAGGTTGATTTTAGATCTGAAAATTTCAAGGGTTTACTAATACATGATTCTGAGTGCACTGTGTGAAATTTAGCTGGTTTTACCGTGAATTTTTTTTGAAATTTGAAGAAAGTGTAGAAAAACAGATGAAATGCAGCTGAAATGGCAAGAACTCCTCCTCCTGAGCTCTGATACCAATTGTAGGATCGATTTCGGATCCGAACGAGTCGGTTAGAAGAGTTTTTCACCAAAACAAGAGGCGGAAACAAGTGTTTCGGTGTAATTCAGCAAGTATTCACCTTTAACTGTTGTTTTTATTGATATACAATCAATTACAGACCTGACAACACTTCGGCAGCACTTCGTGGCTCACCGGAAGACAATCACCTAGCACTCTCTATGTGGTTCGCTCTTACAGCTATATATAGATGACCTGGATTCGCTTATATGTACATGACATATAAGCGAACCTCACACTTGTACATATAAGCGGACCTAGCATGACACATGAGCGAACCTAGTCAAATACATTACGGATGAAATCAGAATTGTATGCATGCAATCCTATTTTGTCTCATTGTAATGATGCAATGATGACTTCATCATTATGATGTCATCATCAAAGATGGTGACATCATCCTCTTTCATATCCGTAACGAGACGGAGACTCGACATAAGACGAAGACGACAGATGGATTCACCAACAGGGGAGCTGGATAAGAGACTGCCTTTCAAACCCTCAAGTATATGCTTTGCAATGCTCTTGTTCTCACTCTACCCGACGGAAATGACTTTATCGTCTATTGTGATGCCTCGAACCTTGGCCTTGGTTGTGTTCTCATGCAACGAGACAAGGTTATTGCTTACGCATCTCATCAGCTCAAGATCCACGAGAAGAACTACATAACCCACGACCTCGAGTTAGGCGCAGTTGTTTTTGCGTTAAAGATTTGGCGACACTACCTTTATGGTACCATGTGTACGATCTTCACCGATCATAGGAGCCTACAACATATCTTTGACCAGAAGGAGCTAAATATGCGTCAACGCCGGTGGGTAGAACTTCTCAACGATTATGACTGTGAGATTCGTTACCACCCTGACAAAGCAAATGTCGTTGTCGACACTCTCAGCAGACGGAGCTATTTGCATAGCGCCCGTAATATCCAAGCCCAATATGATCTCGAAACCCTCATCCGCGAAGCCCAACATGCTTGTTTCACCGAACGCACTTTGAAGAAGGAAAGGATTATCAACGATGGAGCCCAGCTAGTGAATAAGTCGAATGGGATATTCCATTATCTGGACCGAATCTGGATCCCTAAACGAACCGATTTGAGACAAATATTGATGGACGAAGCCCACAAATCCCGATATTCAATTCATCCGGGTGCCGACAAAATGTACCAGGACCTGCGCTACAAGTACTGGTGGCCGGGCATGAAGAGAGATATCGCCCTCTATGTTTCGAAGTGCCTGACTTGCTCGAAAGTCAAGGCTGAGCATCAAAGACCCTTTGGCTTACTTGTCCAACCCGAGATCCCTATATGGAAATGGGAGAGTATAGCTATGGACTTCGTAACGAAACTTCCGCGTACGCCATCAAGTCACGACAGCATTTGGGTTTTCGTTGACCGTCTGACCAAATCTGCTCATTTTATGCCGATACGAGAAGACTATAAGGTAGAAAGATTAGCCCGAATCTACACCAATGAGATCATCTGTCGACATGGGACGTCTCGCGACATCATCTCTAACCGCGATGCTCGGTTTACCTTGCGTCTTTGGGAAACTTTTCAATCTGCTCTCGGTACTACGCTTAATCTAAGTACCGTTTTTCATCCCCAAACCCACGGTCAGACAGAAAGAATGATTCGTACCCTTGAAGACATGCTCCGTTCGTGTGTCATAGATTTCGATGGTAATTGGGACGCATACTTACCTTTAGTCAAATTCTCGTACAATAACAGTTATCATTCCAGCATTCAAATGGCACCATTTGAGGCATTGTATGGAAGGAGATGTCGATCGCCTATTGTGTGGCACGAGATCGGGCACTCGCAATTAACCGGTCCTGAGCTATTGCAAGAAACGACTGACAAAATCCTCCAGATTCGAGACAATCTACTGAAAGCTCGGAGTCGTCAGAAAAGTTACGCCGATAGACGACGCAAGCCCCTTGAATTTGGCGTTGGCTACCATGTACTCCTAAAGGTATCACCTTGGAAGGGTATGGTCAGATTCGGCAAGAGAGGAAAGCTCGCGCCTTGATATGTGGGACCCTTTAAGATTCTGGAAAGAATCAGAAAAGTGGCTTACAAACTCGAACTACCGGAGGAACTTAGCAACATTCACCCGACTTTCCATGTTTCGAACCTCAGAAAGTGTCTGGCTGTGGATGATTTACACATTCCACTTGAGGACCTTCAAGTAAACGAAACACTACACTTCGTGGAAAAGCCTGTCGAGATCATGGACCGCCAAACCAAGCAGTTCTGACGCTCACGCATTCCCATTGTGAAAGTTCGCTGGGAAGGCAAACGAGGCGCAGAGTTCACTTGGGAACTCGAAAGCGACATGAAGGCGAAAGACCCACAGTTGTTTGTTACGGCTTCGGCCTAATTTCGGGACGAAATTCCCTTAAGTGGGGGAGGCTGTAACACCCCGTGTTTCGGAAGTCAAAGTCAAGATTGAAGTCAAAGGAAGAAAAGATTGCTAATTGTGATCTGTCACTCCTTGCTTAACTACTGTTTTGACTTCTTTGACTTGTAGATAATCTAATTGTTTTTTCGCATTAGTTGTATTATGTGGAGTACTTGTTAATAATCGAGATTAATCACATATTAATCGCTAACCGACTTAATCGCACTCGCAACTCGAATTGGGCGTTCTGGAAATTGTTTTATGTGTGTGTTACTTATGTGTTACTTGTGCATGTTTATTTATATTATGTTGTGGTAATCAATCGAAATCACAATCTATCGCACCGCAATCGAATCGAAACGCTAAACGCAAGTTGATTATAGTGATTGTATGTTAGATATAGTAGTTGGGATTAAAAGTAATTTAATAAGCAATTCTATCGCATCGCTCGCTCGAATCGCATCGCAAAGCTCAACACTCGAATCAAAACGACAAAACTCATCGCGCCGAAATCCTGGGTCAAGTGGCCAACCGATCGAGTGGTCAACCGATCGGATTGCCATCCGATCGGGTTGCCACCCGACCGAGTTGTCACTCGATCGGGCTGCCACCCGATCAGACTGCCACCAAATCGACCAGCCTTTTTCCCACTTTCCATTTTAGGAAACCCTATAAATACCCCCATTTGTCACCTCCTTGATGGTGACAACTCTCTACTCGAACCAGCCGCATTCAAGCTCCATTTCTCCTGATTTCTCTCAATTCTTGTAAGTTTTCAACCTAAATCTTGTACTTTCTTGATCTACACGCACTCCTACACCTTTCTATCTTTCAAATCTCAACTTTTAACCGTGAAATCAGTGGATTTGAGGTGTTCTAGGATGATGTCATCATGGTGTTCTTATGAACTTCATGTTTTGGCTTCAATCCACCAAGAACAACTTAGATCTGGACGATTTCCACATGAATGAACAAAGATCTTGCAAAGATCTGAACATATTCATGGTGAAAACGATTGGAAGATGGTTTTTCTAACTTTCTTTCAACTCTTTTACACTCAATGCACTCAAACATGAGGGAATCGGAGCTTGTTCTGATCTTCTACTCATTCTTAGTGATGTATCAGTTCTAGATCTGAATTCTATCCGAGAGATATTGATTTCGGGTTTGAACATGAACTACCGACTCGAACCGTGAACCGGTCGGACTTGGGTGATTCCTGTTCGGTCGGGTCACTTGGGCCGAGATAAGGGTTCTGTTGTTCAAGCAAGGTATCAAAACGTCTCGTTCAAAGACTACAAAACTTCAAATAGAATCAAGTGACAAGATGATCTGACTGTTGGGACGGATTGCCATCCGATCGACCGGCCATCCGATCGGGTTGCACATTGGTTCCACGCTTAAACTTTTATTCAAACTATTCAAGGACTTGGACGTTGAACGGATTACCGTCCGGTCGGATTGCCATCCGATCGAGCAACCGTCCGATCGTGTGACGTCTAGGACTTTGGTACTTAAACAATTTTCAACATGTTCAATACACATGGGTTGGCACCCGATCAGATTGCTATCCGATTGAGTGACCGTCCTGCTGTGAACTTGTTCTCACACTGAGAAGCCTCGCCAATCGGATCGCCGTCCGATCGAACGACCGATCGATCAACCGACCTGAAGGGTAGAGATACTTCTCTATCTTCAAAATGTTACAACGAAAACTTCAAAAGTCAAACCATCATACACAAACACATCCTCACCAAGCGAGGTGTCAATCCAATCGAATGGCCATCCGATCGGATTACCGTCCGATCCTTGGTACACTAGTATCGTTTTACGCACCGCTTATCGTTTATGCTATCGTTAACTGTTCAGGCTAACTCCGCCCTAGCGCTCCCTTCAATCCACAAACTCAATCGCTGTGAGTATACTCGAACCCTTTTTGCTTTACGCACTTTTGGGTGTTACATACATTACTTATTCTAAATCACATCAAACACACTATGCAATACTTAAACGCTAACCGCTACTACATGTATACGTGATTCGATGAATGCTTGTTTGTTATGTTTACACATAGATTGTTGTCTACCTGCCTTAGCAACGATAGTACTATAGTTTGGACTCAGCACCTGTTCACTCAGGGGTTGTTAAGGACAACTAATCACATGGTTCACAGTGGTGAATATGTGTTACGAACTGCCTTGGGCAGTCAACCCGCAGTCATTGGTATCGATAGGATCATGTCGATAACTAACGTGCTTCACATCACACGTTGTACGTGCTGGTTATGCGTAATCGATTTCGAACTCTATATGCTATTATTAAACTTGTATGCTCACATTTACACTATGTGTATTGACCTTTATGTGGCAGGTGCATAAGATGCTAGGACGCCTTGTTTGCTGTGTGATGAAATCGAGGCTAGGAAAGAGTCCTAGAAACAAATAAATAAAATGTCTATTTTGAAATCTGAGTTGTCGGATCAGTACTTGTTTGTGAGACAATTATTTGTAATGACTGTTTTATCTTGATATGTTATGGTATGGGACATGATGTTTAAATATCTGGTAAATAATAGTTGTTATGGATACTCATGGACAATCTGTTTTGCTCAGTGCCGAGCCCCGATGATTCCGTCATCGGTTGGGGTGTGACAGGTTTTAACCCCAAACCATAACCATAACCACAATGTCCGTTAATGGATAGCCATAACTATAATCGATCGGTTATGGTGGTTTTGGTTAATCGGTTTTGAATGTTAAAGCAGGTCGGTTATGGGTGGTTAACCATTAATTTTGGCCTAGCTAAAAATAGCACATTTTTAATATAAAATAAATTGTTATTACATATTTCTATGTATTAGCATATTACATAGTATTAAAATACATATAATCTATAATATTAATATCGATTATTACCGAATATTCAAACAAAGTGGTATGATAGATTGCATAAATTCATATAAACATTCAAGCAAAATGATATGAAATAACCCACAACTACTAAAAACGTTTAACAAAAACATCAAATATTAACAAAATTGTGAAAAGTCCTAAATCCGACAAACATTTTACTACATGTCGGTTCGGTTATGGTGGGTATGGAAACATTGATAACCATAACCGACCCGCTACTTTAGGTTGTCAGAAAAAAAAAACATTAACCAACCCACTGGTTTTAAATTTGGTTTGGTGTTAATTCGGTTTTTTACACACTCCTATGGGAAGGTAATGTAGTGTTGGAGATTAAGCGGACTGTTCGTCATTCGTGGTATCCATTGCAAAAATATTACGTGCAGGCGGGTGTTGCACGGTTTGTCGCTTGAGCTCTTTGTGATTGAAATGGAATTTGAAAATGGTAAATGGGAAGTGGGGATTGAGAGTATTTGTTTGTGTTAGATGTGTAATGTAAATGTGTGTCAATATAGTGGATATGTTGGTTTAAAATTAATTATTTTAAGGGTAAATTACATTTTTCGTCATTTATGTTTGTAGCGAGTTGCAATGGATAACCTTTAACTTCAATAATTACAGTCATGGTCCTTTATTTGGAAAACTTATTACACTCTACATCCTTTGGCCCTAACCATGTTATAATTTTCAGTTAAATATAACATGTGTATTTCACATGAGGGTACTTTGGTCATTTTAGAAATATCTTTAAAAAAAATAAAATATAAAATAAAAAATATATATAAAAACCCTTTTCCCCCCACAAGACCCACATCCCCTTCTTCCTCCTTCTCCACTTACCCACCACCACCACCACCACACCATCACCACCTGCCACCACACCACTACCCACCCTCACAGAACTGAACTCTACACAATCGGAATCTTCACCGCGAGACTTAAAACTCGTACTACTTCGTTCTCCACCGGAAAGAACCTCAGCCACTGGTTTCAGAGCCATAGGTTTATCAGTCCCGACCCAGTGGTTTCCTTTTTGGGATAATGATTCGGTGCCGGAAAGAACACCGAAAAAGTCCATGGTTGATGAACCGGTTTTCCTGTTGACTTTTTTTTACTCTCGAAACAGGGGCGGATTTAGAGGGAAACACCGGGTTCCCAGGAACCCAGTCTTTTTGGAAAAAAAACGTTTTTTTGTAGTGTAAATCTTGTATGATTTGGAAAAAAAACGTTTTTTTTGTAGTGTAAACCTTGTATGATTTGGAAAAAGGAACCCAGTGATTTCTCCGGCTGGATCCGCCACTGTCTCGAAAGACGGTTTATATTTGTCGATATTAGTTACGTTTCCGGGAACCGGTGAGATTGGCAAAGAGTTTATTTTGTTAATTATTTTCGTTAGTTGGTCTTTGTTTGGTAACGGTGATGAACTCCTGGTTGTGTCTTCAGTGTTTCCTAATATTTAATAAACCATAAATATTAGATTTGAGTCATTCAACGATTTGAAAGACATAAGATTAAAAAAAAAAAAAATGGAGAGGGGAATTTTGGTAATAATACCTTGAGCACGAGCTAAAACGACAGGGTCTCCACCCTCTCTGGACATCCACAAAACCTTGTTATTACTCAAAGCCCAAACAGGGTTCAGATTGGGTTCAGATTTGGAGGGGCGGTAATGGTGGTGTGAGGGTGGGTAGTGGTGTGGTTTCAGGTGGTGATGGTGTGGTGCTGGTTGTGGGTAAGTGGAGAAGAAGGAAGAAGGGGATATGGTTTTATATATATTTTTTTATTTATTTTTTTGTTAAAATAATTCTAAAATGACTAAAGTACCCTTATGTGCAATGCATATGCCATATTTAACTGAAAATTATAACCTGGTTAGGGGCAAAAGACGTAGAGTGTAATAAGTTTTCCAAATAAATGACCGTGACTGTAATTATTAAAGTTAAAGTTATCCATTACAACTCGCTACAAACATAAATGACGAAAAGTGTAATTTACGCTTATTTTAATTTAAAAAATATATAACCATTGCGGTTATCTTATAAAGAATTGTTCAACCGTCCAACGGGACCCACCCTTGCAATTCCAAACCATTGCAGGGGACCAACTCCGTTCTAAAGCTGCCAAGTCACCATGCTCCATTCATTGCAGTGGTCCGCTTTTGTGCTCGTCCGTTTTTTAAACTAACGCATTGGATTGATGCGTTGGAGATGCTCTTAAAAGAGACGATTGGGTAGGGATATTTTTTTTTATTATTTGAAGTAAATACGTAATGTCTGGTTTAAAAAAATTAAAGTCATTGAAATAGTTAATTAATTAATTTTTACAGGGTAGTTAGTCTATCCATGTATTATGGGTAGACCGGAATTTTTTCTAGGAATACGTAAACAAATTAAAATAGAACACGACAAGAATTCATGTAATTCATTCACTACATATACATTTCTAAGTTAGTGGAATACTGCTAGGGCTGGCCAAACTGCTCGAGGATCGAAGATCGCTCGACGATCGCTCGAAAAATGCTCGAAAAATGCTCGTTCGATTCCTGCTCGGTTTGTAAATGAGCCGATCGGATCGGATCGGTTCGATTCAAATTCAATCCGAGCATGAGCAAAGCTCCGCTCGCTCGTCGATCGTTCGGTTTCGCTCGAATTATTTTTTATTAATAATTAATATATATATATATTATATTTTATAGATTAAAACCCAAAAAAGGTTATAGCAAATAGCCCAAAAAAATTACAAGCCCAAATAATATTAGCCCATATTTAGTATAAAATTCAAACCCTAGATCTATTTCCTATTTTCCTATAACGAATTCACTCATTCAGTCATTCAGTCGCCGCTCTCAATTCACTCACTCATTCAGTCGCCGCTCTCAAGTCTTAATCGGTATGTTTCAGGCTTCTGTTAACTCTAAATCTGTTTGTTAATCGTTAAAGATTGCATCTTCATTCTGCTTCTGTTAACCCTAAATCTGTTTCTGTTCGCTGCATATCTGTTTCTGTTTAAGCGATAACATGTTAAAGGAATGAATTAGTTATTGAAAACTAGATTAAGCGATAACATGTTAAAGGAATGAATTAGTTACCTTCGGATTTGGGACCAGTCGGGCCAAAGTTGAATGATGAAACCTATTTCTGTGGGACTGAGGCTGTGATCATGGTACATAGAGAGACGATATTAGACTTGATATGTCATAAAGGGCAAACTAAGGGGTCGTTTGGAATTGCTTATTAACACTAGTTATTGCCTTTCTAAATAACTAATTTGTAACAGGGGACTTTAAACTGTTTAATAAAAACAACTTATTTCACTCCCAAACAATCAGATAAGCAGTTTTAATTAGATATGGTGGAACTTCTTGTTTGTGGAAGTGATTGGTTAAAGGCCAGCTCAAAAACAACCTTAAAAACATTGAAAGTATGATTTTATTACATTTATAGTCTATTTATACTTTTGTAGTTTATGCATTAACATTTATATTTTGTTTTTTAATGTGTAGCAAGCTGCAAGAGATGAAGAAAAATTGGAAATTGATGTGTTGACTCCAGACGGGTCGGATAACAAATGAAAGGTATTTTTATAATTAACAAACCATAAAACTATTATGTAATGTTTAGAACTTAATGGTTTTGTTTAACGCTTGTGTTAATAGGTTGTGTATGTTGATTTGAAGTGGAATTTTGTGGATGGAGATGACCAAGCTTTAAGAAGATGTTTATGGCTTTTGAGCTAGATTTCAATTTGTGTTTCGCACTATATTTTATGCTTTGGATTCGATATTGTTAAGAACATTTTTAGGATCGTGATTTCAATTATGTATTGCTTTTGATTTAGTTTAATGCAGCCTAGAAAGGTTGGACATGTTTTACTTAAGTCATGATTTCAGCTTTTGTTGTTGCTGCACATTTGTTAATTTAGGTGTTGAGAAAAACCGAGCGAAACCGATCGAAATCGATCCGATCGATTTAAATTCGAACCGATCCTGAGCACCACTTTTATGCTCGGTTTTATAAATTCGAACCGAACCGATACGATCGGTTGTAATTCGATCCGATCTCGAGCAGACCCTCGCTCGGATCGGTTCGTGAACACCCCTAAATACTGCCACGCAGCTTGCCTGTCACTTCTCTAATAGACCAACTTATTTTTAATTTAATTTTTTTTTCAATTTAAAATTACGTTTTCGTCCTTTGTTTAAAATTACGTTTTTGCCCCCAGCTTAAAATAAAATTACAACTTTGCCCCTAGCTTAAATTTACGCTTTTGCCCTCGGTTCAAAAACTTACTTTTAATTTTGTTCCCAGTTTAAAATTACGGTTTCACCCTCCGTTTAAAATTACGTTTTTGCCCCCAGTTCAAAATTTGTCTGGCACTTCCCTATTGGACCAGCTCATTTTTAATTTAATTTTATTCACAGTTTAAAATTACGCTTTCGTCCTTTGTTTAAAATTACGTTTTTGCCCCCAGCTCAAAATAAAATTATAATTTTGCCGCTAGCTTAAAATTACGCTTTTGCCCTCGGTTCAAAAACTCACTTTTAATTTTGTTTCCAGTTTAAAACTACGGTTTCGCCCTCCGTTTAAAATTACGTTTTTGGCCCCAGCTCAAAATAAAATGTTGTTTTTTCCTCTAGCTCAAAATTACGATTCTGCCCTCAGCTCAAAATTACACTTTTGCCCACAGTTCAAAATAAAATTATGTTTTTCCCCCTATCTCAAAATTATGATTTTGCTCTCAGTTAAAAATTATGATTTCGCCTCCAGTTCAAAATATAATTACGATTTTGCCCTCTGTACAGACATACATGTTATGAGAGAAATATTAGGCTTATTGTCCCGCAACGCGGGCAGGGCAAAAACAAGTATTACTATAAAAACATAATCAATCATATATGTATAACACCAAATGAGGACTTTAGTGATCTTCTATCACTATTTCAACACATACTCATCCAAACATTTCAGAATATTGTGTGTATATACAAGGGTGGAAGGAGTAGTCACCATTTGGGGAGTGGTAAACTTATTTCCTAGTCAATAATGTCATGTCAAGTCCTCACTCCACTCCCTATTTTGCACTCAATCATTAGCAATGGTCAATGTCACACCCCGATTTCCACGTGTCACCGGTGGGCCCGGTGGGGGAGTATCGTGACGTGGTTGGCAACGTAATAGTCAAACAACACAATATAATAATGCACAGCGGAAGCAAATTTAAAATAAGATACAACCGAATTTATTTATTGTAAACAAAGTCACAATCATTCGGTGTTTATCCACAGGAGGATCGAATTAAAAACATTGTTTATGGTTCAACAGACTTCGGCATCTAAAGCTTGCGAGACTTCTATTGATGCTAAGGAGACATATCCAGCCAATTTCGTATAGTACCTGCATTTAGCCTTTTTGGAAAATACGTCAGTTTACACTGGTAAATACATTCAACTGACTCATTTTGGAAAAAGAATTTGTAAATTGTTTTGAATGCACGTGGCACAAAAATATCTTGACACATTGATTAAAATGCACAGAGGCAAAATTAATCTTTTTAACTTGGGAGAATTATTTAATATTATAATCTTGTGAACGATTTACATGTTACTTATGCGTTCAGTAGCCCGGAATGTATCCGGGTTAAAGATCAATAGACACACCACTTTAAGTGAGTTATACACGGAAGTACGCCTACACCCCGTGCTCAGGTCGTGGCTATCTCGTAAGATAATGCCGAGGATATCCGGGACATGGTCATTAACCCCCCAAAGGCTGTAAAGTAAACACATCTGTTTAAAACGAGCCGATCAAATTATTCAATTAACCACTAAGCGTGGAAGATTTGATGCTCGATCAAGCGGTACGCTATGTACCGTAACCCAAGCCCGTATAGGGAAAATAAGTTAAAAGTATTTACCTTTGCAAGTATAAATCCTTAATCGAATAAATTGCAGATAGCTTTTACTGGTTCTCCTAATCTGGAACGAAGGTTAAATATAACCTATTAGAATACTAACGGGCCTTTAATTAAGCTTAAGCTTAGACCGGTCAGTTTTAATGATACGGTTCGTACGCACGATTAAGCGAAGACCGGATAGAATGTGATTTAGACCCGACAAGTTTGAGGACTTGTTTAATATGGGTTTACTATTCACATTCTGGATTTTGAGATAAAAAAATGATATCGTTTGACCCGTTTCGGCTAGTTTATGCAAACTAGTTACATAAACCGAACAGAACGCGTATAATGCATAACGGGTAACCGAAAGGGTCGCGAACAGGTTTCCTAAGTTAATACGCTTTAAATATGTTGTGATATCATTATGATATCTTCCATAATGCCCATAACGAGTTTAATCCTTAAATATGCCTCGTAGGGGTATTTCGGTCATTTTAAGGGTTATAAAAGAGATTTATAATACTTCTGAGATACGGGTCTGATTTAATCAGCAAAATTATTAATTTTAACAGACCACAACAGTTGGTGAAGAGTCTCATTTCCCAAAATGGTTTTAAACCCAAATTATGCGTTTAATACGCGTATGAAGCCGTTTTAAGCGACGTACGGTTTAAAATACCATTCTGAGTTTTCTGATCAGCAAAACAGGCTCAAAACACTCTATTTATTATTTTAAATCAGTGGCAATTGGATTGGTATCAAATGGATTCGTAAAACACGTTTTATGGCCTAAAAGGGCATATTCGGTATTAACCGAATCAATGCGATAAGCCTAGCTTAAGATCAGTTTAAAAATAATTAAAAATCTTCAAAAATCCCAAAATATTATTTAACATCAGTGGGTAAAAGTTTTGGTACCGAAAATCGGGTTTAGATAGGCTATGCGCTAATCGCGCCGTTTAATTAATAAAAAGCTTATTATTTACGCTAATGCGCATATCTCCTAATCTAGACCTCCGATTGACGTGAAAATTTACGTACATGTTTAATAATCAGTAACTAAGATTATTGTACTTCCACATTTTCAAAATTCTCGTTGTATGGTCATAAGGGCGTTATGGTCCAATTTAAGCGATTAACGGAAACGTGTGCATGCATCGGATAATCAACGAAACAAGTACAGAGACTTATACTATCATGAAACCCAACCCTAATGAGACTTTAAGGCATGTCTAATTCCAACTAAAACGGGTCAGAACCGAAGTCAAAGCAAAAGTCAAGGTTTTGCGCCTTTCGGTTCCGAACCGGGTTTAAACAGAAATTTGTCGAGTCGGGCAAGCGTAGACAAGTTTTTATACTTATTACCATGTCATATTAAGGTTAAAACAGGTTACACACCTCTCGGATCATTAATCGTGCATTAAATCATATTTTGAATTTCTGTTGACTTTTTCGGTCAACGTTTGACCCGACAAACGACCTAGTTAGGTCTGGAATTGGTACTTGCCCTTATAAGGGTTTAATACCCATATAGTTACCTATCTAACGGTACCTTTAATTTGACATACGACTGAGCTATCGATACTTAATCATGAAGTCAACCGTTAAGCACGATATATTGACTTTTAAGCTAATTATAAAGCTAGAATTAATTTAGAAGGGTTAGGCAACTTACAAGGTGATTAATGGTCAACTAGGGATGATTAGAAAGACTTGGGATCAGCTCTTGTGCTTCACAAATGCTCAGAAGATGAATGGTGAATGTTTGCAAGTTAGTGGGTCTTATATAGTGCCTTCAATCACCATAATTTGTTGACAAGTATGTCTATGATCCACCACATATGATAAACACATGTCCCTAGTGTTCTAGAGTAGTTTAGGGGTCATGCACATGCAAGAAAACCGGCTTGGTAGGTCAAAATTGCATTAAACAGGCTGCTGCCTGTTTTTCAGGTTCTGCAGACCGGAAGCGGCCCGCTTTCTGATTAACCGAATCTAAGGCGGGCCGCCTTAGACATATAAATCAGATTTTTGATTTTCTTTGTTGGTGTTTCGAAAGGCAAGTGGTATAAATGAATGGTGGGCATTATTTTCTCATTTAGGGGCCTCCATTATGGGTCTTTTACTGTTGGATACCCTACCATTTGTGTTTGTTTGCTTTGCATTAAAAAACAAGACCCGAAAACAAAGGGTTTCCGTTCCTTTTTCATCGTAGGAGTCCTACCATTTAATTTTAAATCATTCCAAGTAATAATTCCCTGAACTTGAATATGTACAAGGTGTTTTTAAAATAAATTGAGTCTTGGGATTTATAACGAGGTCGTTCAGAGGTGCAAAAGTTAACATAACGACACGGTTAAATCCTGTCAATCATTTTTAATAATTCCGAGTCTACAAAGCGTTTTGTCACACGTGACACGTGTCGTTACTTTATTGAACACGAAATTCTGAGGTGTTACATCCTCACCCCCTTAAAATAAATCTCGACCCGAGATTTACTGAAACAAATAAGGGTATTTTTCTTTCATGGTGGATTCCAACTCCCACGTATACTCGGGACCTCTTCGGGCATCCCATTTGACCTTTACAAAAGGTATATGCTTTCTTCGAAGTTTCCTTACCTGTCGATCTTCAATCGACAAAGGTTTTTCTACAAACGTTAAGCTCTTATCTATTTGCACATCTGTATGTGGCATGCATGTGAATCATCAGCGGAACACTTCTTTAGATTGCAGATGTGGAACACATTGTGAATTCCACTGAGCTCTTCTGGTAAGTTCAACTTATAGGCAACTGACCCAACACGTTCGATAACCTCGAAAGGTCCTATGTATCTCGGGCTTAGTTTGCCTTTCTTACCAAATCGCATCACTCCTTTCCAGGGTGACACTTTAAGTAGGACTTTTTCACCTACTTCGAAATGAAAATCCTTACGACTTGGATCCGCGTAACTCTTCTGCCTATTCCGGGCAGCTTGGAGATTGTTACGAATCTGGACAATCTTGTCCGTCGTTTCGAACACGATCTCTGGTCCTGATAACTGGACTTCTCCAACTTCCGCCCAACAAATTGGCGATCTACATTTTCTACCATATAATGCCTCAAAAGGCGCAGCCTTTATGCTGGTATGGTAGCTATTGTTGTAGGAGAATTCGATCAACGGTAGGTTCTTATCCCAGCTACCTCCCAAATCGATCGCACATGCGCGTAGCATGTCTTCCAACGTTTGAATAGTACGCTCACTCTGACCGTCTGTCTGAGGATGGTAAGCCGTACTAAAGTTCAAACGTGTGCCCAAAGATTGCTGGAAGCTCTTCCAAAAATGTGACGTGTACCTAGTATCTCTATCAGAGATAATAGCTACAGGTATGCCGTGTAGGGCTACAATCTTATCAACATATAACTGGGCTAACATATCGGAGCTATAAGTCTCCTTGATGGGTAAGAAATGAGCTGACTTAGTCAGTCCATCAATTATAACCCATATTGTATCATTTCCTTTTCTTGTCTTGGGTAACTTAGTAATAAAATCCATAGTTACCATTTCCCACTTCCACGTAGGAAGTTCAGGCTGTTGTAGCAAACCCGACGGCTTTTGATGCTCGGCCTTGACTTGCGCACATGTCAAGCATTTAGCTACATGGGTGGCTGCAGACTTTTCAAGCCTATCCACCAATAATTTGCCCTTAGATCCTGGGTAGCTGATGGCAAATTCTTAATCGTTGTCTAACTAGGGTTGCGGCATGTATGCATAAGCAATATGAACCGTCTTTCTTATTTAATAACATAAAACCCTCAGAAGATTGAGTCAGGCTATATGTGCCTATATCTTAAAACTTACTAAATCAGTGTTTCGATTTTTCCACATTCGATATGGAGTTTTCATAATACTCCAGCCCACGGCGGGATATTAATCTTAGTTCTACCTGTCTTCCAGGAGGTAAGCAGGGGAAACTTTTGAGAAGATAATTAAGATACAAGGAGGCTATAGAGATTTCCCATATCTCAGGCTCCAGTTCATCCATTATCGTTCGTGTCAAATGAGTGACACCTTTATGTTATAAGTCCACGAATTCCTTATTCGGGAACATTTACTTGGAAAGAAATTTTTTTTTTTCCATTTTGGATATCTTCTTTGAATACTACTAGTCGACCTTAGTACAATATGATCATTGGGATATCTTAGGGGTTCCATGTATTTAACCTCCATGCTGATCAGACATGGAAATAATCTATGGGACACACTAGGATACGCCAATCCTCATATGACACTTTAATCAAACATAGTTTGGCATTCGCAGGCGATAGAAAACAATGAGAAAATAATTAAAATAACATATGTTGTCGTACTCTATGCAAAGAAGGAGTGCTCTTAGATTTTTGGAAGGATTCCTTGCCGATTTATAAGAATCGGTTACTATGGTTTCCTTGGTAGTTATACCTTGTGGATGATAATAAAAATTTTCGCTAAGTTTATGGTTCATGAAGATTTATTATTGCCTGTATTAAAAACAGGACTCTTAGCAGAAATTATCATTGATAAATGATAAGGAAGTTTATTGTACAAGTGCTTATATTCAATTAATAATGGAAGTTTCACAAACTAGGCACCTAGCTCAGTTGGCTAGGCGCGCGAAAGGGTGCGGCCGGCCTAGACCCAGGTTCGACTCCGGGGACGGCCAGTTCCACCATTTTTTTATGTTTAATATTAATTAATCGTACGGATACGTGTAAATGTGAGAGTTGTCTCATAAGGAGTCTTGAAAATTAATTGCTTCTTATTACCCACAATATGGGCTTGATTTTTATCACTAACTTGAGTCCTTGTATTTAACGGAACTAGGACATCAAGAAAAATGATTCCTAATGGATATAAAACATCCATCTATTAATGCTGAAGCAGTCTCAGAGGTATACCGGTTTCTTACCGAACTTTCGTTGCTTTTTATTAAGCTTGTACTTGCTCTCTTTCTCAGATTTCTGGGAGTTATTCTCCTTCTTTTGGTTCATTCTTCATATACGAAGTGTGAACAAAACCTCTTCTCATGAGTAATTGATCATGGTTTTTAAATGAGATTTAGAGCGAGAAGAATTCGTCTCTTTGGATTGTCTCATGACCTTTCTATGGTCCTTCCATCTGCTGCGTCAACCACAGCCTGAAGATTTACTCCATTAATATTGAGGTTTACGTTTGTAGTTTTATTAACTTTCGTCGCCTTATTAGCATTGCGACTTTCGTCTACTTCATCCGAGTTTTCCATACTCGAAACTTGGTACCAATCTCCATGATTTAACCATTATTAGTCATCATCCTGATGACCTGACTTAGGTTAGCCACGGCATTCATAAACCGTATGGGCTATTCTGTTCCGAACATTCATAGTGAATGTTATTTGGACGTATTTCCATTATATTTAGCCTAGGTCACAACGGGACCATCATTGGCATGCAAGGTTTGGAGCGAGCCCAATACCTGCTTGACAGGGGACCATAATGTCACAACTGTCTTTGTCACTAGGACGATTATAAATAGCTCAAAGGCTTTTATTATATATATATACACATATATGGCATAGAAGCCTGTCTCGAGAGACGTAGAAAATATGGCATAAAGCACAGTCATGAAGGACATAAGTAATCATATGGCGCGAAGGCCTTGTCGTGATGACATTTAGATATGGCACAAACGGCCTTGTTATAAGGACATTCATTAAATTTGGTACAAAGGCATGTCACCAGACATGTTAACATTTAATATGTTAACTTGTCACGAATGACCAATTATAGCACATAGGCTTGTCCTGAATGACTTTAAAACATAACTCGATGGTCTATTTTTCAAGGACCTTAATTTATAAGCCGCAATCTTATTAGATTAGGGCTTCAAGGGTTGAACGTGGTTCTTCACCTTTGGACAGGGAGTCATAGACTACAACTGTCATCGTCTTGAAGGACGATTCCTTTGGCAGAAAAATAAGCCAATCAACATCACGATTGGATGTTTATATATAACCATCGTATCTAATGATATTAGTCATGATCGCATCGATCATATTGACTATTAGGTTTGGGTATAATCACACCATTTTGAACAGGGGATCATAAAGATCACTACTATCTTTGTCTAACCGACACTAGAATAAAGTTTAGCCCGTAGGCATTTCATCACGATGGGTGTTAATATTATGATTATCATACTGAGGATACTAGTCAGGATCGCACTGATAGTATAGATTATGGGAATTTGAGTATAGCTCACCCCCTTGGCAAAGAATCACAAAAGATTACAATTGCCTTTTTCTCAGTTGGACGATATAATATAGCCCTTAGGCAAAACATCATTACGGATGTTTAAAATTTTTTTAATCATCGTATTGATGATTTTTGTCATGATCGTATTGATCGTATGAACTATTAGGCTTGAGCATAGCTCACCACCTTGGACAGGGAATCGTAAAGATCACAATGTCTTTGTCACACATGGACAGTATAATTTGGCCCATAGGCGAAAACATCACTCATGGATGTTTATAATTGGTTCATCCTATTAGATGCTATAAGTCATGATTGCATTAATCATATTGATTATTTGGCTTGAGCATAACTCACCACCTTAGACAAGGAATCATAAAGATAACAATGTCAATGTCACAAATGGACAATATATTCTAGCCCGTAGGCAAGACATCCTTAAAGGATGTTAAATAATATGATCATCTTATAGGATGATATAAGCCGTGATTCCTAGATCACTAGGCTAGATTTGAGAATTGGAAGAACCCAATATAAGGATGACTGTTGTGATTTTCTCGAGTCACATTTGTCAAGAGTGCTAACACATTTCTAAGTGTTAACAAGGATCTGAATCCCTTGAGTAGGTTTCACCAT
The DNA here is from genome assembly GCA_030545235.1 of Helianthus tuberosus. Taxonomy (NCBI): domain Eukaryota; kingdom Viridiplantae; phylum Streptophyta; class Magnoliopsida; order Asterales; family Asteraceae; genus Helianthus; species Helianthus tuberosus. The sequence goes on from CM060441.1 coordinate 205,263,260, forward strand.
CTTGGTCGCGTAGGCTAGGTTTCACCTTTAATATTTCCTTTTAAACTGCATACTGACAGGGAAGGAAGGATGTTTATTTTATTCAGGATTTTTATCATAAATCCTAATTCATAAGTTAATAATAATAGCACAAATGGCCTAGTCGCGTAGACAAGTTAAATTTATAAGCCATGATTTCAGAGAATCGCGGCATTAAGGTTTGAATCAAAGTTCATTACCTTTTCCTGACAGGGAGCTGTATGCTTCCACTGTCTTCAGTCTCAGAGGACATTAACTATAGCCCGTAGGCACTTCCCTTATAAGGGAAGTTTATTACTGAATTGCCCCTTAGGGAAATTCATTAACCATGGTAACAGAGACCATATTTGGTTAAGTTATTAATCATATATTTATTTAGGATTTCTATTATAATTTATCCTAATTATAAAACATTAATAGTTTTATTGGTGGCACCCAATGGCCTGGTCACATGGACATTTATAAATTATAAGCTTATGATTTCAGAGAATCAAAGCATGACAGTATCTTGGCACAATAGGCCTAGTCACAAGGACATTTATAAAATTTTAAGCTATGATTTCAGAGAATCAAAGCATGAAAGTATATTGGCACAATAGGCCTAGTCACAAGGACAATTATTTATATGCTAGGATTTCAGAGAATCAAAGCATTTGAGGTTTGAACCTAGTTCGTTACCTTTATCTGACAGGGAGTCATCGCTACCACTGTCTTTTGGCTCATATGGAAATGAGCAGGGCCCGTAGGCATTATGTTACCACGTATGGTTAAAATATGATCATCTTAATTAATGATGTAAACCCAGGATTCAGAGATCATTAAACTGGGTTTGGAATCTTTTGAAGAATCCTTTATAAAATGAAGTGTGTGATTTTAATGAATCACATCTTCCAGGAGTGTTAACATGTTTTAAGATGTTAACAGAGATTTGAATCTTTTAAACAGGTCTTACCATCTTGGCCCGGTCTTATAATTGACCCGTAGGCTAGGTTTCACACTTAAGATTCTTAATTTATAATTAACGCAGAACAATTTTAAATTGAGGTGTAAATATGGATCTGAATCTAAATTGCGGAACTGCCATCTTGGCCGGTCTTAATATGACCCGAAGCTAGGTCTTGCCCTTTTAGATTTTGCCATTTTATTATAATGGTAGATCTTGCAAAAAGGAAATATTATTTTTCCATTTATTTAATATTTCTTGTTTAGAATGAGAGTTTAAACTTAATCATTCCATTATATAAAAATAAAAGTATAAAGTTGCCCTAAGCGGGACTTGAAAGAAATAATGTTGTCCTCGGAGGGACTGAAAGATAATTATGTCCTTATAAGGGCTAATAAGGAAACGATCTCCTGTAAAAGGAGTTTCTTCTTCATTTTATTTCTGAATGCTTTCTCCTCGGATGCTCGTTTCATTCTAGCCGCTGTACGAAGCTCAGCATCTCAGGGCTCCGGGTGTGGAGAACTCCTATTACGGCTTCTTCGCTTGGCGACGTATCCAATAATAATAAAAATTGGAAGAAAAAATTTTCATATATTAGGATTAAGATTATTCCTATGTTAAGTCTAGACTCAGAAGTTTTAGATATGTGCAATTGTGTAACTGAGATTAAACACAAAAGGCTAGTGTTTAATTCACTCAGAGTTGGCTCTGATACCAACCTGTCACACCCCGATTTCCACGTGTCACCGGTGGGCCCGGTGGGGGAGTATCGTGACGTGGTTGGCAACGTAATAGTCAAACAACACAATATAATAATGCACAGCGGAAGCAAATTTAAAATAAGATACAACCGAATTTATTTATTGTAAACAAAGTCACAATCATTCGGTGTTTATCCACAGGAGGATCGAATTAAAAACATTGTTTATGGTTCAACAGACTTCGGCATCTAAAGCTTGCGAGACTTCTATTGATGCTAAGGAGACATATCCAGCCAATTTCGTATAGTACCTGCATTTAGCCTTTTTGGAAAATACGTCAGTTTACACTGGTAAATACATTCAACTGACTCATTTTGGAAAAAGAATTTGTAAATTGTTTTGAATGCACGTGGCACAAAAATATCTTGACACATTGATTAAAATGCACAGAGGCAAAATTAATCTTTTTAACTTTGGAGAATTATTTAATATTATAATCTTGTGAACGATTTACATGTTACTTATGCGTTCAGTAGCCCGGAATGTATCCGGGTTAAAGATCAATAGACACACCACTTTAAGTGAGTTATACACGGGAGTACGCCTACACCCCGTGCTCAGGTCGTGGCTATCTCGTAAGATAATGCCGAGGATATCCGGGACATGGTCATTAACCCCCCAAAGGCTGTAAAGTAAACACATCTGTTTAAAACGAGCCGATCAAATTATTCAATTAACCACTAAGCGTGGAAGATTTGATGCTCGATCAAGCGGTACGCTATGTACCGTAACCCAAGCCCGTATAGGGAAAATAAGTTAAAAGTATTTACCTTTGCAAGTATAAATCCTTAATCGAATAAATTGCAGATAGCTTTTACTGGTTCTCCTAATCTGGAACGAAGGTTAAATATAACCTATTAGAATACTAACGGGCCTTTAATTAAGCTTAAGCTTAGACCGGTCAGTTTTAATGATACGGTTCGTACGCACGATTAAGCGAAGACCGGATAGAATGTGATTTAGACCCGACAAGTTTGAGGACTTGTTTAATATGGGTTTACTATTCACATTCTGGATTTTGAGATAAAAAAATGATATCGTTTGACCCGTTTCGGCTAGTTTATGCAAACTAGTTACATAAACCGAACAGAACGCGTATAATGCATAACGGGTAACCGAAAGGGTCGCGAACAGGTTTCCTAAGTTAATACGCTTTAAATATGTTGTGATATCATTATGATATCTTCCATAATGCCCATAACGAGTTTAATCCTTAAATATGCCTCGTAGGGGTATTTCGGTCATTTTAAGGGTTATAAAAGAGATTTATAATACTTCTGAGATACGGGTCTGATTTAATCAGCAAAATTATTAATTTTAACAGACCACAACAGTTGGTGAAGAGTCTCATTTCCCAAAATGGTTTTAAACCCAAATTATGCGTTTAATACGCGTATGAAGCCGTTTTAAGCGACGTACGGTTTAAAATACCATTCTGAGTTTTCTGATCAGAAAAACAGGCTCAAAACACTCTATTTATTATTTTAAATCAGCGGCAATTGGATTGGTATCAAACGGATTCGTAAAACACGTTTTATGGCCTAAAAGGGCATATTCGGTATTAACCGAATCAATGCGATAAGCCTAGCTTAAGATCAGTTTAAAAATAATTAAAAATCTTCAAAAATCCCAAAATATTATTTAACATCAGTGGGTAAAAGTTTTGGTACCGAAAATCGGGTTTAGATAGGCTATGCGCTAATCGCGCCGTTTAATTAATAAAAAGCTTATTATTTACGCTAATGCGCATATCTCCTAATCTAGACCTCCGATTGACGTGAAAATTTACGTACATGTTTAATAATCAGTAACTAAGATTATTGTACTTCCACATTTTCAAAATTCTCGTTGTATGGTCATAAGGGCGTTATGGTCCAATTTAAGCGATTAACGGAAACGTGTGCATGCATCGGATAATCAACGAAACAAGTACAGAGAATTATACTATCATGCAACCCAACCCTAATGAGACTTTAAGGCATGTCTAATTCCAACTAAAACGGGTCAGAACCGAAGTCAAAGCAAAAGTCAAGGTTTTGCGCCTTTCGGTTCCGAACCGGGTTTAAACAGAAATTTGTCGAGTCGGGCAAGCGTAGACAAGTTTTTATACTTATTACCATGTCATATTAAGGTTAAAACAGGTTACACACCTCTCGGATCATTAATCGTGCATTAAATCATATTTTGAATTTCTGTTGACTTTTTCGGTCAACGTTTGACCCGACAAACGACCTAGTTAGGTCTGGAATTGGTACTTGCCCTTATAAGGGTTTAATACCCATATAGTTACCTATCTAACGGTACCTTTAATTTGACATACGACTGAGCTATCGATACTTAATCATGAAGTCAACCGTTAAGCACGATATATTGACTTTTAAGCTAATTATAAAGCTAGAATTAATTTAGAAGGGTTAGGCAACTTACAAGGTGATTAATGGTCGACTAGGGATGATTAGAAAGACTTGGGATCAGCTCTTGTGCTTCACAAATGCTCAGAAGATGAATGGTGAATGTTTGCAAGTTAGTGGGTCTTATATAGTGCCTTCAATCACCATAATTTGTTGACAAGTATGTCTATGATCCACCACATATGATAAACACATGTCCCTAGTGTTCTAGAGTAGTTTAGGGGTCATGCACATGCAAGAAAACCGGCTTGGTAGGTCAAAATTGCATTAAACAGGCTGCTGCCTGTTTTTCAGGTTCTGCAGACCGGAAGCGGCCCGCTTTCTGATTAACCGAATCTAAGGCGGGCCGCCTTAGACATATAAATCAGATTTTTGATTTTCTTTGTTGGTGTTTCGAAAGGCAAGTGGTATAAACGAATGGTGGGCATTATTTTCTCATTTAGGGGCCTCCATTATGGGTCTTTTACTGTTGGATACCCTACCATTTGTGTTTGTTTGCTTTGCATTAAAAAACAAGACCCGAAAACAAAGGGTTTCCGTTCCTTTTTCATCGTAGGAGTCCTACCATTTAATTTTAAATCATTCCACGTAATAATTCCCTGAACTTGAATATGTACAAGGTGTTTTTAACATAAATTGAGTCTTGGGATTTATAACGAGGTCGTTCAGAGGTGCAAAAGTTAACATAACGACACGGTTAAATCCTGTCAATCATTTTTAATAATTCCGAGTCTACAAAGCATTTTGTCACACGTGACACGTGTCGTTACTTTATTGAACACGAAATTCTGAGGTGTTACAGTCAAACACATGGATAATCTATTTCTTTTTTTTAAACATATTTTTTATTTCTAGAAATTATGTATTAATAAATAAAACGTATTAATATTATATTATATATATCTTAAACATAAAGGTCGGTGCATAGACCAAATGACTATATCTGCCCTCATCCAACCAACCAAATTACAAAACTGCCCCTAAGATGGCTACTTCTCTTTCTTTATCTCATGTCTCTGTGTGTCTCTGTGTTTCTTTGGGATGTCCAGCATCCAGCAGCAGCAGACATCAGTATTTTGGCAGACGAGGAGTCGCCGCCCATGGCCTACGGCCGGCCTCCTCACCCCGGTTACACACCTCGCTGATGGCGATGATGGTGGTTGTGTAGTGTTTCATTTGTGTGGTTAGCTATCACCACTGTCGGTCACTTCCACTACCGCCACCGCCATCATCGTCGCCGGTATGGCCGCCGCTTGCAAATCTGAAACCCTAACATCGAAACCCTTCTTTCTCTTATAAGGTTTCTGCTGGTGGAATTTTTGTGTGGTTGGTTGTGTTTAAGCTGACTGTTGTTAGGCTGTGATGAGTATCATTCATATAGATCATTCACAAAGATGGCGCGGCAAGGGTGGTGGATGGTAGGTATAGACCTGCAACCCACCTTGCAGCCAGCTTCACTCTGAGCCTTAGATTTGTTTTTATTAATCGATTGGTAAATTTGGTGTTATCTCTTCAACTTTTATTGATTTCTTAACGGGGGATCAGAAAGCCCTTGCTGGTTCAACGGTGAAGGTACTGGATTAGGGTTTACGGAATCCGTCTGATCTTAGCTTTGATTTCCGGCTGATGAAGTTCTCCTTTTAGGGTTAACTCGAGGATGGTGTTGAACAGGGAGGGTGATGGTACAAGAAATGGTCATCATGTTGAAGGAATCAGGTGTTATTCAAGTCAATTAAATATGCTTTTTATAAATCCTTCTTTAATCTCATTTCCAATCAAAGGTAAATTGCTGTTCAAAATCCTTAATTGTTTTTTTCCCCATCAATGTCTTATTCTCTCTTTAATCTTATTTACAATCGTTCTGTTTTTTTTTTTGAATCAAAAGAGGCGATCTGGAGTTCATGTTGAAGAGGTTAAACAGTTAAGGCATCAACCATAAATCGAGAAGTCACAATCGGTTCACCAGGTAATTTTTCTGTTAAAACACTTATTTTCTTTAGGCTAGGGAGAGCAGTTCAAGGTTTCAACCCGGTCGGACCATCGAACCTAACCACCTAGAGATATGACCAACCCGTTTAAGGATTTAGTGTAAGCTTCTTAGTTCCCTGATTTGGTGAGTTCCGGGTTCTTTCGTTGATTATTGTTCTGAATCTGAACGATTTGTTCAGCTTTTTTGTGTTTAAAACGTGAAATCTGATGTTGATTTTGAATTTTTTATCATCATTTTACACTGAACGAGTTTAAATTCAACACATGGGCTATGGTTTCATAATCTGGATTATATGCTATTTAATGTTTTATTAACCAATTTGAATACGTAATTCTGGAATCTATCACAGGAGGAAAGGTATGTTCTATTCTAACTGTTAAATCACTTCAAGATATTTATGTTAATATCTCCTTAAGCATTTTAATAAACAACTGTTTTTACAAACATACATAAAATCGATTAAACAATATCGAAATTAAATGATTTCTTCATTCAAACTAGGATTTTCAAATCCAACTTACCGACATATTTTTGTCAATCAAAGATTTCATGAGTTTTGTCATGATCAAACCCCACCACCACCCAAAAACCTAAACCCTCACCCCCCTCGGCAATTTTTTTTTTTTGTGGGTGATGGGGTGGGGGTTTAGGTTTTTGGGTGGTGGTGGATGTTTAAGTTTTTTTTTTTTTTTTGTAGTGGGTATTTTTAGGAGCCTTTGTACCCTTCTTACAATTAGAAGCCTTTGTACACTACGCATCGATAAGTTCGGAGGGGCGGACGCCCCCTCGGGGGTAGCCTAAGCTGCGCCCCTGGTCACAGCACAAAAGCATGGAGCGACAGGGTCACGAAACTAATGATTAGTTTGGCCAAAATACTAAAAATAGCGTTAGGAACTTAGGTCTCTGTTTATTTTCTAGAAAAATGGCTACTCTTGATAATTTTTCTAAAATACATTACGTTAGATTAAACTATTTTAGATACCATACAAAGAAGATAAGCAGTGTTAGTAATAGTCCAAAATAGATAGGATGTCAATAATGGGTAGGGTGGTGAAATATTAAACAATGTAAATGAGAATGTTGAGATGGACAGTTGACCCAATGGATATTATGCTTTCGTGTGCACCAGCTACTATTGTACAACAGTGCCCAAAATAAATCACTAGTAGCTTACCCTTTTTTTCATGATTAAGTAGTGGGATTCTCCACGCTATGCGGTGGGTTTTCGGGTCTGTGTTGGCCCCGTTCATTGTGGTACCAGCATTGTCAGATTTTAAACTTAGTTTTTCGGTAAAATCAAGAGTGGCCAGACTCTTAAAATCCAATAATTAAATTTTTACTAAAATTTACACTACAAAGCAAAAAAACAGGATGGGGGTGGACTCGTCTGGCCCAAGCTAAGAACAACCCTTGGGGACAGTACGATACATGCACTTGGTATAGCAATCAACACGTGTTTTACATCAATCAAAACCCATAATAACGAACACCGGTACCGGTATGATGTGTGCTAAACAGATTATAAAAATTAACTATATTAAACTCTCTAAACTAGACACTAAAAAGCTTTAATTCTAGACTCGACCTAAAACCACACAATCGGCAAGTGTACCGATCAATGTAATATAACCCTAGGAAGTCCGGATATCGAACCACGAGACTCTATGTATCACGTAAACTAGACTCTAACAGACACTGACAGACACGACTAAAATGTTTATTTGTTAGGGGGGGGGGGGGTATGGAAATTCTAAAGAAATCTATTTAACTAAATAATTAAACTAAAGCTAGACTAAATACGAAAGAAGACTAAGGCTTTTTCTTATATGAGTAACGAGACCACCTAGACAAGAATCCTAGATTGATTTTAAGAATTACCGATTAAGTTAAATGCATGAATTATGGAACTGGGATCTTATAATACTAAACCTATTAAACACCAACTAAGCCCCTCAACCCTTCTCGAGGTGAAACTTATGGCACTACCTAGGCCGTTAATCCTACCGGTTATTAGACGTCTTTCCAGTTGTCTAATTATTGTGTAAGTACCCTAATATTGACCTACTCTTTTCCAATCATAGTTCTAGGGTAGTTTGGATTATTTAACTTGACTTGATAGACTAATAAACCGACGGGGCAACTAAATTCATGACCTTTTCCAAGGACTGTCTAAAGCAATTCGCCGGGTAATACCTATCAATAGCCCCTCACTTTCCAGGTATTAGGACTAGCAGAACACCAAAACCTAGTAAATTACTAACACTTACTTCTAGGGGTTATCGGCCGATTCTCCCTAAAGAGTTAAGATTTCTTACGTGATATAGACACTCACCAAAATCTAAAACCCTAGTATGACTCTATGTTGTGATAAAGACCGTCACTAAGAATCATACGAAGCAAATGACAATAATAAACCAAATTAAAGTACGCATATGCATCAAATCAATAAAACAAACTCTTTACTAAACACAATCAATCCATAATACTCATGCAAATAACGAAAAAGGTAAAATAATCATATCAATCCATTCATCAAGTCTAGGTGGCTTAAAAGTTTAGACAAGCATGTCAATAAACGAAAACAAATAAAAAATATTCAAACTAGAATTCATGATAACAAGTTTCGTAAGAAAAAACAAAAACAAAGAACTAGAAAACCTGTATAGTCTTCGATCCTTTGTCCCGAACCCGTACCACTGATTCGTAAGCTTCAAAATCTCCGAAAATCGCCCAAGAATGCTCTAAGATCGCCTAACAATGTCTCCAATTCGTAATTAGGGTTAATGATGAGTGTCACACCCCAACCGATGGCGGAAACATCGGGGCATGGCACTGAGCGAAACATGCGATAACGATTAGCGTTTAAAGTATTGCGTAGTGTGTTCGATGTGATTTTGTATAAGTAACGTATGTAACACCCAAAAGTGCGTAAAGCAAAAAGGGATCGAGTATACTCACAACGATTGATGGATTGAAGGGAGCGCTAGAGAGTAGGGTTAGCCTGAACAGATTGATAGCATAACGATGAGTGACGCGTAAAACGATGCAAAGTACAAGTGAGTCAGACAGCAGTTCGATCGGGTGGTAATCCGATCAGACAGCCAGTCGTGTAGGTGGTAGTCCGTTCGGACGGTCGTCCGGTCGGATGACTGTTCGAGTGGATTGTTTCTTCCTTTGGGAAGGATGTGTTTGTGTATGATGGCTTGACTTTTGAAGTTTTCGTTGTAGTATTTTGAAAACATAGAAGTATCTCTACCTTTCAGGTCGGTTGGTCGGACGGTCGTCCGATCGGTCGGCAACCCGATTGGTTGGCACTTCAGTAAGAACAAGTTCACAGCAGGTTGTCTCTCGATCGGATGGTCGTTCGATCGAGTGGCATCCTTTGTGGATTGAACATGTTGAAAATTGTTTAAGTGTGGAAGTTCAAATGTTTCATGGTTCGGATGGCAGTTCGTTAGGATGGTAGTCCGAACGGACCACAATTCGTTCAACATTCAGACTTTAATGTTTGGCAAAATGGTTAAGTGTGGGACCAAAGGTGCAAGTCGTACGGGTGGCTGGTCGTTCGGGTGGCTGTCCGTTCGGACAGCAGTCCGATCGGACGGCACTCCGTCCTGGTCGACCTGTTCGTCTTACACTTGGTTGTTTTGATAGTTTGGCGTTTTATCGAGATGTGTTGATATCGTGCTAACCAACAGAACTCCATCCGAAGTTCTAGTGACCCGATCGAACAGGAACCACCCAAGTTCGGTCAGTCCACCGGTTCAGGACGGTTGTTCTTGGTTAACCCGGAATCGATAATCTCGTGGGTGGAATACGGATCTTGAACCAACGCAACCACAAGGATGAGTAGTAAGTCAGCACAAGCTCCGATTCTATCGGTTTTGAGTGCATTGAGTGTAAAAGAGTTGAAAGAAAGTTGGAAAACCATCTTTCAATCATTTCTATTGTGAATATGTGTAGATCTATGAAAGATCTTTGTTTTTTTATGTGGAAATCGGTTAGATCTAAGTTGTTCTTGGTGGATTGAGGCCAAAACATGAAGTTCTTCAAAAACACATGATGACGTCATCCTAGAACACCTTGAATCTTGATGATTTCACGGTTAAAAGTTAAGATTCAAAAGATAGAAAGGTGTAGGAGTGCGTGTAGATTAAGGAAGTACAAGATTTAGGACGAGATCTTACCGGGATTGCGAGAAATCGGGGAAAAAACAAAGTTAGCGTGCTGGTCGGACGTCAGTTGCCAAAAGTAGAAAGAATGAAAGTGACAAAGGGGTATTTATAGGGTTACCCAAAGTGGAAAGGGGCTGGTCGAACGGTTAGGCAACCCGATCGAACAGCCTGTCCGATCGAACGGCAGTTCGATCGATCGGCTGGTAGCCTGGTCGATCAGTCACCTTGTTCGAGTGTTCGGTGTGACGGGTTTTGCTGTTTCGATTTCGATTGCGAGCGTTTCGATGCGATAGAGTTTCCTAGTCAAATTACTTCTAATCCCAACTACTATATCAACATACAAGCATCCTTATTTCGTGTTCATTTAGCGTTTGCGATTTGATTGCGATTGAGTTCGATTGCGATTCGATTGATTACCACACATAACATAAATAAACATGCACAAGTAACACATAAGGCATACACACACGTATAACAATAATCAAAGTGCGTAATTCGAGTTGCGAGTGCGATTGCGATAGCGATAAAACGATTAAACATGCGATAAATAGCGATTACTATGCGATTATTAATAGATACTCCACATAATACAACTAAAGCGAAAATAAAATAGG